>JAQNBH010000016.1:995567-1143841 GCA_028752905.1 Cladorhizidae sp. MBARI D1340-BT2 | reverse complement strand
CATTCTTCTCTACACATTCCTAGAGATTGCTAATGTTGTTCTTCTCTCTCATTTCCCTAGTGTGCTAATGTTCGTTCTCTTCTCATGATCCCTAGTGTGCTAATGTTGTTCTTCTCTCTCATTACCTAGTGTGCTAATGTTGTTCTTCTCTCTCATTTCCCTAGTGTGCTAATGTTGTTCTTCTCTCTCATTTCCCTAGTGTGCTAATGTTGTTCTTCTCTCTCATTTCCCTAGTGTGCTAATGTTGTTCTTCTCTCTCATTTCCCTAGTGTGCTAATGTTGTTCTTCTCTCTCATTTCCCTAGTGTGCTAATGTTGTTCTTCTCTCTCATTTCCCTAGTGTGCCTAATGTTGTTCTTCTCTCTCATTTCCCTAGTGTGCTAATGTTGTTCTTCTCTCTCATTTCCCTAGTGTGCTAATGTTGTTCTTCTCTCTCATTTCCCTAGTGTGCTAATGTTGTTCTTCTCTCTCATTTCCCTAGTGTGCTAATGTTGTTCTTCTCTCTCATTTCCCTAGTGTGCTAATGTTGTTCTTCTCTCTCATTTCCCTAGTGTGCTAATGTTGTTCTTCTCTCTCATTTCCCTAGTGTGCTAATGTTGTTCTTCTCTCTCATTTCCCTAGTGTGCTAATGTTGTTCTTCTCTCTCATTTCCCTAGTGTGCTAATGTTGTTCTTCTCTCTCATTTCCCTAGTGTGCTAATGTTGTTCTTCTCTCTCATTCCCTAGTGTGCTAATGTTGTTCTTCTCTCTCATTTCCCTAGTGTGCTAATGTTGTTCTTCTCTCTCATTTCCCTAGTGTGCTAATGTTGTTCTTCTCTCTCATTTCCCTAGTGTGCTAATGTTGTTCTTCTCTCTCATTTCCCTAGTGTGCTAATGTTGTTCTTCTCTCATCATTTCCCTAGTGTGCTAATGTTGTTCTTCTCTCTCATTTCCCTAGTGTGCTAATGTTGTTCTTCTCTCTCATTTCCCTAGTGTGCTAATGTTGTTTCTTCTCTCTCATTTCCCTAGTGTGCTAATGTTGTTCTTCTCTCTCATTTCCCTAGTGTGCTAATGTTGTTCTTCTCTCTCATTTCCCTAGTGTGCTAATGTTGTTCTTCTCTCTCATTTCCCTAGTGTGCTAATGTTGTTCTCTCTCTCCTCCTAGGTGCAATGTCTCTCTCATTTCCTAGTGTGCTAATGTTGTTCTTCTCTCTCATTTCCCTAGTGTGCTAATGTTGATTCTTCTCTCTCATTTCCCTAGTGTGCTAATGTTGTTCTCTCTCTCATTTCCCTAGTGTGCTAATGTTGTTCTTCTCTCTCATTTCCCTAGTGTGCTAATGTTGTTCTTCTCTCTCATTTCCCTAGTGTGCTAATGTTGTTCTTCTCTCTCATTTCCCTAGTGTGCTAATGTTGTTCTTCTCTCTCATTTCCCTAGTGTGCTAATGTTGTTCTTCTCTCTCATTTCCCTAGTGTGCTAATGTTGTTCTTCTCTCTCATTTCCCTAGTGTGCTAATGTTGTTCTTCTCTCTCATTTCCCTAGTGTGCTAATGTTGTTCTTCTCTCTCATTTCCCCTAGTGTGCTAATGTCTTCTCTCTCCATTTCCCTAGTGTGCTAATGTTGTTCTTCTCTCTCATTTCCCTAGTGTGCTAATGTTGTTCTTCTCTCTCATTTCCCTAGTGTGCCTAATATTGTTCTTCTCTCTCATTTCCCTAGTGTGCTAATGTTGTTCTTCTCTCTCATTTCCCTAGGGTGCTAATGTTGTTCTTCTCTCTCATTTCCCTAGTGTGCTAATGTTGTTCTTCTCTCTCATTTCCCTAGTGTGCTAATGTTGTTCTTCTCTCTCATTTCCCTAGTGTGCTAATGTTGTTCTTCTCTCTCATTTCCCTAGTGTGCTAATGTTGTTCTTCTCTCTCATTTCCCTAGTGTGCTAATGTTGTTCTTCTCTCTCATTTCCCTAGTGTGCTAATGTTGTTCTTCTCTCTCATTTCCCTAGTGTGCTAATGTTGTTCTTCTCTCTCATTTCCCTAGTGTGCTAATGTTGTTCTTCTCTCTCATTTCCCTAGTGTGCTAATGTTGTTCTTCTCTCTCATTTCCCTAGTGTGCTAATGTTGTTCTTCCTCTCTCATTTCCCTAGTGTGCTAATGTTTGTCTTCTCTCTCATTTCCCTAGTGTGCTAATGTTGTTCTTCTCTCTCATTTCCCTAGTGTGCTAATGTTGTTCTTCTCTCTCATTTCCCTAGTGTGCTAATGTTTGTCTTCTCTCTCATTTCCCTAGTGTGCTAATGTTGTTCTTCTCTCTCATTTCCCTAGTGTGCTAATGTTGTTCTTCCTCTCTCATTTCCCTAGTGTGCTAATGTTGTTCTTCTCTCTCATTTCCCTAGTGGTGCTAATGTTGTTCTTCTCTCTCATTTCCCTAGTGTGTGCTAATGTTGTTCTTCTCTCTCATTTCCATAGTGTGCTAATGTTGTTCTTCTCTCTCATTTCCCTAGTGTGCTAATGTTGTTCTTCTCTCTCATTTCCCTAGTGTGCTAATGTTGTTCTTCTCTCTCACTTCCCTAGTGTGCTAATGTTGTTCTTCTCTCTCATTTCCCATAGTGTGCTAATGTTGTTCTTCTCTCTCATTTCCCTAGTGTGCTAATGCTGTTCTTCTCTCTCATTTCCTTAGTGTGCTAATGTTGTTCTTCCCTCTCATTTCCCTAGTGTGCTAATGTTGTTCCTCTCTCTCATTTCCCTAGTGTGCTAATGCTGTTCTGCTCTCTCATTTCCCTAGTGTGCTAATGTTGTTCTTCTCTCTCATTTCCCTAGTGTGCTAATGTTGTTCTTCTCTCTCATTTCCCTAGTGTGCTAATTCTGTTCTTCTTTCTCATTTCCCTAGTGTGCTAATGTTGTTCTTCTCTCTCATTTCCCTAGTGTGCTAATGTTGTTCTTCTCTCTCATTTCCCTAGTGTGCTAATGTTGTTCTTCTCTCTCATTTCCCTAGTGTGCTAATGTTGTTCTTCTCTCTCATTTCCCTAGTGTGCTAATGTTGTTCTTCTCTCTCATTTCCCTAGTGTGCTAATGTTGTTCTTCTCTCTCATTTTCCCTAGTGTGGCTAATGTTGTTCTTCTCTCTCATTTCCCTAGTGTGCTAATGTTGTTCTGCTCTCTCATTTCCCTAGTGTGCTAATGTTGTTCTTCTCTCTCATTTCCCTAGTGTGCTAATGTTGTTCTTCTCTCTCACTTCCCTAGTGTGCTAATGCTGTTCTTCTCTCTCATTTCCCTAGTGTGCTAATGTTGTTCTTCTCTCTCATTTCCCTAGTGTGCTAATGTTGTTCTTCTCTCTCATTTCCCTAGTGTGCTAATGTTGTTCTTCTCTATCATTTCCCTAGTGTGCTAATGTTGTTCTTCTCTCTCATTTCCCTAGTGTGCTAATGTTGTTCTTCTCTCTCATTTCCCTAGTGTGCTATGTTGTTCATCTCTCTCATTTCCCTAGTGTGCTAATGTTGTTCTTCTCTCTCACTTCCCTAGTGTGCTAATGTTGTTCTTCTCTCTCAATTCCCTAGTGTGCTAATGTTGTTCTTCTCTCTCATTTCCCTAGTGTGCTAATGTTGTTCTTCTCTCTCATTTCCCTAGTGTGCTAATGTTGTTCTTCTCTCTCATTTCCCTAGTGTGCTAATGTTGTTCTTCTCTCTCATTTCCCTAGTGTGCTAATGTTGTTCTTCTCTCTCATTTCCCTAGTGTGCTAATGTTGTTCTTCTCTCTCATTTCCCTAGTGTGCTTAATGTTGTTCTTCTCTCTCATTTCCCTAGTGTGCTAATGTTGTTCTTCTCTCTCATTTCCCTAGTGTGCTAATGTTGTTCTTCTCTCTCATTTCCCTAGTGTGCTAATGTTGTTATTCTCTATCATTTCCCTAGTGTGCTAATGTTGTTCTTCTCTCTCATTTCCCTAGTGTGCTAATGTTGTTCTTCTCTCTCATTTCCCTAGTGTGCTAATGTTGTTCTTCTCTCTCATTTCCCTAGTGTGCTAATGTTGTTCTTCTCTCTCATTTCCCTAGTGTGCTAATACTGTTCTTCTCTCTCATTTCCCTAGTGTGCTAATGTTGTTCTTCTCTCTCATTTCCCTAGTGTGCTAATGTTGTTCTTCTCTCTCATTTCCCTAGTGTGCTAATGTTGTTCTTCTCTCTCATTTCCCTAGTGTGCTAATATTGTTCTTCTCTCTCATTTCCCTAGTGTGCTAATGTTGTTCTTCTCTCTCATTTCCCTAGTGTGCTAATGTTGTTCTTCTCTCTCATTTCCCTAGTGTGCTAATGTTGTTCTTCTCTCTCATTTCCCTAGTGTGCTAATGTTGTTCTTCTCTCTCATTTCCCTAGTGTGCTAATGTTGTTCTTCTCTCTCATTTCCCTAGTGTGCTAATGTTGTTCTTCTCTCTCCATTTCCCTAGTGTGCTAATGTTGTTCTTCTCTCTCATTTCCCTAGTGTGCTAATGTTGTCTTCTCTCTCATTTCCCTAGTGTGCTAATGTTGTTCTTCTCTCTCATTTCCCTAGTGTGCTAATGTTGTTCTTCCTCTCTCATTTCCCTAGTGTGCTAATGTTGTTTCTTCTCTCTCATTTCCCTAGTGTGCTAATGTTGTTCTTCTCTCTCATTTCCCTAGTGTGCTAATGTTTGTCTTCTCTCTCATTTCCCTAGTGTGCTAATGTTGTTCTTCTCTCTCATTTCCCTAGTGTGCTAATGTTGTTCTTCTCTCTCATTTCCCTAGTGTGCTAATGTTTGTCTTCTCTCTCATTTCCCTAGTGTGCTAATGTTGTTCTTCTCTCTCATTTCCCTAGTGTGCTAATGTTGTTCTTCTCTCTCATTTCCTAGTGTGCTAATGTTGTTCTTCTCTCTCATTTCCCTAGTGTGCTAATGTTGTTCTTCTCTCTCATTTCCCTAGTGGTGCTAATGTTGTTCTTCTCTCTCATTTCCATAGTGTGCTAATGTTGTTCTTCTCTCTCATTTCCCTAGTGTGCTAATGTTGTTCTTCTCTCTCATTTCCCTAGTGTGCTAATGTTGTTCTTCTCTCTCACTTCCCTAGTGTGCTAATGTTGTTCTTCTCTCTCATTTCCCTAGTGTGCTAATGTTGTTCTTCTCTCTCATTTCCCTAGTGTGCTAATGCTGTTCTTCTTCTCATTTCCCTAGTGTGCTAATGTTGTTCTTCCCTCTCATTTCCCTAGTGTGCTAATGTTGTTTCCTCTCTCTCATTTCCCTAGTGTGCGAATGCTGTTCTGCTCTCTCATTTCCCTAGTGTGCTAATGTTGTTCTTCTCTCTCATTTCCCTAGTGTGCTAATGTTGTTCTTCTCTCTCATTTCCCTAGTGTGCTAATTCTGTTCTTCTCTCTCATTTCCCTAGTGTGCTAATGTTGTTCTTCTCTCTCATTTCCCTAGTGTGCTAATGTTGTTCTTCTCTCTCATTTCCCTAGTGTGCTAATGTTGTTCTTCTCTCTCATTTCCCTAGTGTGCTAATGTTGTTCTTCTCTCTCATTCCCTAGTGTGCTAATGTTGTTCTTCTCTCTCATTTCCTAGTGTGCTAATGTTGTTCTTCTCTCTCATTTCCCTAGTGTGCTAATGTTGTTCTTCTCTCTCATTTCCCTAGTGTGCTAATGTTGTTCTTCTCTCTCATTTCCCTAGTGTGCTAATGTTGTTCTTCTCTCTCATTTCCCTAGTGTGCTAATACTGTTCTTCTCTCTCATTTCCCTAGTGTGCTAATGTTGTTCTTCTCTCTCATTTCCCTAGTGTGCTAATGTTGTTCTTCTCTCTCATTTCCCTAGTGTGCTAATGTTGTTCTTCTCTCTCATTTCCCTAGTGTGCTAATGTTGTTCTTCTCTCTCACTTCCCTAGTGTGCTAATGTTGTTCTTCTCTCTCATTTCCCTAGTGTGCTAATGTTGTTCTTCTCTCTCATTTCCCTAGTGTGCTAATGTTGTTCTTCTCTCTCATTTCCCTAGTGTGCTAATGTTGTTCTTCTCTCATTTCCCTAGTGTGCTAATGTTGTTCTTCTCTCTCATTTCCCCTAGTGTGCTAATGTTGTTCTTCTCTCTCATTTCCCTAGTGTGCTAATGTTGTTCTTCTCTCTCATTTCCCTAGTGTGCTAATGTTGTTCTTCTCTCTCATTTCCCTAGTGTGCTAATGTTGTTCTTCTCTCTCATTTCCCTAGTGTGCTAATGTTGTTCTTCTCTCTCATTTCCCTAGTGTGCTAATGTTGTTCTGCTCTCTCATTTCCCTAGTGTGCTAATGTTGTTCTTCTCTCTCATTTCCCTAGTGTGCTAATGTTGTTCTTCTCTCTCATTTCCCTAGTGTGCTAATGCTGTTCTTCTCTCTCATTTCCCTAGTGTGCTAATGTTGTTCTTCTCTCTCATTCCCTAGTGTGCTAATGTTGTTCTTCTCTCTCATTTCCCTAGTGTGCTAATGTTGTTCTTCTCTCTCATTTCCCTAGTGTGCTAATGTTGTTCTTCTCTCTCATTTCCCTAGTGTGCTAATGTTGTTCTTCTCTCTCATTTCCCTAGTGTGCTAATGTTGTTCTTCTCTCTCATTTCCCTAGTGTGCTAATGTTGTTCTTCTCTCTCATTTCCCTAGTGTGCTAATGTTGTTCTTCTCTCTCATTTCCCTAGTGTGCTAATGTTGTTCTTCTCTCTCATTTCCCTAGTGTGCTAATGTTGTTCTTCTCTCTCATTTCCCTAGTGTGCTAATGTTGTTCTTCTCTCATTTCCCTAGTGTGCTAATGTTGTTCTTCTCTCTCATTTCCCTAGTGTGCTAATGTTGTTCTTCTCTCTCATTTCCCTAGTGTGCTAATGTTGTTCTTCTCTCTCATTTCCCTAGTGTGCTAATGTTGTTCTTCTCTCTCATTTCCCTAGTGTGCTAATGTTGTTCTTCTCTCTCATTTCCCTAGTGTGCTAATGTTGTTCTTCTCTCTCATTTCCCTAGTGTGCTAATGTTGTTCTTCTCTCTCATTTCCCTAGTGTGCTAATGTTGTTCTTCTCTCTCATTTCCCTAGTGTGCTAATGTTGTTCTTCTCTCTCATTTCCCTAGTGTGCTAATGTTGTTCTTCTCTCTCATTTCCTAGTGTGCTAATGTTGTTCTTCTCTCTCATTTCCCTAGTGTGCTAATGCTGTTCTTCTCTCTCATTTCCCTAGTGTGCTAATGTTGTTCTTCTCTCTCATTTCCCTAGTGTGCTAATGTTGTTCTTCTCTCTCATTTCCCTAGTGTGCTAATGTTGTTCTTCTCTATCATTTCCCTAGTGTGCTAATGTTGTTCTTCTCTCTCATTTCCCTAGTGTGCTAATGTTGTTCTTCTCTCTCATTTCCCTAGTGTGCTAATGTTGTTCTTCTCTCTTATTTCCCTAGTGTGCTAATGTTGTTCCTCTCTCTCATTTCCCTAGTGTGCTAATGTTGTTCTTCTCTCTCATTTCCCTAGTGTTCTAATGTTGTTCTTCTCTCTCATTTCCCTAGTGTGCTAATACTATTCTTCTCTCTCATTTCCTAGTGTGCTAATGTTGTTCTTCTCTCTCATTCCCTAGTGTGCTAATGTTGTTCTTCTCTCTCATTTCCCTAGTGTGCTAATGTTGTTCTTCTCTCTCATTTCCCTAGTGTGCTAATTTTGTTCTTCTCTCTCATTTCCCTAGTGTGCTAATGTTGTTCTTCTCTCTCATTTCCCTAGTGTGCTAATGTTGTTCTTCTCTCTCATTTCCCTAGTGTGCTAATGTTGTTCTTCTCTCTCATTTCCCTAGTGTGCTAATGTTGTTCTTCTCTCTCATTTCCCTAGTGTGCTAATGTTGTTCTTCTCTCTCATTTCCCTAGTGTGCTAATGTTGTTCTTCTCTCTCATTTCCCTAGTGTGCTAATGTTGTTCTTCTCTCTCATTTCCCTAGTGTGCTAATGTTGTTCTTCTCTCTCATTTCCCTAGTGTGCTAATGTTGTTCTTCTCTCTCTCATTTCCCTAGTGTGCTAATTTGTTCTTCTCTCTCATTTCCCTAGTGTGCTAATGTTGTTCTTCTCTCTCATTTCCCTAGTGTGCTAATGTTGTTCTTCTCTCTCATTTCCCTAGTGTGCTAATGTTGTTCTTCTCTCTCATTTCCCTAGTGTGCTAATGTTTGTCTTCTCTCTCATTTCCCTAGTGTGCTAATGTTGTTCTTCTCTCTCATTTCCCTAGTGTGCTAATGTTGTTCTTCTCTCTCATTTCCCTAGTGTGCTAATGTTTGTTCTTCTCTCTCATTTCCCTAGTGTGCTAATGTTGTTCTTCTCTCTCATTTCCCTAGTGTGCTAATGTTGTTCTTCTCTCTCATTTCCCTAGTGTGCTAATGTTGTTCTTCTCTCTCATTTCCCTAGTGTGCTAATGTTGTTCTTCTCTCTCATTTCCCTAGTGTGTGCTAATGTTGTTCTTCTCTCTCATTTCCATAGTGTGCTAATGTTGTTCTTCTCTCTCATTTCCCTAGTGTGCTAATGTTGTTCTTCTCTCTCATTTCCCTAGTGTGCTAATGTTGTTCTTCTCTCTTATTTCCCTAGTGTGCTAATGTTGTTCTTCTCTCTCATTTCCCTAGTGTGCTAATGCTGTTCTTCTCTCTCATTTCCCTAGTGTGCTAATGTTGTTCTTCTCTCTCATTTCCCTAGTGTGCTAATGTTGTTCTTCTCTCTCATTTCCCTAGTGTGCTAATGTTGTTCTTCTCTCTCATTTCCCTAGTGTGCTAATGTTGTTCTTCTCTCTCATTTCCCTAGTGTGCTAATGTTGTTCTTCTCTCTCATTTCCCTAGTGTGCTAATGTTGTTCTTCTCTCTCATTTCCCTAGTGTGCTAATGTTGTTCTTCTCTCTCATTTCCCTTGTGTGCTAATGTTGTTCTCTCTCATTTCCCTAGTGTGCTAATGTTGTTCTTCTCTCTCATTTCCCTAGTGTGCTAATGTTGTTCTTCTCTCTCATTTCCCTAGTGTGCTAATGTTGTTCTTCTCTCTCATTTCCCTAGTGTGCTAATGTTGTTCTTCTCTCTCATTTCCCTAGTGTGCTAATGTTGTTCTTCTCTCTCATTTCCCTAGTGTGCTGATGTTGTTCTTCTCTCTCATTTCCCTAGTGTGCTAATACTATTCTTCTCTCTCATTTCCCTAGTGTGCTAATGTTGTTCTTCTCTCTCATTTCCCTAGTGTGCTAATGTTGTTCTTCTCTCTCATTTCCCTAGTGTGCTAATGTTGTTCTTCTCTCTCATTTCCCTCGTGTGCTAATGTTGTTCTCTCTCATTTCCCTAGTGTGCTAATGTTGTTCTTCTCTCTCATTTCCCTAGTGTGCTAATGTTGTTCTTCTCTCTCATTTCCCTAGTGTGCTAATGTTGTTCTTCTCTCTCATTTCCCTAGTGTGCTAATGTTGTTCTTCTCTCTCATTTCCCTAGTGTGCTAATGTTGTTCTTCTCTCTCATTTCCCTAGTGTGCTAATGTTGTTCTTCTCTCTCATTTCCCTAGTGTGCTAATACTATTCTTCTCTCTCATTTCCCTAGTGTGCTAATGTTGTTCTTCTCTCTCATTTCCCTAGTGTGCTAATGTTGTTCTTCTCTCTCATTTCCCTAGTGTGCTAATGTTGTTCTTCTCTCTCATTTCCCTAGTGTGCTAATGTTGTTCTTCTCTCTCATTTCCCTAGTGTGCTAATGTTGTTCTTCTCTCTCATTTCCCTAGTGTGCTAATGTTGTTCTTCTCTCTCATATCCCTAGTGTGCTAATGTTGTTCTTCTCTCTCATTTCCCTAGTGTGCTAATGTTGTTCTTCTCTCTCATTTCCCTAGTGTGCTAATGTTGTTCTTCTCTCTCATTTCCCTAGTGTGCTAATGTTGTTCTTCTCTCTCATATCCCTAGTGTGCTAATGTTGTTCTTCTCTCTCATTTACCTAGTGTGCTAATGTTGTTCTTCTCTCTCATTTCCCTAGTGTGCTAATGTTGTTCTTCTCTCTCATTTCCCTAGTGTGCTAATGTTGTTCTTCTCTCTCATTTCCCTAGTGTGCTAATGTTGTTCTTCTCTCATTTCCCTAGTGTGCTAATGTTGTTCTTCTCTCTCATTTCCCTAGTGTGCTAATGTTGTTCTTCTCTCTCATTTCCCTAGTGTGCTAATGTTGTTCTTCTCTCTCATTTCCCTAGTGTGCTAATGTTGTTCTTCTCTCTCATTTCCCTAGTGAGCTAATGTTGTTCTTCTCTCATTTCCCTAGTGTGCTAATGTTGTTCTTCTCTCTCATTTCCCTAGTGTGCTAATGTTGTTCTTCTCTCTCATTTCCCTAGTGTGCTAATGTTGTTCTTCTCTCTCATTTCCCTAGTGTGCTAATGTTGTTCTTCTCTCTCATTTCCCTAGTGTGCTAATGTTGTTCTTCTCTCATTTCCCTAGTGTGCTAATGTTGTTCTTCTCTCTCATTTCCCTAGTGTGCTAATGTTGTTCTTCTCTCTCATTTCCCTAGTGTGCTAATGTTGTTCTTCTCTCTCATTTCCCTAGTGTGCTAATGTTGTTCTTCTCTCTCATTTCCCTAGTGTGCTAATGTTGTTCTTCTCTCTCATTTCCCTAGTGTGCTAATGCTGTTCTTCTCTCTCATTTCCCTAGTGTGCTAATGTTGTTCTTCTCTCTCATTTCCCTAGTGTGCTAATGTTGTTCTTCTCTCTCATTTCCCTAGTGTGCTAATGTTGTTCTTCTCTCTCATTTCCCTAGTGTGCTAATGTTGTTCTTCTCTCTCATTTCCCTAGTGTGCTAATGTTGTTCTTCTCTCTCATTTCCCTAGTGTGCTAATGTTGTTCTTCTCTCTCATTTCCCTCGTGTGCTAATGTTGTTCTCTCTCATTTCCCTAGTGTGCTAATGTTGTTCTTCTCTCTCATTTCCCTAGTGTGCTAATGTTGTTCTTCTCTCTCATTTCCCTCGTGTGCTAATGTTGTTCTCTCTCATTTCCCTAGTGTGCTAATGTTGTTCTTCTCTCTCATTTCCCTAGTGTGCTAATGTTGTTCTTCTCTCTCATTTCCCTAGTGTGCTAATGTTGTTCTTCTCTCTCATTTCCCTAGTGTGCTAATGTTGTTCTTCTCTCTCATTTCCCTAGTGTGCTAATGTTGTTCTTCTCTCTCATTTCCCTAGTGTGCTAATGTTGTTCTTCTCTCTCATTTCCCTAGTGTGCTAATACTATTCTTCTCTCTCATTTCCCTAGTGTGCTAATGTTGTTCTTCTCTCTCATTTCCCTAGTGTGCTAATGTTGTTCTTCTCTCTCATTTCCCTAGTGTGCTAATGTTGTTCTTCTCTCTCATTTCCCTAGTGTGCTAATGTTGTTCTTCTCTCTCATTTCCCTAGTGTGCTAATGTTGTTCTTCTCTCTCATTTCCCTAGTGTGCTAATGTTGTTCTTCTCTCTCATTTCCCTAGTGTGCTAATGTTGTTCTTCTCTCTCATTTCCCTAGTGTGCTAATGTTGTTCTTCTCTCTCATTTCCCTAGTGTGCTAATGTTGTTCTTCTCTCTCATTTCCCTAGTGTGCTAATGTTGTTCTTCTCTCTCATTTCCCTAGTGTGCTAATGTTGTTCTTCTCTCATTTCCCTAGTGTGCTAATGTTGTTCTTCTCTCTCATTTCCCTAGTGTGCTAATGTTGTTCTTCTCTCTCATTTCCCTAGTGTGCTAATGTTGTTCTTCTCTCTCATTTCCCTAGTGTGCTAATGTTGTTCTTCTCTCTCATTTCCCTAGTGTGCTAATGTTGTTCTTCTCTCATTTCCCTAGTGTGCTAATGTTGTTCTTCTCTCTCATTTCCCTAGTGTGCTAATGTTGTTCTTCTCTCTCATTTCCCTAGTGTGCTAATGTTGTTCTTCTCTCTCATTTCCCTAGTGTGCTAATGTTGTTCTTCTCTCTCATTTCCCTAGTGTGCTAATGTTGTGTTCTTCTCTCTCATTTCCCTAGTGTGCTAATGCTGTTCTTCTCTCTCATTTCCCTAGTGTGCTAATGTTGTTCTTCTCTCTCATTTCCCTAGTGTGCTAATGTTGTTCTTCTCTCTCATTTCCCTAGTGTGCTAATGTTGTTCTTCTCTCTCATTTCCCTAGTGTGCTAATGTTGTTCTTCTCTCTCATTTCCCTAGTGTGCTAATGTTGTTCTTCTCTCTCATTTCCCTAGTGTGCTAATGTTGTTCTTCTCTCTCATTTCCCTAGTGTGCTAATGTTGTTCTTCTCTCTCATTTCCCTCGTGTGCTAATGTTGTTCTCTCTCATTTCCCTAGTGTGCTAATGTTGTTCTTCTCTCTCATTTCCCTAGTGTGCTAATGCTGTTCTTCTCTCATTTCCCTAGTGTGCTAATGTTTGTCTTCTCTCTCATTTCCCTAGTGTGCTAATGTTGTTCTTCTCTCTCATTTCCCTAGTGTGCTAATGTTTGTCTTCTCTCACATTTCCCTAGTGTGCTAATGTTGTTCTTCTCTCTCATTTCCCTAGTGTGCTAATGTTGTTCTTCTCTCTCATTTCCCTAGTGTGCTAATGTTGTTCTTCTCTCTCATTTCCCTAGTGTGCTAATGCTGTTCTTCTCTCTCATTTCCCTAGTGTGCTAATGTTGTTCTTCTCTCTCATTTCCCTAGTGTGCTAATGTTGTTCTTCTCTCTCATTTCCCTAGTGTGCTAATGTTGTTCTTCTCTCTCATTTCCCTAGTGTGCTAATGTTGTTCTTCTCTCTCATTTCCCTAGTGTGCTAATGTTGTTCTTCTCTCTCATTTCCCTATTGTGCTAATGTTGTTCTTCTCTCTCATTTCCCTAGTGTGCTAATGTTGTTCTTCTCTCTCATTTCCCTAGTGTGCTAATGTTGTTCTTCTCCTCATTTCCCTAGTGTGCTAATGCTGTTCTTCTCCTCATTTCCCTAGTGTGCTAATGTTGTTCTTCTCTCTCATTTCCCTAGTGTGCTAATGCTGTTCTTCTATCTCATTTCCCTAGTGTGCTAATGTTGTTCTTCTCTCTCATTTCCCTAGTGTGCTAATGTTGTTCTTCTCTCTCATTTCCCTAGTGTGCTAATGTTGTTCTTCTCTCTCATTTCCCTAGTGTGCTAATGTTGTTCTTCTCTCTCATTTCCCTAGTGTGCTAATGTTGCTCTTCTCTCTCATTTCCCTAGTGTGCTAATGTTGTTCTGCTCTCTCATTTCCCTAGTGTGCTAATGTTGTTCTTCTCTCTCATTTCCCTAGTGTGCTAATGTTGTTCTTCTCTCTCATTTCCCTAGTGTGCTAATGCTGTTCTTCTCTCTCATTTCCCTAGTGTGCTAATGTTGTTCTTCTCTCTCATTTCCCTAGTGTGCTAATGTTGTTCTTCTCTCTCATTTCCCTAGTGTGCTAATGTTGCTCTTCTCTCTCATTTCCCTAGTGTGCTAATGTTGTTCTGCTCTCTCATTTCCCTAGTGTGCTAATGTTGTTCTTCTCTCTCATATCCCTAGTGTGCTAATGTTGTTCTTCTCTCACTTCCCTAGTGTGCTAATGTTGTTCTTCTCTCTCATTTCCCTAGTGTGCTAATGTTGTTCTTCTCTCTCATTTCCCTAGTGTGCTAATACTGTTCTTCTCTCTCATTTCCCTAGTGTGCTAATGTTGTTCTTCTCTCTCATTTCCCTAGTGTGCTAATGTTTGTCTTCTCTCTCATTTCCCTAGTGTGCTAATACTGTTCTTCTCTCTCATTTCCCTAGTGTGCTAATGTTGTTCTTCTCTCTCATTTCCCTAGTGTGCTAATGTTGTTCTTCTCTCTCATTTCCCTAGTGTGCTAATGCTGTTCTTCTCCTCATTTCCCTAGTGTGCTAATGCTGTTCTTCTCCTCATTTCCCTAGTGTGCTAATGTTGTTCTTCTCTCTCATTTCCCTAGTGTGCTAATGTTGTTCTTCTCTCTCATTTCCCTAGTGTGCTAATGTTGTTCTTCTCTCTCATTTCCCTAGTGTGCTAATACTGTTCTTCTCTCTCATTTCCCTAGTGTGCTAATGTTGTTCTTCTCTCTCATTTCCCTAGTGTGCTAATGTTGTTCTTCTCTCTCACTTCCCTAGTGTGCTAATGTTGTTCTTCTCTCTCATTTCCCTAGTGTGCTAATGTTGTTCTTCTCTCTCATTTCCCTAGTGTGCTAATGCTGTTCTTCTCTCTCATTTCCCTAGTGTGCTAATGTTGTTCTTCTCTCTCATTTCCCTAGTGTGCTAATGTTGTTCTTCTCTCTCATTTCCCTAGTGTGCTAATGTTGTTCTTCTCTCTCATTTCCCTAGTGTGCTAATGCTGTTCTTCTCTCTCACTTCCCTAGTGTGCTAATGTTGTTCTTCTCTCTCATTTCCCTAGTGTGCTAATGTTGTTCTTCTCTCTCATTTCCCTAGTGTGCTAATGTTGTTCTTCTCTCTCATTTCCCTAGTGTGCTAATGTTGTTCTTCTCTCTCATTTCCCTAGTGTGCTAATGCTGTTCTTCTCTCTCACTTCCCTAGTGTGCTAATGTTGTTCTTCTCTCTCATTTCCCTAGTGTGCTAATGTTGTTCTTCTCTCTCATTTCCCTAGTGTGCTAATGTTGTTCTTCTCTCTCATTTCCCTAGTGTGCTAATGCTGTTCTTCTCTCTCATTTCCCTAGTGTGCTAATGTTGTTCTTCTCTCTCATTTCCCTAGTGTGCTAATGTTGTTCTTCTCTCTCATTTCCCTAGTGTGCTAATGTTGTTCTTCTCTCTCATTTCCCTAGTGTGCTAATGTTGTTCTTCCCTCTCATTTCCCTAGTGTGCTAATGTTGTTCTTCTCTCTCATTTCCCTAGTGTGCTAATGTTGTTCTTCTCTCTCATTTCCCTAGTGTGCTAATGTTGTTCTTCTCTCTCATTTCCCTAGTGTGCTAATGTTGTTCTTCTCTCTCATTTCCCTAGTGTGCTAATGTTGTTCTTCTCTCTCATTTCCCTAGTGTGCTAATGTTGTTCTTCTCTCTCATTTCCCTAGTGTGCTAATGTTGTTCTTCTCTCTCATTTCCCTAGTGTGCTAATGTTGTTCTTCTCTCTCATTTCCCTAGTGTGCTAATGTTGTTCTTCTCTCTCATTTCCCTAGTGTGCTAATGTTGTTCTTCCCTCTCATTTCCCTAGTGTGCTAATGTTGTTCTTCTCTCTCATTTCACTAGTGTGCTAATGTTGTTCTTCTCTCTCATTTCCCTAGTGTGCTAATGTTGTTCTTCTCTCTCATTTCCCTAGTGTGCTAATGTTGTTCTTCTCTCTCATTTCCCTAGTGTGCTAATGTTGTTCTTCTCTCTCATTTCCCTAGTGTGCTAATGTTGTTCTTCTCTCTCATTTCCCTAGTGTGCTAATGTTGTTCTTCTCTCTCATTTCCCTAGTGTGCTAATGTTGTTCTTCTCTCTCATTTCCCTAGTGTGCTATTGTTGTTCTTCTCTCTCATTTCCCTAGTGTGCTAATGCTGTTCTTCTCTCTCATTTCCCTAGTGTGCTAATGTTGTTCTTCTCTCTCATTTCCCTAGTGTGCTAATGTTGTTCTTCTCTCTCATTTCCCTAGTGTGCTAATGTTGTTCTTCTCTCTCATTTCCCTAGTGTTCTAATGTTGTTCTTCTCTCTCATTTCCCTAGTGTGCTAATATTGTTCTTCTCTCTCATTTCCCTAGTGTGCTAATGTTGTTCTTCTCTCTCATTTCCCTAGTGTGCTAATGTTGTTCTTCTCTCTCATTTCCCTAGTGTGCTAATGTTGTTCTTCTCTCTCATTTCCCTAGTGTTCTAATGTTGTTCTTCTCTCTCATTTCCCTAGTGTGCTAATATTGTTCTTCTCTCTCATTTCCCTAGTGTGCTAATGCTGTTCTTCTCTCTCATTTCCCTAGTGTGCTAATGTTGTTCTTCTCTCTCATTTCCCTAGTGTGCTAATGTTGTTCTTCTCTCTCATTTCCCTAGTGTGCTAATGTTGTTCTTCTCTCTCATTTCCCTAGTGTTCTAATGTTGTTCTTCTCTCTCATTTCCCTAGTGTGCTAATGTTGTTCTTCCCTCTCATTTCCCTAGTGTGCTAATACTGTTCTTCTCTCTCATTTCCCTAGTGTGCTAATGTTGTTCTTCTCTCTCATTTCCCTAGTGTACTAATGTTGTTCTTCTCTCTCATTTCCCTAGTGTACTAATGTTGTTCTTCTCTCTCATTTCCCTAGTGTGCTAATGTTGTTCTTCTCTCTCATTTCCCTAGTGTGCTAATACTGTTCTTCTCTCTCATTTCCCTAGTGTGCTAATGTTGTTCTTCTCTCTCATTTCCCTAGTGTGCTAATGTTGTTCTTCTCTCTCATTTCCCTAGTGTGCTAATGTTGTTCTTCTCTCTCATTTCCCTAGTGTGCTAATGTTGTTCTTCTCTCTCATTTCCCTAGTGTGCTAATGTTGTTCTTCTCTCTCATTTCCCTAGTGTGCTAATGTTGTTCTTCTCTCTCATTTCCCTAGTGTGCTAATGTTGTTCTTCTCTCTCATTTCCCTAGTGTGCTAATGTTGTTCTTCTCTCTCATTTCCCTAGTGTGCTAATGTTGTTCTTCTCTCTCATTTCCCTAGTGTGCTAATGTTGTTCTTCTCTCTCATTTCCCTAGTGTGCTAATGTTGTTCTTCTCTCTCATTTCCCTAGTGTGCTAATGTTGTTCTTCCCTCTCATTTCCCTAGTGTGCTAATGTTGTTCTTCTCTCTCATTTCACTAGTGTGCTAATGTTGTTCTTCTCTCTCATTTCCCTAGTGTGCTAATGTTGTTCTTCTCTCTCATTTCCCTAGTGTGCTAATGTTGTTCTTCTCTCTCATTTCCCTAGTGTGCTAATGTTGTTCTTCTCTCTCATTTCCCTAGTGTGCTAATGTTGTTCTTCTCTCTCATTTCCCTAGTGTGCTAATGTTGTTCTTCTCTCTCATTTCCCTAGTGTGCTAATGTTGTTCTTCTCTCTCATTTCCCTAGTGTGCTATTGTTGTTCTTCTCTCTCATTTCCCTAGTGTGCTAATGCTGTTCTTCTCTCTCATTTCCCTAGTGTGCTAATGTTGTTCTTCTCTCTCATTTCCCTAGTGTGCTAATGTTGTTCTTCTCTCTCATTTCCCTAGTGTGCTAATGTTGTTCTTCTCTCTCATTTCCCTAGTGTTCTAATGTTGTTCTTCTCTCTCATTTCCCTAGTGTGCTAATATTGTTCTTCTCTCTCATTTCCCTAGTGTGCTAATGTTGTTCTTCTCTCTCATTTCCCTAGTGTGCTAATGTTGTTCTTCTCTCTCATTTCCCTAGTGTGCTAATGTTGTTCTTCTCTCTCATTTCCCTAGTGTTCTAATGTTGTTCTTCTCTCTCATTTCCCTAGTGTGCTAATATTGTTCTTCTCTCTCATTTCCCTAGTGTGCTAATGCTGTTCTTCTCTCTCATTTCCCTAGTGTGCTAATGTTGTTCTTCTCTCTCATTTCCCTAGTGTGCTAATGTTGTTCTTCTCTCTCATTTCCCTAGTGTGCTAATGTTGTTCTTCTCTCTCATTTCCCTAGTGTTCTAATGTTGTTCTTCTCTCTCATTTCCCTAGTGTGCTAATGTTGTTCTTCCCTCTCATTTCCCTAGTGTGCTAATACTGTTCTTCTCTCTCATTTCCCTAGTGTGCTAATGTTGTTCTTCTCTCTCATTTCCCTAGTGTACTAATGTTGTTCTTCTCTCTCATTTCCCTAGTGTACTAATGTTGTTCTTCTCTCTCATTTCCCTAGTGTGCTAATGTTGTTCTTCTCTCTCATTTCCCTAGTGTGCTAATACTGTTCTTCTCTCTCATTTCCCTAGTGTGCTAATGTTGTTCTTCTCTCTCATTTCCCTAGTGTGCTAATGTTGTTCTTCTCTCTCATTTCCCTAGTGTGCTAATGTTGTTCTTCTCTCTCATTTCCCTAGTGTGCTAATGTTGTTCTTCTCTCTCATTTCCCTAGTGTGCTAATGTTGTTCTTCTCTCTCATTTCCCTAGTGTGCTAATGTTGTTCTTCTCTCTCATTTCCCTAGTGTGCTAATGTTGTTCTTCTCTCTCATTTCCCTAGTGTGCTAATTCTGTTCTGCTGTCTCTCATTTCCCTAGTGTGCTAATGCTGTTCTTCCCTCTCATTTCCCTCGTGTGCTAATGTTTGTCTTCTCTCTCATTTCCCTAGTGTGCTAATGTTGTTCTTCTCTCTCATTTCCCTAGTGTGCTAATGCTGTTCTTCTCCCTCATTTCCCTAGTGTGCTAATGTTGTTCTTCTCTCTCATTTCCCTAGTGTGCTAATGTTGTTCTTCTCTCTCATTTCCCTAGTGTGCTAATGCTGTTCTTCTCTCTCATTTCCCTAGTGTGCTAATATTGTTCTTCTCTCTCATTTCCCTAGTGTGCTAATGTTGTTCTTCTCTCTCATTTCCCTAGTGTGCTAATGTTGTTCTTCTCTCTCATTTCCCTAGTGTGCTAATGTTGTTCTTCTCTCTCATTTCCCTAGTGTGCTAATGTTGTTCTTCTCTCTCATTTCCCTAGTGTGCTAATGTTGTTCTTCTCTCTCATTTCCCTAGTGTGCTAATGTTGTTCTTCTCTCTCATTTCCCTAGTGTGCTAATGTTTGTCTTCTCTCTCATTTCCCTAGTGTGCTAATGTTGTTCTTCTCTCTCATTTCCCTAGTGTGCTAATGTTGTTCTTCTCTCTCATTTCCCTAGTGTGCTAATGCTGTTCTTCTCTCTCATTTCCCTAGTGTGCTAATGTTGTTCTTCTCTCTCATTTCCCTAGTGTGCTAATGTTGTTCTTCTCTCTCATTTCCCTAGTGTGCTAATGCTATTCTTCTCTCTCATTTCCCTAGTGTGCTAATGTTGTTCTTCTCTCTCATTTCCCTAGTGTGCTAATGTTGTTCTTCTCTCTCATTTCCCTAGTGTGCTAATGTTGTTCTTCTCTCTCATTTCCCTAGTGTGCTAATGTTGTTCTTCTCTCTCATTTCCCTAGTGTGCTAATGTTGTTCTTCTCTCTCATTTCCCTAGTGTGCTAATGTTGTTCTTCTCTCTCATTTCCCTAGTGTGCTAATGTTGTTCTTCTCTCTCATTTCCCTAGTGTGCTAATGTTGTTCTTCTCTCTCATTTCCCTAGTGTGCTAATGTTGTTCTTCTCTCTCATTTCCCTAGTGTGCTAATGTTGTTCTTCTCTCTCATTTCCCTAGTGTGCTAATGTTGTTCTTCTCTCTCATTTCCCTAGTGTGCTAATGTTGTTCTTCTCTCTCATTTCCCTAGTGTGCTAATACTGTTCTTCTTTCTCATTTCCCTCGTGTGCTAATGTTGTTCTTCTCTCTCATTTCCCTAGTGTGCTAATGTTGTTCTTCTCTCTCATTTCCCTAGTGTGCTAATGTTGTTCTTCTCTCTCATTTCCCTAGTGTGCTAATGTTGTTCTTCTCTCTCATTTCCCTAGTGTGCTAATGTTGTTCTTCTCTCTCATTTCCCTAGTGTGCTAATGTTGTTCTTCTCTCTCATTTCTCTAGTGTGCTAATGTTGTTCTTCTCTCTCATTTCCCTAGTGTGCTAATGTTGTTCTACTCTCTCATTTCCCTAGTGTGCTAATGTTGTTCTTCTCTCTCATTTCCCTAGTGTGCTAATGTTGTTCTACTCTCTCATTTCCCTAGTGTGCTAATACTGTTCTTCTCTCTCATTTCCCTAGTGTGCTAATGCTGTTTTTCTCTCTCACTTCCCTAGTGTGCTAATGTTGTTCTTCTCTCTCATTTCCCTAGTGTGCTAATGTTGTTCTTCTCTCTCATTTCCCTAGTGTGCTAATGTTGTTCTTCTCTCTCATTTCCCTAGTGTGCTAATGTTGTTCTTCTCTCTCATTTCCCTAGTGTGCTAATGTTGTTCTTCTCTCTCATTTCCCTAGTGTGCTAATGTTGTTCTTCTCTCTCATTTCCCTAGTGTGCTAATGTTGTTCTTCTCTCTCATTTCCCTAGTGTGCTAATGTTGTTCTTCTCTATCATTTCCCTAGTGTGCTAATGTTGTTCTTCTCTCTCATTTCCCTAGTGTGCTAATGTTGTTCTTCTCTCTCATTTCCCTAGTGTGCTAATGTTGTTCTTCTCTCTCATTTCCCTAGTGTGCTAATGTTGTTCTTCTCTCTCATTTCCCTAGTGTGCTAATGTTGTTCTTCTCTCTCATTTCCCTAGTGTGCTAATGTTGTTCTTCTCTCTCATTTCCCTAGTGTGCTAATGTTGTTCTTCTCTATCATTTCCCTAGTGTGCTAATGTTGTTCTTCTCTCTCATTTCCCTAGTGTGCTAATGTTGTTCTTCTCTCTCATTTCCCTAGTGTGCTAATGTTGTTCTTCTCTCTCATTTCCCTAGTGTGCTAATGTTGTTCTTCTCTCTCATTTCCCTAGTCTACACGGACGGAGAACATGGTAGGGCTGGTATGGCCCTACCACTTTTTGCTGATTTATTTTAGTCTAGTTGCTAGACCAGACCAACATGATGGGTTTCCCCTAACTAAGAATAAGAAAGATAAAAATGTGTAGACTGTAGACTATATAGCAGATAACAATGTGACAAATCTAATTGGTCTGTAAAAAGTACATGGAATGTGACCACATGCTCACTCAGGCAAATAAAATCACATGCTATTAACCATGATGCTAGATCCGGCAATTAAAGTCAACATGCTTATATTTCACCCAGCTGCTTTCTGAATACAGTAGTCAGTCTGAGTCAGTGGTTGTCAATTTTGGAGAGCATGGCAAGCAGCTCTAGTTTCACTGAATTAGCAGATCAGCCTCTTGGTTTTTCTTTTCCTAAACGCTCATTTGGTAACAAAGTACCAGTTGGCAGGTGTTCTCAAGCTTCTTGGTTTTAAGCAATGGCCATTTTTGCACTACCAGGAGGCTACAAATCTTGCTTTCTGTTATACTTGTACCACTGCATACAAACAAG
The DNA here is from genome assembly GCA_028752905.1 of Cladorhizidae sp. MBARI D1340-BT2. Classification (NCBI taxonomy): domain Eukaryota; kingdom Metazoa; phylum Porifera; class Demospongiae; order Poecilosclerida; family Cladorhizidae; species Cladorhizidae sp. MBARI D1340-BT2. Next base: position 1,123,077 of record JAQNBH010000016.1, on the reverse strand, counting down.
GAAAATTGAGGTCTTCCAATGCAGAGCTAGCTTTTGTAAGTCACTGTTTAACAGTAATAATATTTTTCAATTTGGCTGTAATCCATCAACCATTATCATCATAGGTCTCAAAGGGCTTCTACAACTGGAAGAATGCCACTACATCATTTAACAAGCATCAACAGAGTGCTTGCCATAAACAAGCTGTAGAAGTTGTTCTTGCACTTCCAGCTACAACCACAAGTATTGGCAATCCACTTGTGAAAGAGCGGGCCAAGGAACAAGGAGAAAACCGTGCAATGTTAATGAAGATCTTTTCAAAGGATTACCACTCAGAGGAATGGGATTACTGAAGAAGATGGAAACTTCGTAGAAATATTTCAATTGGAGGCTGATACATCTGCTATTGAGTGGTTAAAACGAAAATGTTACAAGTAAACATCACATGAGATGCAAAATGAAATCATCAAAGTGATGGCTATGTCTGTACTTCGGAATGTTGCTAGTTCTTTGCAAAATTCCTCATTTTTAACCCTGTTGATGGATGAAACAACTGACACCACTAATAAGGAGCAGGCAACCATTATAATTCATAGGATCACTGAAAACTTTGGGTTTATATCATGTTCCATCAATTGATGCAGGTACTCCTACTGAAATTTCAGTGGATACTTTTAGTCGATTGAACTTATCCTTCAATCAGTTACGTGGTCAATGCTACGATGGGGCAAGTGCAATGAAGAGAGCTAAATCAGGGGTTGCCAAGAGAATAAGTAATATTGAACCAAGGGCATTGTACACACACTGCTATGGGCATTCAATTAATCTGGCTCTGAGTGATACATTGAAAGAGATCAAGATAATGAGAGATATCCTTGACATGACGAAGGAAATAACAAAATTGATCAAGTTTTCACCACAAAGGGAAGGGATCTTCCGAGCTTTGAGGGAAGCTTGTGATTCTGAAAGTGGCATGACATCACCAGGAATTCGAATGCTATTCCCAATGAGGTGGACTGTGCGTGCAAATGCACTAGCGAGCATTGTCAGCAACTATGCTGCATTACAAGCTATGTGGGATTAAGCTTTTGAAATCATAAAGGACACAGAGATGAGAGCTAGGATAAAAGGAGTTTCTGCGCAGATGAAACATTTTGATTTCCTGTTTGGTACAATGCTCAGTCAAGTTATTTTCCTCCACACTGATAACTTGAGCAAGACTGCAGAAGGTAAAGATTTCAGCTGCTGAGGGTCAAAAGGTAGGAGAAATGATTGTAGATACACTGCTGTCTCTATGTACTGATGAAATGTATGATTTATTTTGGGACAAAGTTTCAAGAACTGCTTCATCAATAGATGTTGGTGAACCACAGTTACCTCGTAAGCGAAAGAGTTCCACAGAGATATGAAGATGGACTGTCCAGTGGAGAGTATCATGAAAGTCCCTTGCTCTATTATCGCCAGATATATTTTGAAGCACTGGATAACATTGTCAGCTGTTTAAAGGATCGTTTTGACAAACCAGGATATAGAATTTACTCAAAATTGGAGCAACTTTTATGCAGAGCATGTCAGGGGGTTGACTTTGAAGAAGATTTTCAGTCTATTTGCACCTTTTACAAAGACAATTTCAAGCCTGATCTATTGCATGTCCAGCTACTCACTTTTGGCATCAATTTTGAGTCAGGAAGACCATTGGATCCCATTGTAAATATATTTGACATCAGAGACTATTTTCAAAGACTTTCTCTTGGTCAACGAGCACTTCTGGATCAGGTTTGTACAGTTTTGAAGCTGATACTTATCATGCCAGCAACCAATGCAACATCTGAGCGCTCCTTTAGTGCTTTACGTAGGGTTAAAACTTACCTTCGTAATACTATGTTACAACAAAGACTGAATCACCTAATAGTACTTCACGTTCACAAGGAGCGCACTGATTCACTCAATCTCAAAGAGGTTGCCAATCAATTTATAAGTACTGTAATTCTGAACATAGAGAGAGACTATTTGGAAAGTATCCAATAAATAGTGTGATGTCTATAATACTATGTCTATATATACTACTCAATATGGTATATTGATTTCCATTTTTTGCGTTTTTGCACTCCATGTGATATCCCCCCCTAGCCTCATGCATCTTACAGTTACTGTGCATAGCTTGATGGCCAGGTGCTACATTGGCCATACCACTTAAAATTTGTGTGCTCCGTCACTGCTAGTGTGCTAATATTGTTCTTCTCCCTCATTTCTCTAATGTGCTAATGCTGTTCTTCTCTCTCATTTCCCTAGTGTGCTAATGTTGTTCTTCTCTCTCATTTCCCTAGTGTGCTAATGTTGTTCTTCTCTCTCATTTCCCTAGTGTGCTAATGCTGTTCTTCTCTATCATTTCCCTAGTGTGCTAATGTTGTTCTTCTCTCTCATTTCCCTAGTGTGCTAATGTTGTTCTTCTCTCTCATTTCCCTAGTGTGCTAATGTTGTTCTTCTCTCTCATTTCCCTAGTGTGCTAATGTTGTTCTTCTCTCTCATTTCCCTAGTGTGCTAATGCTGTTCTTCTCTCTCATTTCCCTAGTGTGCTAATGTTGTTCTTCTCTCTCATTTCCCTAGTGTGCTAATGTTGTTCTTCTCTCTCATTTCCCTAGTGTGCTAATGTTGTTCTTCCCTCTCATTTCCCTAGTGTGCTAATGCTGTTCTTCTCTCTCATTTCCCTAGTGTGCTAATGTTGTTCTTCCCTCTCATTTCCCTAGTGTGCTAATGCTGTTCTTCTCTCTCATTTCCCTAGTGTGCTAATGTTGTTCTTCCCTCTCATTTCCCTAGTGTGCTAATGCTGTTCTTCTCTCTCATTTCCCTAGTGTGCTAATGTTGTTCTTCTCTCTCGTTTCCCTAGTGTGCTAATGTTGTTCTTCTCTCTCATTTCCCTAGTGTGCTAATGTTGTTCTTCTCTATCATTTCCCTAGTGTGCTAATGTTGTTCTTCTCTCTCATTTCCCTAGTGTGCTAATACTGTTCTTCTCTCTCATTTCCCTAGTGTGCTAATGTTGTTCTTCTCTCTCATTTCCCTAGTGTGCTAATACTGTTCTTCTCTCTCATTTCCCTAGTGTGCTAATGCTGCTCTTCTCTATCATTTCCCTAGTGTGCTAATGTTGTTCTTCTCTCTCATTTCCCTAGTGTGCTAATGCTGTTCTTCTCTCTCATTTCCCTAGTGTGCTAATGCTGTTCTTCTCTCTCATTTCCCTAGTGTGCTAATGTTGTTCTTCTCTATCATTTCCCTAGTGTGCTAATGTTGTTCTTCTCTCTCATTTCCCTAGTGTGCTAATGCTGTTCTTCTCTATCATTTCCCTAGTGTGCTAATGCTGTTCTTCTCTCTCATTTCCCTAGTGTGCTAATGTTGTTCTTCTCTCTCATTTCCCTAGTGTGCTAATGTTGTTCTTCTCTCTCATTTCCCTAGTGTGCTAATGCTGCTCTTCTCTATCATTTCCCATAGTGTGCTAATGTTGTTCTTCTCTCTCATTTCCCTAGTGTGCTAATGTTGTTCTTCTCTCTCATTTCCCTAGTGTGCTAATGTTGTTCTTCTCTCTCATTTCCCTAGTGTGCTAATGTTGTTCTTCTCTATCATTTCCCTAGTGTGCTAATGTTGTTCTTCTCTATCATTTCCCTAGTGTGCAAATGCTGTTCTTCTCTATCATTTCCCTAGTGTGCTAATGTTGTTCTTCTCTCTCATTTCCCTAGTGTGCTAATGTTGTTCTTCTCTCTCATTTCCCTAGTGTGCTAATGTTGTTCTTCTCTCACTTCCCTAGTGTGCTAATGTTGTTCTCTCTCTCATTTCCCTAGTGTGCTAATGTTGTTCTTCTCTCTCATTTCCCTAGTGTGCTAATGTTGTTCTTCTCTCTCATTTCCCTAGTGTGCTAATGTTGTTCTTCCCTCTCATTTCCCTAGTGTGCTAATGCTGTTCTTCTCTCTCATTTCCCTAGTGTGCTAATGCTGTTCTTCTCTCTCATTTCCCTAGTGTGCTAATGTTGTTCTTCTCTCTCATTTCCCTAGTGTGCTAATGCTGTTCTTCTCTCTCATTTCCCTAGTGTGCTAATGTTGTTCTTCTCTCTCATTTCCCTAGTGTGCTAATGTTGTTCTTCTCTCTCATTTCCCTAGTGTGCTAATGTTGTTCTTCTCTCTCATTTCCCTAGTGTGCTAATGTTGTTCTTCTCTCTCATTTCCCTAGTGTGCTAATGTTGTTCTTCTCTCTCATTTCCCTAGTGTGCTAATGTTGTTCTTCTCTCTCATTTCCCTAGTGTGCTAATGTTGTTCTTCTCTCTCATTTCCCTAGTGTGCTAATGTTGTTCTTCTCTCTCATTTCCCTAGTGTGCTAATGTTGTTCTTCTCTCTCATTTCCCTAGTGTGCTAATACTGTTCTTCTCTCTCATTTCCCTAGTGTGCTAATGTTGTTCTTCTCTCTCATTTCCCTAGCGTGCTAATGCTGTTTCTTCTCATTTCCCTAGTCTACAGGGACGGAGGACATGGTAGGGCTGGTAGGGCCCTACCACTTTTTGCTGATTTTATTTTTTATTGTTATAATTTTTAGTCTAGTTGCTAGACCAGACCAACATGATGGGTTTTCCCTAACTAAGAAATTAAAAATGTGTCCTGGACTGTAGCCGATATAGCAGATAACAATGTGACAAATCTAATTGGTCTGTTACTTAAAGTTAAAGTAAAAGTACATGGAATGTGACCACATGCTCACCACATGCTATTAACCATGATGCTAGATCAGGCAATTAAAGTCAACATGCTTATATTGCACCCAGCTGCTTTCTGAATACAGTAGTCAGTCTGAGTCATTGGTTGCCAATTTTGGAGAGCATGGCAAGCAGCTTGAATTGTCAGATTGTCCTAATCAGCTTCTTGGTTTTTCTTTTCCTAAACACTTTGGTAACAAAGTACCAGTTGACATGTGTTTTCAAGCTTCTTGGTTTAAGCATGGCACTACCAGGAGGCTACAAATCTTGCTTTCTGTTATACTTGTACCACTGCATACAAACAAGGAAAATTGAGGTCTTCCAATGCAGAGCTAGCTTTTGTAAGTCACTGTTTAACAGTAATAATATTTTTCAATTTGGCTAAGTAACTGTAATCCATCAACCATTATCATTATAGGGCTTCTGTAACTGGAAGAATGCCACTACATCATTTAACAATCATCAACAGAGTTCTTGCCATAAACAAGCTGTAGAAGTTGTTCTTACACTTCCAGCTACAACCACAAGTATTGGCAATCTACTTGTGAAAGAGCGGGCCAAGGAACAAGGGAAAAAACCGTGCAATGTTAATGAAGATCTTTTCAAACATACGCTATCTAGCTTGTCAAGGATTACCACTCAGAGGAATGGGATTGCTGAAGAAGATGGAAACTTCGTACAACTATTTCAATTGGAGGCTGATACATCTGCTATTGAGTGGTTAAAACGAAAATCTTACAAGTACACATCACATGAGATGCAAAGTGAAATCATCAAAGTGATGGCTATGTCTGTACTTCGGAATGTTGCTAGTTCTTTGCAAAATTCCTCATTTTTAACCCTGATGATGGATGAAACAACTGACACCACTAATAAGGAGCAGACAACCATTATAATTCGTAGGATCACTGAAAACGTTGAAGTAAGTGAAGAATTTTTAGGTTTATATCACGTTCCATCAATTGATGCAGGTACTCTTACTGAAATTTCAGTGGATACTTTTAGTCGATTGAACTTATCCTTCAATCAGTTACGTGGTCAATACTACGATGGGGCAAGTGCAATGAAGGGAGCTATATCAGGGGTTGCCAAGAGAATAAGTGATATTGAACCAAGGGCAGTGTACACACACTGCTATGGGCATTCAATTAATCTGGCTGTGAGTGATACCTTGAAAGAGATCAAGATAATGAGAGATGTCCTTGACATGACGAAGGAAATAACAAAATTGATCAAGTTTTCACCACGAAGGGAAGGGATCTTCCGAGCCTTGAGGGAAGCTTGTGATTCTGAAAGTGGCATGACATCACCCGGAATTCGAATTCTATTCCCAATGAGGTGGACTGTGTGTGCAAATGCACTAGCGAGCATTGTCAGCAACTATGCTGCATTACTAGCTATGTGGGATGAAGCTTTTGAAATCATAAATGACACAGAGCTAGGATAAAAGGAGTTTCTGCGCAGATGAAACAGTTTGATTTCCTGTTTGGTACAATGCTCAGTCAAGTTATTTTCCTCCACACTGATAACTTGAGCAAGACTCGGCAGAAGGTAAAGATTTCAGCTGCTGAGAGTCAAAAGGTAGGAGAAATGGTTGTAGATACACTGCTGTCTCTACGTACTGATGAAATGTATGATTTATTTTGGCAGAAGGTAAAGATTTCAGCTGCTGAGAGTCAAAAGGTAGGAGAAATGGTTGTAGATACACTGCTGTCTCTACGTACTGATGAAATGTATGATTTATTTTGGCAGAAGGTAAAGATTTCAGCTGCTGAGAGTCAAAAGGTAGGAGAAATGGTTGTAGATACACTGCTGTCTCTACGTACTGATGAAATGTATGATTTATTTTGGGACAAAGTTTCAAGAACTGCTTCATCAATAGAAATTGGTAAACCACAGTTACCCCGTAAGCGAAGAGTTCCACAGAGATATGAGAATGGACTGTCCAGTGGAGAGTATCACTTGCTCTATTATCGCCAGATATATTTTGAAGCACTGGATAACATTGTCAGCTGTTTAAAGGATCACTTTGACCAACCAGGATATAGAATTTACTCAAAATTGAAGCAACTTTTATGCAGAGCATGTCAGGAGGTTGACTTTGAAGAAGATTTTCAGTCTATTTGCACCTATTACAAAGATGATTTCAAGCCCGATCTATTGCATGCCCAGTTACTCACTTTTGGCATCAATTTTGAGTCAGGAAGACCATTGGATCCCAATGTAAATATATTTGTCATCAGAGACTATTTTCAAAGTCTTTCTCTTGGTCAACGAGCACTTCTGGATCAGGTTTGTACAGTTTTGAAGCTGATACTTATCATGCCAGCAACCAATGCAACATCTGAGCGCTCCTTTACTTTACGTAGGGTTAAAACTTACCTTCGTAATACTATGTTACAACAAAGACTGAATCACCTAGTACTTCACGTTCACAAGGAGTGCACTGATTCACTCAATCTCAAAGAGGTTGCCAATCAATTTATAAGTAATTCTGAACATAGAGAGAGACTATTTGGAAAGTATTAATAAATAGTGTGATGTATGTCTATACTACTCAATAATTATGGTATTGATTTCCATTTTTTTGCGTTTTTGCACTCCATGTGATATCCCCCCCCCCCCCCCCTTGCCTCATGCATCTTACAGTTACTGTGCATAGCTTGATGGCCAGGTGGTACATGGCCCTACCACTTAAAATGTGTGTGCTCCGTCACTGCTAGTGTGCTAATACTGTTCTTCTCTCTCATTTCCCTAGTGTGCTAATGTTGTTCTTCTCTTTCATTTCCCTAGTGTGCTAATACTATTCTTCTCTTTCATTTCCCTAGTGTGCTAATGTTGTTCTTCTCTCTCATTTCCCTAGTGTGCTAATGTTGTTCTTCTCTCTCATTTCCCTAGTGTGCTAATGTTGTTCTTCTCTCTCATTTCCCTAGTGTGCTAATGTTGTTCTTCTCCCTCATTTCCCTAGTGTGCTAATGTTGTTCTTCTCTCTCATTTCCCTAGTGTGCTAATGTTGTTCTTCTCTCTCATTTCCCTAGTGTGCTAATGTTGTTCTTCTCTCTCATTTCCCTAGTGTGCTAATGTTGTTCTTCTCTCTCATTTCCCTAGTGTGCTAATGTTGTTCTTCTCTCTCATTTCCCTAGTGTGCTAATGTTGTTCTTCTCTCTCATTTCCCTAGTGTGCTAATACTGTTCTTCTCTCTCATTTCCCTAGTGTGCTAATGTTGTTCTTCTCCCTCATTTCCCTAGTGTGCTAATGCTGTTCTTCTCTCTCATTTCCCTAGTGTGCTAATGTTGTTCTTCTCTCTCATTTCCCTAGTGTGCTAATGTTGTTCTTCTCTCTCATTTCCCTAGTGGGCTAATGTTGTTCTTCTCTCTCATTTCCCTAGTGTGCTAATGTTGTTCTTCTCTCTCATTTCCCTAGTGTGCTAATGTTGTTCTTCTCTCTCATTTCCCTAGTGTGCTAATGTTGTTCTTCTCTCTCATTTCCCTAGTGTGCTAATGTTGTTCTTCTCTCTCATTTCCCTAGTGTGCTAATGTTGTTCTTCTCTCTCATTTCCCTAGTGTGCTAATGTTGTTCTTCTCTCTCATTTCCCTAGTGTGCTAATGTTGTTCTTCTCTCTCATTTCCCTAGTAGGCTAATGTTGTTCTTCTCTCTCATTTCCCTAGTGTGCTAATGTTGTTCTTCTCTCTCATTTCCCTAGTGTGCTAATGTTGTTCTTCTCTCTCATTTCCCTAGTGTGCTAATGTTGTTCTTCTCTCTCATTTCCCTAGTGTGCTAATGTTGTTCTTCTCTCTCATTTCCCTAGTGTGCTAATGTTGTTCTTCTCTCTCATTTCCCTAGTGTGCTAATGTTGTTCTTCTCTCTCATTTCCCTCGTGTGGTGATGCTGTTCTTCTCATTTCTGCTGTTAATACTCGGGTACTGCTCCCTTCTCCACCGGCCTCTTTGCTGCTATAGCTCTATCTTGCACTTGTCATTTTGCAGGTTAAATGTTGCCGCTTTGTAAGAGTATGCTCAGTAGCGTAACACACACACACACACCAGCACCAACATATTTTCTCCCTTCACACTAGGGACGTACACTCAATGAGGCATTTCTGTCATGCATGCCTATAATAATAACAATTGTGTTATGTATAAATATTTAAACCAGGAGAGTCACAACTGCTGTTTGTGCTAGTGATATGATTATGTCCTGTCTGGATCAGAGCCACTACTAGTCTCTGCTGCCCCATGGCTACTGGGTTCCACATCTCCATGGCTGCCATTGTTTACATCTTCCCTCTTAGCCCACATCTTCTCTGCCATAGCATGTCTTTGACGAATTGCTTCTATATACAGTCTTGGGTGCTTAGGAATCAAGCCTGCCTGCATAGACAACACACAGTGGGTGGGTGGGTGTTGACGAGTGTATGGTCACGAGGAAAAAATAATGGCATACTCGAGTTCGGCTTGCGTCGAGTTAGTGGAAGTATGTGTGATGTTAAGTGTATGTGTAAGTGATATCCCCTACCAGTCCTAATAGTTTGCTGACGGTCACAGTGGGTGCAGCTCCAACTGACAACCAATATCTATAGCAGCAAGCACACAGAATCACAATTAATTAATGTCTTGCATTACTACCTCACTTGATCCTGTCAATATTGAGACCCACCACTACTTCACTGTTATAATTAGGCATAGGGTCGTAGCAGCCGACCTGAAGGGGGCGTGGCATGATACCAACGTTGCTAAATAACACAAGCGCGGTTTACCTGTTCTATGTGCTTGCCATCTCTCTTGGACTTGTTTGTTGCAACCACGATGTGATAAAAGGGTCTGTTGAGGCAACCGTGTAAAGCAAGTCGAATACGTACAACAGGCATTCCTCACGCGAACTATCCTTGGTTAATAACTTGGTAGGAATCATCACAGCAGTCGATTCACACACCCACGTGAAGCCGATTAGTAACTTGGTAAAGAATCATCACGTTAGAAAACTATATTACTATGGGCTCCCGGAGTATTGATAAAGTGGAAGTAGCAAGAGTTGACGGAGAACAAATGAAGGAGGAACTACTGTGGTTGAGACAAATGCTGGAGACTGCCTATGGCCCGTGGGGCCGTCGTGTGATACTGCAACCTATGGTGGGCGGGAGTTTAATTTTGACTAGACGTGCTAAGAAGATTCTGGACATGCTCCAGCCGCGGCTTCCACTGGTGAAACTCATGCAATCTCACCTTCTGGGGCATGCGCACTGCTACAGCGACTCCACCCTCTATGCTGGTATCCTCACAGCTAGGTGAGTTACTTAATAGTGAAATTCACGCCTGCAATAATTGTTGCGGATACATCAAAAACGCGAAAAACGACACACTCGAGCGACTGGGGGAGGGGGATTTCAAATTTCAAATTATATTTTAAAATACACCAAATGTAATTTCATGGTCATAAAACACTGATTCACCTTCTCAATAATCAACTTCGAAGTAGTGTGGTGGACAGGAGGACAATGTTTGCAAGAAGTTGGGGTCAGCACAGATGAGAGTGGGTAGGAGTTCGTTGGGGGTAAGTAATACAGTAGCAGGAGTGGCAAAACGGGAGATATGGGTGGAGGAAGCTAGAGGAGAGGAGGGAAGAGATAAAGGTTTTGTTTGGTAAGAGATGAACAGAGCAGATTGGTAAAAAATAGTTGTAAATGAACAAAGATAGGTTGGAGGAATTGGACGGTGGGAAGAGTATGATATCTTGAGGAGAAAATACGAGATAAACAATGAGGTTGGGTCAGTACGTTAGTGGAAGGGGAAATGAAGGTGAGAAGGATTGGGAGGAGGAAGTATGGGAGGAGGAAGTAGTTAGTGGAAGGGGAAATGAAGGTGAGAAGGATTGGGAGGAGGAAGTAGTTAGTGGAAGGGGAAATGAAGGTGAGAAGGATTGGGAGGAGGAGGTAGTTAGTGGAAGGGGAAATGAAGGTGAGAAGGATTGGGAGGAGGAGGTAGTTAGTGGAAGGGGAAATGAAGGTGAGAAGGATTGGGAGGAGGAAGTAAACGGCAAGAGTACGCTGAAGTTTTATAAATTGGCAAAGAATGGTGCAGGGTGGAGAGGTATGTGAGGTCAATGCATGGTCACGAAGGTGTGCGGTTGCAATTTAGACTGATGGACTGGGCTGTTAGAAGAGAAGTGAGAACATTAGGGATGAGAGATGTATCATGTGTGATAGTGGAGCAGGGGAAGATGTGGGACATTTCTTGGTAAAGTGTGAAGAATTCCACCAGAGGGTTGGCTGGTACTGGCGGATGAGGTGCGCAGAATTGAAGGGGCTGGACAGTGGCTGGATGAATATAGAAGAGTGGGTAAGGATGGAAAGGTGGCATTGCTGTTGGGGAAAAGTGTGGAGGGAGTAAGTGATGCAGTGATAGAGGAGGTGGGCGAGTGTGTTATGTATTGGGTAGGGAAGTGGTGGCAGAGGAGAAAGGAACTGTTGTAACAGTATGGTGAGCTGAGGAATGATCTTTGGTCCCCTCCCCTCCCCCCTCCTTGAGCAGCGGGACCCTCATAACTATTAGTATTATAGATATTATTATTAATTAGGTACTGTTGATAATATAGATTGCTATTAGTGTTAGTTACTGTTACATAGTCTCACACTGTGCTGTAGTATATGTGGTGGCCTTAACAGGCTCAGCAGTATCAAGATAACTTGAAATTGTATTCTTTCAACATTTTTGACTAGATGCTCTATCCTTCATCAGGAATAATGAGAGCTAAGACTCCTTGAGCCTGCTAAATACTGGTAGCTAGCTGTTCATCATATTTGACGTGTACAATGGCAGTGCAAGTAGCACTCTCCTTGTTTCTCCATACCAAAACCTGTCCTGCATTCCATATATCTGGCATCTTCAGGATCTGACCGGTTGACAAGCCATGCATATTTCTTCAGCTGCAGCAAATTAAATTTGGTTCTCTGTCCAGTCCTGGCAGCTGCAGTAGTTCATGTGCTTGCTGTTCCAGATGGAGTTGTGAACCCGAGTGGGGGTCTGAATCTGACATATTCACTGACTTGTCTAATAAGGGCATAGACTGATTCTAGAAATTCTGATAATCTGTAGCATGTTAGTCTCCGCAATTTCCAGACCCTTTCCCCCCAAAATTAATGTCCTGGAAGAGTGTGCGCTTGCTCAGTTTTAGTGTCCATAATAACTGCATGGTTTTGTTTCACACGCACAGAAGGTAGTGGGTGTGTCATTCCTGGCATGGTGTGGTGCTCTTTCTGTCAATTAGATTCTCGATGGTTAACACCATGGCAACTGTAACCAAATTTGCCAACTATTTATCACAAGTGACCTGATGTGAGTTGGGCCAGACACTTGCATGAATATGCACATGATGGAGTCTGATCTGCCGGCAAGACGAGAATGTTCCTGCATCTGCTGATGTGACCCTTTACCTTATGGGGTAGTGTGGCGTTGTTCACATCAGTACACTTGAATCCCTTTACCTTATGGGGATAGTGTGAGTACTAATTCCTGCCGGGCTTAAGAGCAGATGAAGTCTTTCATACTTCTCTGTTTCCTGGAAGATGAAATGTATGCTCGGCCATATTGTGTGTGATGACCTTGTAGTTAGAGAGTCAATGTGACATGGCTTTGGTAAATAATGATTGTCAGGAGTGGTAAATAATGATTGTCAGGAGTGGTAAATAATGATTGCCAGGAGTGGTAAATAATGATTGCCAGGAGTGGTAAATGATGATTGCCATGAGTGGTAAATGATGATTGCCATGAGTGGTAAATGATGATTGCCATGAGTGGTAAATGATGATTGCCAGGAGTGGTAAATGATGATTGCCAGGAGTGGTAAATGATGATTGCCAGGAGTGGTAAATGATGATTGCCAGGAGTGGTAAATGATGATTGCCAGGAGTGGTAAATGATGATTGCCAGGAGTGGTAGATGATGATTGCCAGGAGTGGTAGATGATGATTGCCAGGAGTGGTAGATGATGATTGCCAGGAGTGGTAGATGATGATTGCCAGGAGTGGTAGATGATGATTGCCAGGAGTGGTAGATGATGATTGCCAGGAGTGGTAGATGATGATTGCCAGGAGTGGTAGATGATGATTGCCAGGAGTGGTAGATGATGATTGCCAGGAGTGGTAGATGATGATTGCCAGGAGTGGTAGATGATGATTGCCAGGAGTGGTAGATGATGATTGCCAGGAGTGGTAGATGATGATTGCCAGGAGTGGTAAATGATGATTGCCAGGAGTGGTAAATGATGATTGCCAGGAGTGGTAAATGATGATTGCCAGGAGTGGTAAATGATGATTGCCAGGAGTGGTAAATGATGATTGCCAGGAGTGGTAAATGATGATTGCCAGGAGTGGTAAATGATGATTGCCAGGAGTGGTAAATGATGATTGCCAGGAGTGGTAAATGATGATTGCCAGGAGTGGTAAATGATGATTGCCAGGAGTGGTAAATGATGATTGCCAGGAGTGGTAAATGATGATTGCCAGGAGTGGTAAATGATGATTGCCAGGAGTGGTAAATGATGATTGCCAGGAGTGGTAAATGATGATTGCCAGGAGTGGTAAATGATGATTGCCAGGAGTGGTAAATAATGATTGCCAGGAGTGGTAAATGATGATTGTCAGGAGTGGTAAATAATGATTGTCAGGAGTGGTAAATAATGATTGCCAGGAGTGGTAAATAATGATTGCCAGGAGTGGTAAATAATGATTGCCAGGAGTGGTAAATGATGATTGCCAGGAGTGGTAAATGATGATTGCCAGGAGTGGTAAATGATGATTGCCAGGAGTGGTAAATGATGATTGTCAGGAGTGGTAAATGATGATTGCCAGGAGTGGTAAATGATGATTGCCAGGAGTGGTAAATGATGATTGTCAGGAGTGGTAAATGATGATTGTCAGGAGTGGTAAATAATGATTGCCAGGAGTGGTAAATAATGATTGCCAGGAGTGGTAAATAATGATTGCCAGGAGTGGTAAATAATGATTGCCAAGAGTGGTAAATAATGATTGCCAAATAATGATTGTCAGGAGTGGTAAATAATGATTGCCAAATAATGGTTGCCAGGAGGGTGCACAGTTATTGCTCGGAAATGTTACACGGAAATGTTACAAGTTTTAATTGACTATATTTCACGAAAGTGCTCAAGGTATCCTCCCCTTTCTCTCCCCCTAATCCCCACTCGTAAGACTTGCACTGTCTCCTGGAGCAAGTCTTCTCTACGTGCACTAGCAACTGTGCATCTCAAGCAGTGCTAGAGGAGGCGTGGTCTAGTGGTGACCACACCTAGTGCTAGAGGAGGCGTGGTCTAGTGGTGACCACACCAAGTGCTAGAGGAGGCGTGGTCTAGTGGTGACCACACCAAGTGCTAGAGGAGACGTGGTTCTGGTGGTGACCACAGGCATATCTAGTGGTTGGCATTATTCAAGCATTTCTACATCATAATGTGCTGTTTTGGTTTCTTCCCGAGTTCAGAATCCCCCCCCCCCCCCCCCCAAGAAACCCTACTGTCATAATAGACATTGGCCACTAGCAATTCATGCCATCCTGTGTATTTACAATGCTAATAATATCATGTGTGCCTGCACTGGCTAACATACAGTACTTCCTTTCTCTGTCCATGGAATATTATGTAGTTATGTGTTTTATGCTACCCTCCGTGTTCTATGACCATGTGATAGTCTTGTGATCCAGGGGTTAGAACTGAGACAGCCTCAACTCAGAGTTGCCATGGAGATAACCCACGCCCTCTCCAGTGTGTGTGAGTGGCTGCGTAGTGAGGAGTGTGGAGTAAAATACGAGTTGGACTTGCTGTCTAGCACGCCATTACTCAACCTTCTCTACTCCTTCATGGCCACCAAACTCAATCACCTCTCCACGTTGTACCTCAAGCATCTTGCCTCCCTGCTGCTGCAGGTGAGAGGTACACTATCATCCCTCACACTGCACACAACCTCACACCTGATGAGCAAGCACACACACTCACACACACGGGCCACACACCCCTCACACAACACCAAGAGTCAAGCATTGCCCTGGACGTGCACTGGCCTTGCCCTGGATGTGCACTGCCAGAGATGTCCTAGTGTAAACTTGTGGATACAGAATCAGCAGTAGGGCTAGTGGAATTCTAGGGCTAGGGCTAGTGGAATTCTAGGGCTAGGGCTAGTGGAATTCTAGGGCTAGGGCTAGTGGAATTCTAGGGCTAGGGCTAGTGGAATTCTAGGGCTAGGGCTAGTGGAATTCTAGGGCTAGGGCTAGTGGAATTCTAGGGCTAGGGCTAGTGGAATTCTAGGGCTAGGGCTAGTGGAATTCTAGGGCTAGGGCTAGTGGAATTCTAGGGCTAGTGGAATTCTAGGGCTAGGGCTAGTGGAATTCTAGGGCTAGGGCTAGTGGAATTCTAGGGCTAGGGCTATACATGGCATAGAAGCACTCCAGGGTATAGTAAGTCCTCCTCGCAGGGACATAGACCACCCCGTGATTCCCGGGATATCCTACATGTACATACATGTAGGTAAGGGGGGACACACTGGACACCCTATCCCATCCTGATTTAACCTTTGTCCTCGCTCTTTCCCAGGCTTTTCTGAAGGCACTGCCGACATCAGGTGTCTCACACGTCAGGGAGCATGTGTCTATCCTGCCACTCCCCCTATGCCACACACCCCTTTCTTCCTTGCGTGATGGTATCCTTCTCTCTGAGGAAGTGTGCAGTCCCTATGCACTCCAGGGCAACGTTCGTAGGACTAATGAAGGGAACATCATTACTGCCTTGTTCTCCTCTTCACTGGCGGGGGATGAGGAGGGAGGGGTGGGGTTTGTGGGAGCAGGGAGGAAGGTGGAAGGTGTGGGGAGTGTGAAGGATGAGGTGGTCAAGGTGTTGCTGTATGTGGGACAAGTCTTAGTGAAGAGAGGAATGTGTCTCCTGGCCTGCCAGAAGTGTGTGCACCCGCTGCTGCGGGACTACCTCTACCAACAGGTAGGGCATTACCCGACACGCAAGAATGTTGTGAGATTACCCTCTGGAGTTTCCTCCTCACTTAGCGAGTGGTTGTTGTCGAGCGAGTGTCGTCTACCAGCATGAGCTCAGTCCATGCTCTCTGTGGGGGGTCTCTGTTTAGCTCCACCTCATGCCATGCCCTCAGCCATACTGAACTCGGCAGTATTCGAGGTGTCGAAAGTGTTGAGTTTGATGGACGCAGGTATGTGTATGTAAGTCGGAGAATAGGCCAGCAATGCAATGAATGCTGTCTCTGCTCTGATATCGCAAGCTTCGTGCAGCTGATAGGTCTGTCTGATTCCCATTCCACACTGTTGCTCTGTGCAGATACCGAACGGAATGTGGATGAGCTAGAGTCTCTGTGTCATGATGCGTGTAAGCAATTTCTGTGCAGTTTGCAGTAATAAGAGCAAGATTTTGTGTGTGTGTGTTACTGCAGTGAAGGTGTGCGAGTGGTGTGTGAGGGAGCCTGTGATGGTGTGTGGTGGAGGATGTGTGGACACAGCCATAGCTCACTTCCTCAGGACAAAGGTCAGTCAACCTAGTGAAGCACTCATAAAATGACTGAGTTGTTACCCGTGCAGGCCCACGGGACAGAAGAGGATGACCTACGTACGTATGTACGTATATGTTAATGTGCATCTGATCTGTGTAGGTGTGTCAGAGAGTGTAGTAGCATGCCCTGTATTGGCTTGACCCTATTAAAATGGCGGATATAAGATAACAAAGTTTGTGCTTGGCTAAAACTCACCTTGGCAACTTCTAGGCATCCTGAATGGCTACTTCCTTGTAGTCAACCTGCAGCCTTTAAAACCATGAAATTCATCTTCTGGGTCTTGTGTCTATCTATCTACTTTTCTACCTACCTATCTATCTATCTACTTATCTACCTACCTACCTATCTATCTCTACCTATCTATACCTATCTATCTACTTATCTATCTATCTACTTTTCTACCTACCTATCTATCTATCTACTTTTCTACCTACCTATCTATCTATCTACTTATCTACCTACCTACCTATCTATCTCTACCTATCTATCTATCTACTATCTATCTACATGTACTTTCCTCCATATGTAACTTGTGTACAATCTGTCTGTTCGTCATAATTTTACTACGCGAGGCCTCTAGACTGTGTCATGCGTTGCAATCTGTTTCTCTGTTTAGCAAACCAGTAAAAGGTTGTCAATGTCATAAACAAACTTCAGCTAATAGTACAGAAACAGGTAACTATTGTGATGCACATGTGGATACATAGGCACTTGTGTTTCCACTTGAGTAATGAGCATGATAAACTATGCTTGATTATACCAAGTAACTTGTTATAGGGGGTTGCTTGATACACACATGCATGCACGCACAGGGGCTGCTTGATTATACAACATACACGCATGCACACGCACACACATACAAATAAGCAAAAAAATTAAATTATAAGAGTTCAGCCATGTAGACCACAAACATTGACAGGACCCTTTACCTACATGTGTGTTGCACATGTGTCTGCAGACGAGGTACATATGGCATAGAGATAATGTGGTAGGTTTATGTGTCTGTAGTGAATGCTCCTGACACTCCTGTTCTAGGAAGGTCGGTGTTGGACATGACCTCTGCATGTTTTGAGCACCTGGCATTGGCCCTGGACAAGGATGGAGCCACTCTCCTTGCAGACTCTGTCCTCCATCATTGCTGGACTCTTCCTCCTCCTTCGCTGTGGCCCTCAAAGGAAGAGGGAGAATTTGAGGAAGTCAGGAACCTCATGAAGGGAAAGAGTTGCAACTGTGGTGGTGTCTCCTTCTCTGACCTTCCTCTTCACGTCTCCTGGACCTCTCTCCCCCTCATTCACTCTCCTCTAACACCAAAAGACTTAAACTCTGACCCCTCTAATAACCCACAGTCAGTGAAGCAGAGTGATGTCTGTGACCTCTTAACCCCTCGCTTAGCTGCTCTCGAGTGTGCAGCAGAACTGAGCCAGACTGTGCTCTCAGTTGCACTGACTATCAACCAGCAACCCACACAGTAGTTGTTGGTGACTTATTCTCTGTCAGATTACTGGCTTATAAATTCTGTACATGACATGTTATGCAATAATTGCAGGAGATTTCTGGTTAGGCCATTGAAGGGTTCATGGCTTCATGTGGAAACAAAAAGATCTTGCTCCAAGGTGTCCCAGAGCACTGCAGCTGTCTAGGAACTCACAACACCAGCCAATTACAGGCAATGAAGAAAGGCTTTTGCTGGTGACGCACTAAATATAATTACAGGCAATTAGTGAAATGAGTTGTTGCTTGTGCAATGTTCCAGTGCTCTGGCCAGGGGTCCAGGAGAAGGAAGAAGTTGTATGGGGCTTTGTGTCTAGCAGCAAGAGATATGCTAAATGCAGAACTTCAGGTATTTCTTGCAGCTTGAAGATATAGGGATAATATATTTAGCTACAGAGCCAAATTTCTCTCATAAGAGTAAGGTTAAGGTTCGCTTACTGTATTTTCCCAAATATTAGTCGACCTCAACTGGGACAACTAGGACAACTAGAGAGAAAAATCATGTTTAAATATTGGCGAGCAAGTTTAAATATTGGCGAGCAAGATTAAATATTGGTGAGCAAGATTAAATATTGGCGAGTAATGCGAGCCCCGCAGGAGTTGGATGGAAAACTTGGTATTGCCGTGCAGGATGTATCTATGTATCTGTATTTGTCGCAGGGCGACTATCTGCCCCACCAGATGAACAGTAGCTGAGGTTGATGCAGCCTCAGCTAAGATCCTTTATGTGTTATCAAACATTAACATTATCTGTACATGATCAGTTGTGGTTTGTCATTGTGGTCAGAGTAATTAAGCTCAGCCACCACGAGGTGAAACCCTAACCACGAGGGACAACCCTTACCAGTTATCCAGTTATTGAGTTTTGTGTAGTCATTTAGTATCTCTGTGAATGCCTGTTCTCGATGATAAGTTTTAGTGTATGCCTAACCAGAGACAGTCAGTGGTTGTTGTGAACAACCTGGTGGCAGCATATCGCGACAGCGTGCAGATCAGAACCGATTGAGATACCAGTCAGCAATCACAGGCCGACTACGGAGTTTGCCCTGTGACAACTGGTGGCAGCGGTGGGATTGTTGAAGTTCAGTACCAGCAGTCCCGAACCTGATAGCCATCTGAGATAGCTTGAAGCTATAGCTACCCTAGTAAGGAACATCCACAGAAGTTCTAACAGATTTGCAGTCGGCTATCTTGTTAGCCGTAACAGTAATCGTTCGTTTACAGACAGCAGTTTCCGTCGCTTCTAGCTACAGAACAGACAGTAAGACAGTAGGAGCGGATTGTGGTTTAGCTAAAGAAGCAGTGCTAGCTAAGCTCGAATAGCAGTCAGAGACTTGTTAGACATACAAGCTAACTCGTAGCGTTTCAGTTACATTGTTCGTTTGAATCGTTGCCGACAGCCGGTAAAGGCCAGGAAGATCGTCCAACGTTACAGAGAAACAGTGCATCAGTGTTTGAGTGTTGGTGACTAGTGATCAAGTGAATTGGATAAGGTGTCAGTGATCAAGTGAATTGGGAAAAGGATCGTTAAATATACAGAGATGACAAGTAAGCGACACCAGCGGAGACAAGAGGAGGAGGATCATGATGATGAGCTTGGTGAGAGCAAAGCATCAGCAACTGCAACTTCAGATATTATTCAGCTGTTTGAACTTATGGACAAGCGGGATCAACAAAGAAGAGCAGAAGCAGCTCAGATCCGAAAAGAAGAAAGAGAAGCGGAATGGGAAAGAGAACAACGATGTAGACAAGATGAAAAGGAAAGAGAGGAGAAACGAGAAGCTGAGAGAGATAAAAGATTGGAAGCGTTGTTGGAGCGGACCAGTGCAACAGGAGCAGGAGTGTTAGATGACTCCAGCCATTCAACTCGATCGGGTGAGAGCGGAAGAAGAGAAAAGGTGGAGCGGTTCAGGCCAATGAAGGTTGACGAAGACGTGGAAACGTACTTTGCTTCATTTGAAGCGCACATGACCACATATAGAGCAGAAAAAGAAGAGTGGACAAAGTACCTGGCTCCACTACTTGAACCGCAACCCAACAGAGTCTATATCAGCTTGGATGAAGACAGTCGACGGAATTATGATGTGGTAAAAGAAGCTCTCTACTGTCACTTCAGGGTGACTCAAGCAACCTACCGCGCAAGGTTGGATCAGCTTAGACGGCAACCGGGAGAGACATGGTCCACAGCAGGAGAGCGAGGCAAGTGTTTGGCGAGGCAATGGTTGACCAAGTGCAAGACGGTAGAAGAAGCAGCCGACCTCATTGCAGAAGATGCCATCGTGAAAAGTATGCCCCGACAACTCCTTACTCATGTGCGGGATCGGAAGACCGAGACGATGAAAGAATCCGTTACTGTGGCAGATGATTTCATGTCTGTGAGAGGCTGGAATTATGATGTTGTCCACGAACCAGATCGGGCAGCAGGGAAGCTACATTGAAAGGAGGAAAAGATGCGCCCCTCTGCAGATCAGACTGGCAGAGACAGACCTGCCAGCCCCAGGACCGACAGTCGAGACAGGAGCGATGTACGTCCTAGTCGTGACCAACCTAGAGACTACCCCAAGGATAATCGTTTTAGTCGTGCCGGCTCAGAAAAAGACCAGACAGGCACGAGCTGGAAACTACAGCCCAAGTTTGATCGGCAGGGCAGACCCCGTTGTTTTCAGTGTAATGCTTACGGGCATTTCGCTGCTGAATGCCACAGCAAACCAGCAGTTGTCAAGCCAAAGACAGAGGTGAACTGGGTAGATGCTTTGACGCAGCAACAAGAGCTGGCGTTAGTGGAATCTAACGTAGACAGAAGAGCCACCGTATGTGGATCAGTTGGAGGACAGTCATGCAAAAACATACTGCTTGATACAGGAGCTACCCAAACAGTGGTTAGGAGAGAACTGGTTGACCTCAACTCTTACACTGGAGAGCACAAGGTAGCCAGAAGTTTCAACGGTATCCAGCAGTCTTTCCCACTGGCAAGGACGAGCGTCAGAGTGGACGGAGCAGAACATGATTTGGAAGTACTTGTGGCGGATGACTTGTGCTATGACGCATTACTGGGACGCGACGTCCCAGAGTTATGGGAGATTGGCAAGAGGTTGCTCTATGATGACCTCATCGGGATGGTACACACGAGAAGCCAAAAGACAGAGCCACTCCAAGAACTCTCATCCAAACACAGAGATCAGCAGTCTGACAACTCAGATGACAGTGAGGAGAGTGAAGATGAAGACTGTCCATTTGATTCAGATGGAAGAGCCAAGTATGAGTTGCCTGATGATCACAACAGCTCGGGTGATGACAGTGATGTCTGTGAAGATTTTGATGACTCCTCAACTCCCCCTGCACAGGCAGCTGGAGAAGAACCTGACACAGATGACCCAGACAGTCTGGCTGAAGCCAAAGTGGCGTTAGCTACGAGAGCACCCCAGTCTCAGCAGAAAACGAACAGCAGAGCTAGCCGACGAAAGGCTAGGGCTGACTATATTGCAGGCAGACCAGGACATCACTTGGATGTCTCTGCTGAGGAGCTCCGTCAAGATCAGGAGTTGGACGACTCACTTGCCAGTTGGAGGGAGAAGGCCAATACTGGTGTTGACAAGTTTGTCATCCAAGAAGGGTTGCTGTACAAGAGAGCCCGAGATCGGCTGGGTGAGGAAATGTTGCAACTCTGCGTGCCTCGGTCATACCGGTCTTTAGTGCTCTCCTTAGCACACAGACCCGGCCATCTGGGCAGGGATAAGACTACTCAGAAGGTGCTGGACGACTTCTGCTGGCCTGGACTGCACAGTGAAGTGAGGCAGTTATGTAAGGCATGTCCTGATTGCCAGAGAGCAGACAAGAAAGCGCCTCGTCCGGCTCCCCTACGTCCGCTACCTATCATAGAGGTCCCCTTCCAGCGGATAGGAATGGACATGGTTGGACCCTTACCGACAACAGCAGCAGGAAATCGCTTTATTTTGGTGGTAGTAGACTACGCCACGAGATGGCCAGAAGCATTCCCGTTAAGATTCACTGATAGTAAGTCAGTAGCAGACCAGCTTCTGCTGATGTTTACCAGAGTTGGAGTGCCAGAACAGATTTTGACGGACTGTGGCCAAAATTTTGTGAGCAAGTTGTTGAAGGAGCTCTACAGGCTTCTTGGTGTACAGAGCATAACCACAACTCCCTACCATCCAGCTACAGATGGTCTCGTGGAGAGACACAACGGAATCATCAAAAACATGATCCGCAGAACCTCGAAACTATGGCAGGGTCAGTGGGACTTGGCCCTACCATTCTTGCTAGGAGAACTGAGGCGGACCCCAAGTACAGCTACCGGGTTTACACCATCAGAACTACTGTATGGACGCCAACTACGTGGACCATTACAGATGCTTCGTCAGAAGTGGACCGATGACCAGTCAGCTCCAACGAGTGTGGTGCATTACATGACATCCATTCAGGATCATCTGAGTCAGATAAAAGAACTAGCCAATGAGAATGAACAGAAGAGCAAGGTGAAGTACAAGACGTATTATGACAGAAGAGCAAAGGAGCGGAGTTTCCGGGCTGGAGAATTGGTGCTGGTACGGACTCCCTCCTTGACATCAAAGATGGAAAATGAGTGGAAAGGACCATACTCTGTTATTGAAAAGTGTGATGAAACCACTTACAAGTTGAACATGCCAGACCATCCAAGGCGCCAGGTGAAAAGACACGTTAATCTGTTGAGAGAATTTGTCTCTCCCACAGCAGGATGTATGCTTGTACACACAGAATCTGGACTAGATTTTGGACCTTCCATAGAAGAAGGAAGGGAAAGCAGACCCAAGGTCAGTGACAGACTGACGGTTGAAGAGAAGAAGCAGATAGACCAACTGATGACAGAATTTGGAGCACTGATGCGAGGTCAACCAGGACTGACTAGAGCTGCAGAAATAAGCATAGAGACAGGGTCAGCATACCCGATCAGTCGACCTCCTTATCGGTTGGATTCAGTCAAGTCGAAAGCCATGGATGATGCGGTTCGAGAACTGCTTGAGATGGGTATCGTGAGGCCCTCTCGAAGTCCCTGGGCGTCACCAGCACTGCTGGTCGCAAAACGCGATGGAACAAACAGACTTTGTGTGGACTACCGCAATTTGAACGGTATCACTATATCAGATCCTTTCCCCTTACCGCTGATAGAAGAACTACTGGACCGACTCGGGAAAGCAACATATATCTCCACACTGGACCTTCTCAAGGGGTATCATCAGGTGCCAGTGCAAGCAGAGTCAATTCCCAAAACAGCTTTCATCACCAGTCGGGGCAAGTGGGAGTATACAAGAATGCCGTTTGGGTTGAAAAATGCACCTTCGGTATTTCAAAGGATGATGAACGCTATTATGGCCGATCTCACCACCTTTGCAGCAGCCTATATTGATGACTTGGTCATTTTCAGTGAGTCATTCCAGGACCATGTCAAACACCTGAGAGTGGTGTTTCAACGTCTGGAAGAGACGGGTCTCAAGCTCAAGCCAGAGAAGTGTACTATCGCAGGAAGCAGTTGTGAATTCTTGGGACATGTTGTCGGAGAGGGGCAGATACGGCCACTGGAGGCCAAAGTGAAGGCGGTAGCTGGATACCCTCTCCCAGCAAGGAAGAAAGAAATGAGAGCGTTTCTTGGCCTGACGAACTATTACAGGCGTTTCGTCCCTGGCTATGGTGCCATCGCAGTGCCTCTCAATGATGCAACAAGAAAGCGGGCTCCAGATCGCGTGGAGTGGACCCAAGAACGGAAGGACGCATTCGAACAACTCAAGACAGCTCTGACTAGCCATCCCGTGCTCACCAGTCCAGATGAGTCAAAACCATTTACTCTTCATACAGACGCTTCGGGCATCGGAGTAGGTGCCGTACTCAGCCAGGACGTTGACGGAACAGACAAACCCATCGCCTACTTCTCAAGACGGTTGAAGCCCGCGGAGACAAGGTACTCGGTAACCGAGCAAGAGTGCCTGGCCGTGGTTGAAGCAGTCCGACACTTTCGGGTATACTTGAGTGGAAGACAATTTACAGTGGTCACTGATCACCGTAGCCTAGTCTACCTCAACTCCATGAAGGATGAGAATGGACGATTAACCCGTTGGGCTTTGGCCCTCCAACCATATCTATTCGAAGTCCAACACAGACCAGGAGTGAGGCATCAGAACGCTGATGGCCTATCGAGGCAGTCCTGGGGCAGAGTTGCAGATGAGCCAGATGCCCTTTCCTTGGGAGAAGAAGGGAGGGATGTCGCAGGGCGACTATCTGCCCCACCAGATGAACAGTAGCTGAGGTTGATGCAGCCTCAGCTAAGATCCTTTATGTGTTATCAAACATTAACATTATCTGTACATGATCAGTTGTGGTTTGTCATTGTGGTCAGAGTAATTAAGCTCAGCCACCACGAGGTGAAACCCTAACCACGAGGGACAACCCTTACCAGTTATCAGTTATTGAGTTTTGTGTAGTCATTTAGTATCTCTGTGAATGCCTGTTCTCGATGATAAGTTTTAGTGTATGCCTAACCAGAGACAGTCAGTGGTTGTTGTGAACAACCTGGTGGCAGCATATCGCGACAGCGTGCAGATCAGAACCGATTGAGATACCAGTCAGCAATCACAGGCCGACTACGGAGTTTGCCCTGTGACAGTATTCACCATGCATTCCCTGGATACATGTGTGTATCTGTATTCACCATGCATTCCCTGGATACATGTGTGTATCTGTATTCACCACACATTCCCTGGATACATGTGTGTATCTGTATTCACCACACATTCCCTGGATACATGTGTGTATCTGTATTCACCATGCATTCCCTGGATACATGTGTGTATCTATATTCACCATACATTCCCTGGATACATGTGTGTATCTGTATTCACCATACATTCCCTGGATACATGTGTGTATCTGTATTCACCACATATTCCCCTGGATACATGTGTGTATCTGTATTCACCATGCATTCCCTGGATACATGTGTGTACCTGTATTCACCACACATTCCCTGGATACATGTGTGTACCTGTATTCACCATACATTCCCTGGATACATGTGTGTATCTGTATTCACCTAACATTCCCTGGATACATGTGTGTATCTGTATTCACCACACATTCCCAGGATACATGTGTGTACCTGTATTCACCATACATTCCCTGGATACATGTGTGTATCTGTATTCACCATACATTCCCTGGATACATGTGTGTATCTGTATTCACCATGCATTCCCTGGATACATGTGTGTATCTGTATTCACCACACATTCCCTGGATACATGTGTGTATCTGTATTCACCACACATTCCCTGGATACATGTGTGTATCTGTATTCACCATACATTCCCTGGATACATGTGTGTATCTGTATTCACCACACATTCCCTGGATACATGTGTGTATCTGTATTCACCATGCATTCCCTGGATACATGTGTGTATCTGTATTCACCATACATTCCCTGGATACATGTGTGTATCTGTATTCACCACGCATTCCCTGGATACATGTGTGTATCTGTATTCACCATGCATTCCCTGGATACATGTGTGTATCTGTATTCACCATACATTCCCCTGGATACATGTGTGTATCTGTATTCACCACACATTCCCTGGATGCATGTGTTCACCACACATTCCCTGGATACATGTGTGTGTCTGTATTCACCATACATTCCCCTGGATACATGTGTGTATTTGTATTCACCACACATTCCCTGGATACATGTGTGTATCTGTATTCACCATACATTCCCTGGATACATGTGTGTATCTGTATTCACCACACATTCCCTGGATACATGTGTGTATCTGTATTCACCACACATTCCCTGGATACATGTGTGTATCTGTATTCACCACACATTCCCTGGATACATGTGTGTATCTGTATTCACCACACATTCCCTGGATACATGTGTGTATCTGTATTCACCATGCATTCCATGGATACATGTGTGTATCTGTATTCACCTAACATTCGGTGGATACATGTGTGTATCTGTATTCACCATGCATTCCCTGGATACATGTGTGTATCTGTATTCACCACACATTCCCTGGATACATGTGTGTATCTGTATTCACCACATTCCCTGGATACATGTGTGTATCTGTATTCACCACACATTCCCTGGATACATGTGTGTATCTGTATTCACCACACATTCCCTGGATACATGTGTGTATCTGTATTCACCATACATTCCCTGGATACATGTGTGTATCTGTATTCACCATACATTCCCTGGATACATGTGTGTATCTGTATTCACCATACATTCCCTGGATACATGTGTGTGTCTGTATTCACCATGCATTCCCTGGATACATGTGTGTATCTGTATTCACCATACATTCCCTGGATACATGTGTGTATCTGTATTCACCATACATTCCCTGGATACATGTGTGTGTCTGTATTCACCACACATTTCCTGGATACATGTGTGTATCTGTATTCACCATGCATTCCCTGGATACATGTGTGTATCTGTATTCACCACACATTCCCTGGATACATGTGTGTATCTGTATTCACCATACATTCCCTGGATACATGTGTGTATCTGTATTCACCATGCATTACCTGGATACATGTGTGTATCTGTATTCACCATACATTCCCTGGATACATGTGTGTATCTGTATTCACCACACATTCCCTGGATACATGTGTGTATCTGTATTCACCATGCATTCCCTGGATACATGTGTGTATCTGTATTCACCATACATTCCCTGGATACATGTGTGTATCTGTATTTACCATGCATTCCCTGGATACATGTGTGTATCTATATTCACCACACATTCCCTGGATACATGTGTGTATCTGTATTCACCATGCATTCCCTGGATACATGTGTGTATCTATATTCACCACACATTCCATGGATACATGTGTGTATCTGTATTCACCATGCATTCCCTGGATACATGTGTGTATCTGTATTCACCATACATTCCCTGGATACATGTGTGTATCTGTATTCACCACACATTCCCTGGATACATGTGTGTATCTGTATTCACCATACATTCCCTGGATACATGTGTGTGTCTGTATTCACCATGCATTCCCTGGATACATGTGTGTATCTGTATTCACCATACATTCCCTGGATACATGTGTGTATCTGTATTCAACATGCATTTCCTGGATACATGTGTGTATCTGTATTCACCACACATTCCCTGGATACATGTGTGTATCTGTATTCACCACACATTCCCTGGATACATGTGTGTATCTGTATTCACCATACATTCCCTGGATACATGTGTGTATCTGTATTCACCACACATTCCCTGGATACATGTGTGTGTCTGTATTCACCACACATTCCCTGGATACATGTGTGTGTCTGTATTCACCATGCATTCCCTGGATACATGTATTCACCATGCATTCCCTGGATACATGTGTGTATCTATCTTCACCATACATTCCCTCGATACATGTGTGTATCTATATTCACCATACATTCCCTGGATACATGTGTGTATCTGTATTCACCATACATTCCCTGGATACATGTGTGTATCTGTATTCACCATGCATTCCCTGGATACATGTGTGTATCTGTATTCACCACACATTCCCTGGATACATGTGTGTGTCTGTATTCACCACACATTCCCTGGATAC
The DNA here is from genome assembly GCA_028752905.1 of Cladorhizidae sp. MBARI D1340-BT2. NCBI lineage: Eukaryota > Metazoa > Porifera > Demospongiae > Poecilosclerida > Cladorhizidae > Cladorhizidae sp. MBARI D1340-BT2. The sequence continues at coordinate 1,095,646 of JAQNBH010000016.1, read as the reverse complement.
ATGTGTGTATCTGTATTCACCATACATTCCCTGGATACATGTGTGTATCTGTATTCACCACACATTCCCTGGATACATGTGTGTATCTGTATTCACCACACATTCCCTGGATACATGTGTGTGTCTGTATTCACCATGCATTCCCTGGATACATGTGTGTATCTGTATTCACCACACATTCCCTGGATACATGTGTGTATCTGTATTCACCACATTCCCTGGATACATGTGTGTATCGGTATTCACCACACATTCCCTGGATACATGTGTGTGTCTGTATTCACCATGCATTCCCTGGATACATGTATTCACCATGCATTCCCTGGATACATGTGTGTATCTATATTCACCATACATTCCCTGGATACATGTGTGTATCTGTATTCACCATACATTCCCTGGATACATGTGTGTATCTGTATTCAACATACATTCCTTGGATACATGTGTGTATCTGTATTCACCATACATTCCATGGATACATGTGTGTATCTGTATTCACCATGCATTCCCTGGATACATGTGTGTATCTGTATTCACCACACATTCCCTGGATACATGTGTGTATCTGTATTCACCATACATTCCCTGGGTACATGTGTGTATCTGTATTCACCATACATTCCCTGGATACATGTGTGTATCTATATTCACCATACATTCCCTGGATACATGTGTGTATCTGTATTCACCATTCATTCCCTGGATACATGTGTGTATCTGTATTCACCATGCATTCCCTGGATACATGTGTGTATCTGTATTCACCACACATTCCCTGGATACATGTGTGTGTCTGTATTCACCACACATTCCCTGGATACATGTGTGTGTCTGTATTCACCATGCATTCCCTGGATACATGTGTGTATCTGTATTCACCACACATTCCCTGGATACATGTGTGTATCTGTATTCACCATATTCCCTGGATACATGTGTGTGTCTGTATTCACCACACATTCCCTGGATACATGTGTGTGTCTGTATTCACCATGCATTCCCTGGATACATGTATTCACCATGCATTCCCTGGATACATGTGTGTATCTATATTCACCATACATTCCCTGGATACATGTGTGTATCTATATTCACCATACATTCCCTGGATACATGTGTGTATCTGTATTCACCATACATTCCCTGGATACATGTGTGTATCTGTATTCAACATACATTCCTTGGGTACATGTGTGTATCTGTATTCACCATACATTCCATGGATACATGTGTGTATCTGTATTCACCATGCATTCCCTGGATACATGTGTGTATCTGTATTCACCACACATTCCCTGGATACATGTGTGTATCTGTATTCACCATACATTCCCTGGATACATGTGTGTATCTGTATTCACCATGCATTCCCTGGATACATGTGTGTATCTGTATTCACCATACATTCCCTGGATACATGTGTGTATCTGTATTCACCATACATTCCATGGATACATGTGTGTATCTGTATTCACCATGCATTCCCTGGATACATGTGTGTATCTGTATTCACCACACATTCCCTGGATACATGTGTGTGTCTGTATTCACCACACATTCCCTGGATACATGTGTGTGTCTGTATTCACCATGCATTCCCTGGATACATGTGTGTATCTGTATTCACCACACATTCCCTGGATACATGTGTGTATCTGTATTCACCACATTCCCTGGATACATGTGTGTATCGGTATTCACCACACATTCCCTGGATACATGTGTGTGTCTGTATTCACCATGCATTCCCTGGATACATGTATTCACCATGCATTCCCTGGATACATGTGTGTATCTATATTCACCATACATTCCCTGGATACATGTGTGTATCTGTATTCACCATACATTCCCTGGATACATGTGTGTATCTGTATTCAACATACATTCCTTGGATACATGTGTGTATCTGTATTCACCATACATTCCATGGATACATGTGTGTATCTGTATTCACCATGCATTCCCTGGATACATGTGTGTATCTGTATTCACCACACATTCCCTGGATACATGTGTGTATCTGTATTCACCATACATTCCCTGGATACATGTGTGTATCTGTATTCACCATACATTCCCTGGATACATGTGTGTATCTATATTCACCATACATTCCCTGGATACATGTGTGTATCTGTATTCACCATTCATTCCCTGGATACATGTGTGTATCTGTATTCACCATGCATTCCCTGGATACATGTGTGTATCTGTATTCACCACACATTCCCTGGATACATGTGTGTGTCTGTATTCACCACACATTCCCTGGATACATGTGTGTGTCTGTATTCACCATGCATTCCCTGGATACATGTGTGTATCTGTATTCACCACACATTCCCTGGATACATGTGTGTATCTGTATTCACCATATTCCCTGGATACATGTGTGTGTCTGTATTCACCACACATTGCCTGGATACATGTGTGTGTCTGTATTCACCATGCATTCCCTGGATACATGTATTCACCATGCATTCCCTGGATACATGTGTGTATCTATATTCACCATACATTCCCTGGATACATGTGTGTATCTATATTCACCATACATTCCCTGGATACATGTGTGTATCTGTATTCACCATACATTCCCTGGATACATGTGTGTATCTGTATTCAACATACATTCCTTGGGTACATGTGTGTATCTGTATTCACCATACATTCCATGGATACATGTGTGTATCTGTATTCACCATGCATTCCCTGGATACATGTGTGTATCTGTATTCACCACACATTCCCTGGATACATGTGTGTATCTGTATTCACCATACATTCCCTGGATACATGTGTGTATCTGTATTCACCATGCATTCCCTGGATACATGTGTGTATCTGTATTCACCATACATTCCCTGGATACATGTGTGTATCTGTATTCACCACACATTCCCTGGATACATGTGTGTATCTGTATTCACCATACATTCCCTGGATACGGGACACCTGTTTTATACTGGTAATGAATGCACGGTATTGTGTGCTGAGCAAAGGTTGGTGAGGGTGAGAGGATTAATTTGAGCACCAGTAGGACAGAAAAAGCCACAGATAACATGGCTAGCACTTTGTAGGAAGATAAGTACACCGATACAGGCGATCAGGGGTCTGACAAGAAGCATCCCATGGTAGTTATTCCTTATGTAGCAGGGATGAGTGAAGACATCAGGAGGGTCTGCAGAAGTTCAACATACGAGTCATTTTCAGATTGGGAAGAACTCCGAGGGCACAACTGATCAAAGTGAAGGAAGCTATCTAGTATATGTACATAATGTACTCGTGCACTGTATACTGCATCCTTTGCAGCTATTGAAAATACTAGAGAGGCGAGACCAACAGAACACTGGAGACCAGAATGAAAGAACACCAACATGCCTGTAAAAAGTGTGCTAAAGAGAAATCTGCAATTCCTGAATATGCATGGGATAATGGACATCCTATTTTGTGGGAGGAACCCACCACCTAATTACCAAGCCAGAAGCCAGAAGAAATGCTAGTGAAGGAGACATTGCACATCGGTCTAGATTGTGGAATGGACTTGCCTGGTGCTGGGCACTTTTAAAAGCCTGAACTTGAAGCCATGGCCACCATATATTTTTTTGTATTCAAGTTAGTTATCATTCCTTGTTGATGTTTTAATATCAAGCATGTTATTGTTGTTGTTGTCTTGTTGTCATGTTGTCATCATAATTATTATTACTACTACTACTACTACTACTACATTATTATTATTACTACTACTACTACTATATTATTATTATTACTACTACTAACTACTATATTATTATTACTACTACTACTACTATATTATTATTACTACTACTACTACTATATTATTATTACTACTACTACTACTATATTATTATTATTACTACTACTAACTACTATATTATTATTACTACTACTATATTATTACTACTTCTACTATATTATTACTACTACTACTACTATAGTATTATTACTACTACTATAACTACTGCTATATTATTACTACTACTATACTACTATATTATTATTAGTAGATACACTACTACTACTATATTATTATTACTACTACTATACTACTACTACTATATTATTATTACTACTACTATACTACTACTACTATTATTGCTACTACTATATTATTATTACTACTACTACTACTACTATATTATTATTACTATTACTACTATATTATTATTATTACCTACTACATGTACTACTATTACTACTATATTATTATTATTACTACTACTACTATACTACTACTACTATATCATTATTATTACTACTACTACTACTCTACTACTACTACTATATTATTACTACTACTACTACTACTATATTATTATTACTATTACTACTATTACTACTACATTATTATTACTACTATATTATTATTACTACTACTACTACATGTACTATATTATTATTATTACTGCTACTACTACTATACTACTACTATATTATTATTATTACTACAACTATATTATTATTACTACTACTACTACTATACTACTACTACTACTATATTATTATTACTACTACTACTACTACTATATTATTATTACTACTACTATATTATTATTATTATTTTACTGTTTAATTTTAGTTTTATTATTTTTTATTTATATTGTTTTGGCATTTATTTCATTTCTATTATTATTCGTCCATTTTTCCATGTCCAGTTCACGTGCTGGAGGTATGTGCCTGGGTGTGGTTTGGATCACATGGTGAAGAGCTCACACAAGTCTAATAGAGCATCTATAATTATAATTATAGAGAGGATAAAATTACATTAATCAACTTAAATGTACTCCCTCCGTGTTTCCACTAGATGCTCTATATAGCCTTCATCATGAAAGCTAGAGCATCTAGTGGAAATATCAAGATAGTAAATTTAAGTTTATTAACAAGAAAATCATTATCTACATAATATATAGATGATATATATATATGACATGTGCACCTAGTTTGGCTATACAAAACAAGCGCATTCATTGGGCACTAAATGTGCGGCCTAATGATGTTTTGTAATGGAGGGCTTGCTCTAGCAACAGATAATTATATAGATGATATATATGATATGTGCACCTAGTTTGGCTATACTACAAAAAAAATGCATTCATTGGGTACTAAATGTGCGGCCTAATGATGGAGGGCTTGCTCTAGCAACAGATAATTATATAGCACTTTCCAGTCAGGAGCCAGTTCAGGCACTCAGATTTTGAGTGGTACCCCCCCCCCCCCATTTTGGGTGCTTGTGACTTAGCATAGTTATACCAATGCAGCGTTTTTAATATCAAATGGAAAATCTATCACTTGAGCTATATATCTAGTTCATGCAGTGAAGTGTGCAGAATCTATGGAGCATTCACGAGGTAAAAGTAGATTTAAAAATATGTTGTGTTTGGTCTGTATATAGCAGTGTTGCCATAGTGTTGGATTTTATCCAAACTGTTTGGATTTTTATTTTCTGTTTAGATTTTATCAATAAATGTTTGGATTTTTCATCATTAGAAAATTGTTGACATCTCATGCATATCAGACAGCTTATTTCAAAACCACTCTGTGGTATTAGCTGAGTGTGGTCACCTGGTCTGTGCAGGAACATTCATGTGGTCACTTGGTCTGTGCAGGAATATTGCACAGTCTTGTGTTATTATGTGGTCACCTGGTCTTTGCAGGAATATGCCTGCAGAGCCAGAACCCTTTGATCTATGTGCATGCTCATGCATGAACCATCTGGTTGGGTATTTAAAGCCTGATTTGTGCAAGAGTTAGGATCTTTCACTGAGTGTCAGAGAGAGTTAGCTATGGCATCTTCAGAACCCAGTACTTAAAGGTTACCAGAAGAAGATTCTTCAGATATGGATTCTGACTCTGATAATGAGGTTTCACAAATTGACATAGCCCTAGCCCTAGCCCAAATCTCTACATCTATCCGGTCTTCTAAGTCTGCAAAAAAGCATCTATCGTAGACATGCAAAGACTTTCCCATGGGCCACAACTTCGAGAAAGGGATCTTCTTTTGCCTTCTGTATGAAATGCTCTCGTGACATAAACCTTGGAAGAGGTGGTACTAGAGATCTCAGGCGACATCAGGAAATGAAATTACACAAACACTCAGAAAAAGATGGTGTGGGTGTACTGCCTCTACAGTCCTACCTTGAAGAAGAGGATGGATTATCATCTGAAGATGTGAGAAAATTTAGGGAGACTATCCAAGCTTGGTCGATTGCTGCAGCCAAGGGAGCTGTCAAACGATTACCTATGAGTCACAAGTTACTCTCCAATCTCAAATGGCTTCAACCAGGCTTACAACAATACAGTATGGCTGGTCAGGTGCTTGCTGCAGTAGAGTGTGTTCCTCAGGTAGTTCAAGTTGGTGACAAACCCAGCCTTCAAGAGGAATTTATGGATTTCTGCACGTCGCCATTACCTCCTAAAGTCATGGCCATCACAGAGGTGGATAAGTATTGGCATACAATCAGCCAAACATTGGCAAAAGCCATCCTAGTTATACCCCATGGCAATGCTGATACCGAAACGTTTATTCAGCCACATTGGTCTATAAAAAAACGAAGCACAGAAACAGACTAGGAATTTCTACATTAAATTCACTTTTAACAGTGCATCAATGTTCCTATGAATTTAAACCAAACACTGAACTATGTGTAAATGCTATGAACACACTTTAGTATGTTATTTCTCATGAAATTGTTGTTTGGATTTTTTGTTGGCAAAAAATTTGGATAGCTAACACAGGCGAGTAATTTGGAAATTACAAAAAAAAAATTATGGCAACACTGATTGTCCAGCTCTAGTTGTTATAATGTAGACGATCAAGAATTGATGCTGGAATGTAGTACTAGTAAGAGTTTGTGGGTGATTTCACTTCACATTCCAACCTGCCGTTTCAAAAGATAAACAGGTATATATTGATAAACGGGTATATATTGCAAAACCAAAAAATATGAAAACATAGCTACCAGCTACTTTTTGGTAAATAAATCAAGACCATGAATGTGAGATGTGGCACTAAATGGTAAACCACATTTTTCAGCTATGGTCTCGCCTAGTGAGTGAAGAAATTGCACTAAGGACTCTAGGCTGATGATGCATAAATCCTCGATGGACAGTTCTTCAGCAAGATCCGAATGTATCAATGAATGTCAATGAATGGGGCCAAAAATGGAACTTGTCAAGACAATACAACTCACTTTCTCGAAACTTACAAAAAATATAATGGTATCAAGTAAAAACGCAATATTAGGATTCCAAGAAACAAGATCTTAAAGTTGATATTCTAGGTCCAACACCCATCATTATTATAGCTAATCACCTCAAAAAATGTGTTGCTGCAATGATTGATGATGTAATTCCTCAATATACCACCTGCTATAGAAGCTAGATGCTGTCAAAAAGGATAGCTAATTACGAGTTGCTGCAATGATTGATGATGTAATTCCTTAACATAGCACCATAGCACGTGGCATTAGAGTCATAGCAGTTCGCTGAGTTCAGTCTAGTTAGCTATGCCTAAAGAAAGGGGAGAGCGGATAGGAGGAGAAGTAAGAGGAAAAATTATCTTGATGGCAAAGCCAGGTATCCTTACTCACACACAACTGCTGCTCCACTACCAGAGAAGGAAGGAACTAGTGGAGCTCGAGGAGTGTGTGAGAAGTGTTTCCCAATACTTTCTCGCTATGAAGGTAATTTTAAAGGCTTAATTCATCAAGGGACAAAATTGAAGAAGCTTCGGCTCATGAGTCGTGATTGAGAAGAGCATAGAGATGTAAAGCTTCAGAATGAATGGCTCCTGAATAACATTTTTTATCCTATGGGGAACTATCTCTTTTGTGCAAAATGTGTATGCGAGACCTTCCAAATATCTGAGAGAAGATTAGCTCGTCAGTGATCTGTTAAACGTACCCTGTCCAGCAATCCTATTGTAAATATGGATGTTGAGCTTTGGCCATTTTGTTATTATGCCTAGTGGTATTGAGCAATCATTTATGGAGTGGTGGAGGTCATTAGATGATTCAGTGACTGTTCAAATTCGTTACTCTCATCAGCAGCATGGAAATTGTAGAAGGGTTTCCAACTCCTCAAAAATGGGCCTGAGAGAGCAATTCTTTAGCTTTCATAGATACCAATATTCAGCCTAATGGAAGACAAGCAGATTCGTCTGATCCCACTCACTATTTTCTCTCAACCTTTTCAACTATTTAAACCCCTAAAAAGAGCGTTAAAAATTATGGGAGGAGCGTTTAAGGTGTTCTGTTGTTGGGGAGTGTAATAGAATTCAGAGTGAAACAGGCGAGGAGTATTGCAGTAATGGATCAGTATCAGACTGGATGAAACTCTATCGTCTATTTGCCCACTCAAGTTGGATTATTGTAACAGGTCAGTCAGTATCACACATTAAATAGGGTCGTGTACTACAAATTTAGATTTCCAGCTGTTTTTATGTACCTCTTGTGTATTAGGTGTGCAATATTGCAGGATTCATGCTAACCAAGCAAGAGCTAATCGTATTCAGCATGCAGGATCTACCGTAGCAGAGGAAGTTGAGTCTTTGACTGTAGAAGTCAATAAGCTCCGATCCACCCTTGAACAGCATAAAGATAATGCTGCCAAATCTCACAAGGACTATCAGAAAATGATTAAAAGGTGCAGAGATGAATGGATACAGATTGAAGAATTACAGTCAAATCGTCCCCTTACACTTCACGAGATGCAACAACTTGATAATTTGAGAAGAAGTTTACTTTGGTACTTGCTATGGATTACCAGATGTCGAAGCTTGTTCCGTCGTGGGATCTCTCACCTCAACCTGATACCTACTATTTGCAAAAGCTTAGCCACGATATTTTGGGAATAGTGAACCATGCAACAAACAAATCGACAATTTACATATTTTGATGAATGTTGGGGTCCTAAAAACACAGATCATTCTTTGTCCATTATTTGCAGTCACTTCCTCCTTCGATCAAGCGGGTTCATCTATACATGGATAATGCCCCAAGTACTAACAAAAACTGCTTGCCAGCCATTTCTATTTCAGGAGACCACCACGTATAGACCACCACGTATGTGGAATGCTCTCCCCACCAAAAGACTTAAAATTTATCTTTCCACAAAATTTACACCGAACTGGAAGAAATTTTTCTGGTCACACTTTGTTTATCATTTTGACCCCCAAACACTTGCACTTGATTTGCCAAGTGTTTTAAGAGCTCTAATGCTCATATATATGTTCCATCCAATCTATGAATCTGCCCAATCTATAGATTGTGCAGCACAATCTATGAATTCATAGATTGGATGCCAATCTATAGATTGTGCTGCACAATCTATGAATGCCAATCTATACACTTCAAAACATGGTAGATTAGTAAAACTTATGGCAGCTTATTAACACCCTTTGCAACAGATTCATAGATAGGATAGAACATTATAATTATGTTCCATCCAATCTATGAATCTGCCCAATCTATAGATTGGGCTACACAATCTACGAATTCACAGCACAATCTACGAATTCATAGATTGGGCTGCACAATCTATGAATTCATAGATTGGGCTGCACAATCTATAGATTGGGCAGATTCAGGAAAGACATGGAGATTCATAGATTGGATGGAACATATATAGCTAACAATAGCATTGTAGAACAGTTTCCTACAGAAGTAGTAGACATAAAACATAATGTTGGATTGGTATTCTTAAGCCTTATAACGTTATAACGACCGAGATATAATAGCAAGTTCGAAATGCAGTTGATAATCGGTCATTTACGCTATTTCAAAAAGTATACATTATAGATATGAATTGATGAAGTAATTTTATACTTTTACAGTGAACACTGGTTGTTCTTTTGAGAGGGTAGTTTGATGAATGTTATCCAGTCCAGGGAATGGTGTCATTGTCCCACTCTCAAAGCACTTCTTCAAGTGAGTTCTCATTAGTGATTGTTTCCACACACAATCACATGGAGGAATTCCGTGGCAGATAGCAGTTGCAGTCGCGATTGCAAAGAGGCCAGAGTCTGTTGCACCCACTTGTTCTTGGACCTCCATCAAATGTACTGTGACATCAGACTTGGTCGTAAGGGAGCAAATTTGATTGGTTACGTTCTTACTCAATCTAGTGGTATTCAGGCTATCATATACTCTGACATCATCTTGAAATACACAACCAATGCCTATTGCTCTCATTGATTAGCTGGACTCCATTTGATTTCATTTCTTTCCACTGGTTAACCTGCCCAAGCAGAGTATTCTCAGACTATTGACTGCTGGAAACTGCTTCTGCAGAAGTATTTGTGCAGCATTGATATGCCTATCATTTAACCAATTTCACTCTTCAAGAACTTCTTTGTTTCTGATGCTGAGGAATGGATCAGGTAGCCAGAATTCTATGCTGACCTGTTTGACAATATCAAGTGTATTATCTTTGTGAGTCTGATTCTCTATGACTTCCTTTCAGTATTCTCACTATCTTTGCTCCTTTTGCCATTGTTATGGTCTTCCTCTTGGCACATCCGTGAGAACTGTCACTGCCATAACCTTCATAGCATTCCTTGCAGAATTCTTCAAATATCTTTTTTGGCTCTACACTTGCCATGTCACTTAGTTCTTTATCTGCCAAGTCCATGTGGAACTTTTTCTCGGTATCACTTTTTTCTACATCATTACACAATCATCACTTTCTCTGTTTCAAAGGGTTAATATGCTACCATGTTTTGAAGTGTATTGATTGGCGGGCAATAGATGGGCATTCATAGATTGTGCAGTACAATCTATGAATTCATAGATTGTGCTGCACAATCTATAGATTGGGCAGATTCATAGATTGGATGGAACATATATACTCCTTCCAATTTCTTAATATCGCTACTTCTACCGCTTAGTTATGTAAACATACCTGCAGGCTGTGTAGCTCAATGCTAGCAGACTCTCAGAACTATCCATTCGATATAATAAATGTATATAACCATCATACTAGATGCTCAGTAAAGATCTTGAATGAAAATTCACACCGACTCCACGCTTACCTTCGGAAGGATTCAAGGCTTGCTCGAACTAAGCAGGGGGGTAGGAAGGGGTGGGGGGGGGTGCTACTTTTCGAAAGCACTAAGAAATCTCTGACATACTTAGCTATTTTAGTAACATGTCATCTGAGGCTGTAATTTATTTTTAGAACATTGTGTCCCACAAGATGGACTGTAAGAACTGGCTCCCTCGAGAGTATACTGATTAACTACAAATTGTTACAAAAAGCTTTAAATGAGATCCAGCAAGGAAGTGACGAATATGCTGCCAAAGGACGTGGACAGCTGAAGAAACTGGATACATTTTTTGACAGTTTTTATCTAACTTACAAGCCCAAAACATAACTATTCAGGAAGCAACTCGTGGAGCAGATTTACTCATTTCTCGAATGAGATTTCTCAGGATTGAAGACAAATTCAGCCTATTTTATGATGAAGTTAAAAAAAAAACAAGCTGTCTAACAGAAGAATCAACTCTGCCATGTTATCATAAAATGCCTAAAAGATATGATGATGGCTAAGTCCTCATCAATACCATAGCCCAAAATACCGTTATCGACATGCCTATTTTGAGGTGCTTGAAGTCGTAGCTGGAGGTAGATTTAATCAGCCAGACCTTAAAACTATTACAGATATTGAGAAGTTGCTAGTAATGGTGAAACATTTGATATCAGTGACAGTGTTTCAAAGTATTTTGAAACTGATATTAACTGCACTTGTCTGAATTACCCACCTCTCAATGCTTCCGGATATGATTAGAACAGCTGAATCTAGTGACTCTGTTTCCATAAAGAAAGTGGAACAATTGCGGATGCAATAGACACTAGCAATGCTTTCAAGGGAATGCTAACAATTGCTGAGAATCTACCTAACTTTTCCTGTAACAAATTACTTTGGAATGTTTTGTGATTAAGATAAGAATCATGCACACTTTCAATGTTTTTCAAAATACTTTTCCCCCCACAATATCCATACATAATCAATATAAAATGGGACAGATAAATTGTAGCACCCCCACCTCAAATGATCTTCCTACCCCCCTGCTAAGAAGCAGCCAAAGTGCTGCCATTTTAGAATAGCCCCCGGATCGATCATAGTTGCTTTACCTTTTAACGACCATTGCCTATTGCTACAATGCCTGGTGAGTTGAGACGAGTGTGGCACTGCGTGCTGGTACTAGTATTCCTGTGCGGAGGAAGTGGAGTATGTGCAACTACCAAAGATTTTCCTAGCACGCACACCAACAATTGGGCCGTACTGGTAAGAGTATCCCCCCCCTTTTTAATTTTGATTTTGCTCTAGCTATTTAATCAAATTATTTTATGCAACGATACAAGAGGGCGGGTTAAATGGCGCCCTCAAACAAAGGTAAGTTCTAACTGATAAACATTGTAAGGGAAAATAGTTCTTAAAAATTCTCCATTTGAAGATGTCAGATGTTCTTTCCAGGTCAGCCTGTAAGGATAGTTAACAGGGCAGGCATTGCAGCAAGAAGAATTTGGGGTCTCTCCATCAAAGAAACTTGGTCAATTCTTGACGAGTTCGAGGGTTCATAGCTGCTCCTTTCTCCATGATGTTGAGAGTGGCTGCCATATTATTACCTGCACTAAGTAGTTTTATAGCAGGCATGTGAAGTGGCAATGCCAGCTTGGACCTGTCTTCATCCATGACTTTGATGATGGGTCCTCATTCTTAGGAAATTTGACAGTGCAACCCTTTACCTAGTGCAACCCTGTACCTAGGGGTGTTGGATTGGTGAACTTGTTAGCACTCTGATAATTGGTACTATAGTTGTATTAATTTACAGTGTAGCACAATAGTTGGCTTCTGAGTAATGTGGTGAGTCAGTTCTTTGCTTATAGTACAGATAGGCTGAGATTGTAGTAGAAATGTACATACTTGTACACACCACAAAAGCTATTTTGGTTGCTACTGTCTGTACAAACCTACTTGGTGAACAAACCTACTTGGTGCCACTTGGAACTGGCAAGTCTACTGTATTAATGACCTGTTTCTTGCCCTGGGCTATGTTTTGTGTTGCACATGTGCAGGAGTATTAGTAGGCCATCTAGTTATATTAACAGCCCACCCTATTGTAAGCCGTGTGCTGTGCAAGTATGTGCGTCCAGGTACTGGTCCAACTAGTTGTATATCCACCCTATTGTAAGCTAAGTATGTGCGTCCAGGTACTGGTCCAACTAGTTGTATATCCACCCTATTGTAAGCTAAGTATGTGCGTCCAGGTACTGGTCCAACTAGTTATATATCCACCCTATTGTAAGCTAAGTATGTGCGTCCAGGTACTGGTCCAACTAGTTGTATATCCACCCTATTGTAAGCTAAGTATGTGCGTCCAGGTACTGGTCCAACTAGTTGTATATCCACCCTATTGTAAGCTAAGTATGTGCGTCCAGGTACTGGTCCAACTAGTTGTATATCCACCCTATTGTAAGCTAAGTATGTGCGTCCAGGTACTGGTCCAACTAGCTCTATATCCACCCTATTGTAAGCTAAGTATGTGCGTCCAGGTACTGGTCCAACTAGTTGTATATCCACCCTATTGTAAGCTAAGTATGTGCGTCCAGGTACTGGTCCAACTAGTTGTATATCCACCCTATTGTAAGCTAAGTATGTGCGTCCAGGTACTGGTCCAACTAGTTGTATATCCACCCTATTGTAAGCTAAGTATGTGCGTCCAGGTACTGGTCCAACTAGTTATATATCCACCCTATTGTAAGCTAAGTATGTGCGTCCAGGTACTGGTCCAACTAGTTGTATATCCACCCTATTGTAAGCTAAGTATGTGCGTCCAGGTACTGGTCCAACTAGTTATATATCCACCCTATTGTAAGCTAAGTATGTGCGTCCAGGTACTGGTCCAACTAGTTATATATCCACCCTATTGTAAGCTAAGTATGTGCGTCCAGGTACTGGTCCAACTAGTTATATATCCACCCTATTGTAAGCTAAGTATGTGCGTCCAGGTACTGGTCCAACTAGTTGTATATCCACCCTATTGTAAGCTAAGTATGTGCGTCCAGGTACTGGTCCAACTAGTTATATATCCACCCTATTGTAAGCTAAGTATGTGCGTCCAGGTACTGGTCCAACTAGTTGTATATCCACCCTATTGCAAGCTAAGTATGTGCGTCCAGGTACTGGTCCAACTAGTTGTATATCCACCCTATTGTAAGCTAAGTATGTGCGTCCAGGTACTGGTCCAACTAGTTATATATCCACCCTATTGTAAGCTGCATGTTTGCTGGGCAGGTATGTGCGTCCAGGTACTGGTTCAACTACCGTCATATTGCCAACACTCTGTCCATGTATCGCAGTGTGAAGAGACTGGGCATCCCTGACAGGTGAGCACATTGTCATGTATGTTCTGTATCCTGCCAGGTAGGGTGTACATGTATGTCATGTGTATACCCTGACAGGTGAGCACATTGTCATGTATGTTCTGTATCCTGACAGGTAGGGTTATGTCATGTGTATACCCTGACAGGTGAGCACATTTCAAAATGGAAAACCCCAAATACTTACACAAAAATGCCCTTGGGCATCTTCTTGACCACCTGAGCTCTGTTCATTTTTTTTAAAGTAACATTTCCCCCTTATCGCCATAGTAACATCATCCTGATGCTAGCTGATGACATGGCCTGCAACCCCAGGAACCCTCGACCAGGTACGCACACACGCATGTACACACATCCTGTCATGTGACACCGTGTTGGGTGTGGTGTGATGTTGCTTCCTCCATGCAACACTATAGCTACAGTCTTCAACAATGCTAAGCAACACATTAATGTCTATGGGGATGACGTCGAGGTTGATTACAGAGGTTATGAGGTAAGTGGTTGGAAATGGATTATGTGGTAAAGGGTTGATTAGAGGCTGGGAGGTAGGTGGTGGTTATGAGGTTGGAGTTGATTACAGATTATGAGGTAAGGATATGATAATGGATTATCTGGTAAAGGGTTAGTTACAAGGGAGGTAAGGGATTGAATACAGTGATATGAGGTAAAGGGTTGATTACAGGAGCTGGGACGTAGATGGTGTAGGGGTTATGAGGAGGCAGGGATTGGTTATGAGGTAATGGGCAGGAATGTGAGGTGGGTGACGATAGGGTTATGAGGTAAGGGGTTGAACACTGGGGCTGGGGTAAGTATGAAAGTGAAGTGGGTGATAGTTGTGTTCTCTATGCTCAGGTGACGGTGGAGAACTTCCTGCGGGTACTAACAGGTCTGTACCAGCCCAGGGCCACATAGAGCAGCAGCAATAATGTCACTAGTTGTTGTTGTTGTAGGTCGGGTACGTGCGAGTGTGCCACGCTCCAAGCAGCTGCTGACTGATGATAGGAGCAATATTCTCATCTACATGACTGGTACATATCATATAATGTGATATAGAGGTGGTGGGTGGGTGCTATATAAGTGTCGGCTTTGATGATGGGAGAGCTCTTCCCTGTGACCTGGTTCAGTCATGCATGCATGAAGCATTGGTTCACAATACCTTTTTTCTGCTGCATCGTGTCGCGCCCGCGAGCGTCCTCGAGCATTCTCAAAAGTAACGTTCTACCGCATCCTCGCGGTTCACAATGTATATCCAAGACACACATTGTGAATGGAATTCCGACCTTTGACCTAGTTATTGACGGAGAATATTCGAATATTTGGGAATCTGACTTCGACGACAGCTCTGAGAGTGACGATACTACGAGGGACACATCCATTGCTTAGAAACTCCGCTTAGTGTAGCTTTCTAAATGATGCGCAGGTTGACAAAATCACATGCGATGAAGAGGCAATCTGATTGGCTGGACGGATGAGGATGCTTCACACCTGGACACAAAAATAGAACTCAAGTCTATCAGAACATCGCATCGCGTCCTAAAGCTAGAACGTGCGGATGCGCACGGTTCACAAGACACTTTATGCCGCTTGAGGACGCGACGCGGTGTTGGCTATTTACGTCATGTTGTGAACCAGCCTTTATGTTAATTAAGATTATGTTAATTAAGATTATGTTAATTAAGCATTAGCAGTGTTTGCATTTTACCAGGGTAAAACCTATTTAACCCAACCCAGTGGGTTAAAACCTGTGTTTTAGGTATTTCTCCCAGGTTTTACTCCTATTTTACCCCTACCTGGGTTTTCCCCAGGTATTACCCAGTGATATAAAACACTTATTTGTAGCCCTGTCCCAGGGCTATTTAAAAGGCAAGCAAATACCACAGGTCATCATTCACTGCTTACAGTTTAGTAAGTGTACTGCAATTACAACTGAAATTCTGCTATTCAAAAGTCACTATGTTCAAGAGTGGATGGCCAAAGAATATTGTGTGGCAACACTTCATCCAACAGGAAGGCAAGAAAGCACAATGGTGGAGCGCCTCATTGCTCATCACAAAAGATGTTCGGGTATCTCTCTTGTGACTACCCCACAAAAGAGACCTGCATGTGACTTATCAGATTGCCAGGATGAAATTGGAGAAGCTGAACAACCATCATCCCAACCATGTAGTCTCCTCTCTTCCTCCCCCTGCAAAGAAGCAGCGACAGACTGTCTCAATGATCACCTTGTCACAACTACACCAGTCCAAAAGCAAGACGACCTGGACAACGCATACCCACTCAACTTTGCTGATCACCCATTATTCAAGAAAGTTTGCAACATGATGCGCCCAGGATATGTACCTCCAACAGCCAAGCACATCGGTGGCTCACTTCTTGATAATACGCACAACCAACTTCAATCAAAGATGAGGCAACAGCTACAGAATAAGCCCACAACTATCCAACAGGATGGCTGGACTAACATCAAGGATGACCCCATCATTGCCACTTCTCTCACTGCTGGTGGCATGGCTACTTCCATGATGCTCATGACCCCATAGCCACTAAGAAAACTGCAGAAGTATGCAAAGATGTGAAGTGAAGTACTGAACTGCTGTACAGACAACGAGAACAAAATGAAGAAAGTGTGTGAAGAAGTTCACAAAGAGCGTCCTGATGTCAACGTATATGGCTGCATGAGTCACAGCCTGAACCTTCTTTGTCAAGACCCGTTTATTCCATGGGTCATGAAGCATGTCAAGTCCATCAACCATCGCTTCAAACATGTCCACCGTTCCCATGGATGGTTGAGGGAGTCACCTGGCCATGTTAAACCCAAATTGCCTTGTCCTACACGCTGGAATAGTAATCTGGATTGTCTGAAATCATTTATGACCAATCATTCCATCTACAAGAAAATAGCCATAGACAATGCTGATGAGATGGATCCCATTATTGTTAGTAAGATCAAGAATCTAGGTATTCTATGTGCTGCTGGAGATCTCCTTGAACAACTCAAACCTATTACTGTTGCCATCAACAAATGTCAAAATGATAGCTGCATGATTGCTGATGCTACACATCACTACCTCTCCCTCCTTAAAGAGCCCTATCTGGAACCCCACCAGGATGCTATAAAAAATGCTTTTGCTGCAGTGGTTAAGGTTGGCCACCTTGCTGCCTACCTACTTCACCCTAAGTATCACGGCCAGTTACTTGGTGATTATCAGATTGAGGATGCCAAAGCTTGGCTGAAGACAAAAATCCAAGCATTCCTCAGCACAGCCATCTCTTTTGAGACTCAGGAGGCCCCATTCCCTTCATCCTACTTTGAGCCTGGTGCCACTGAAACCCCACCTCTCACTTGGTGGAAAGGTGTAGACAAGAGGTGTGCCCTGCCCCCTGGATTCATGCAACTTATGAAGCAACTCCACACTGCAGTTGCATCTTCCAGCTCCATAAAACGTATATTTAGCTCCTATGGACTTATCCACAACAAATATCCACAACAAACTCTGCAACCGCCTGGGAAATGAGAAAGCCCAGAAACTCTTCTTTTGCCACAGGCTCCTGCGAGGACCTCAGGAAATTGACTATTAAATATGTTTAACTTGCATAACAATTGGACTTTAAGGGGAAAAACGTTTGTCCTCTTTGTAATTGCCATAGCTCTTTGCACTATGCAGATCATTTTGTTATCAAAGTGTTGCTTGTTCCGTCTTCTTCCAATGGTATCTGAAATGTCTATATAGACACATTTTATTAGAAGATACAAGTGACAGACCAAGATCCCTACCACTCAAGCGTTTGGCAGAACACCACTAGAAGATCTTGCACTCAAATTTGTTTTGTAGCTTCCTGAAACACTTGGCTGTAATTTGAGCGAAACCAATTTGGCTTGTGCAAGACTGTTCGTCAGTTGCAATTGACCGAATGGATTGAACTCAATAACACCAAAAGGTCATTTGTTCTAATGACCATAACTTGGCAATGCATATTTTTTTTTAATGTCTGATTCGCTCAAATCACAGAACACACAAAGAGCTTTCAAATGACACCAACAAAAAAAAAATTGGTTTAACTTTGTGTTCGCCAAACGCTTTTTTAAAGGATTATTCATGATTTGTAGAATCTGCTTACGGAAAGGGCACGAAGACATCCAAACACTTTCACCAAAAACTGAACGCGAGGCGACTGGAAATGCTGCGTGCGAACCAGAGTTATATATTCAGGGCCTCTGCGCGAAGGGCAGGAAATGACTCGGCAAGAAATTTGGGTACCTTTCAGTGCCAGATGAGCTTCCAGGTATAAGCGGTAGCCATTTTATGGCGCCGAAAAACTTACCTTTCCCGTAAGCCTTCTCTGTGCACGTCTCTTCCAATTTTGAATCGAGATAAGTGAAATTGCATGGACAAAAAGAACCATAAATTTGAAATGGATACTCCAATGCCTCTAAAACTTTGGAAATGGCTAGTAGATGCTTACAACAACATTTATAAATGATAAAATTAAAAAAATTAAAAATGAAGAAACCGCCCCCTTAACCCTTCCACCGCTGGATTTACACAGCACTTTTTAAAAATATTGACATTATTTTACATAATATTTTATATTCAACCAGGAGTGCACAAATGTCCCTAGCAACCATGATTGATGTTATAGCATTGGTGTTGACAAACATTGTGGTCAACTGTAGGTTGCCTAGCAACTGACCACATACGATGAATATCATTACAACATTTGATTGTTTGTTTTGATTGTATTTTTAGGCAGAATATGGACAGATAACTGGAGATTACATCATGATGTAAATATAATAAAATGACAGTGTCATATTTTACTAGGACAGATAATTAGAAACCATAGCTAACTAACTGCCTACTAGCTTTATATTATTATAGCTATATAGATGGATAGCTATATAGATGGATAGCTAGTACCCGCGAAGTACCAAGGTAAATGCTATTTTTTATACAAGTCAGAAAAAAAGCAGTAATGCTAAAGGATCTTACATGTATGGCTATTTATTTTCCTGGGACATCTTGTTCCTGTTCTTCACCATCGTCAGTCTCAAGACCTGGATCCCTACGCAAATCAGCGCTACTATCTCTGGACTGGCAAAAAAAGGTTCTGAATCTACGATGTCATTCAGAGTTGCTAGCTCTTCAGGATTTCTAGTCTGTTCTCTGTGGTAGGCAAATATCCCTTCTCCTTCCTCATCACTGCTTTCATCCTCAGACGACCGAATTCGTCGTCATCCAGCATTGCCAAAACATCGTCCAATTTAGTCTAGAAGCCATTTTTTAATCGATCAGCTGAGTTTGACGTCACGAATAACTTGGTTACCTAGGCACTATACCTCAGCTATTTTAATTCCAGCTCTAGCAAAGCAAGGGACATCCCCAGGTATATTTAGCACATGCGTAGCTAAAACTAACGATTTTATATATTTGTTTTTGTCGCAGTCATTTACAACTCCGCCATATGGCAGATACGGCGGTGAGACGGTTAATCACATGAATCTTGTTTAAATATTATAAAAAATATATAC
The DNA here is from genome assembly GCA_028752905.1 of Cladorhizidae sp. MBARI D1340-BT2. Lineage (NCBI taxonomy): Eukaryota > Metazoa > Porifera > Demospongiae > Poecilosclerida > Cladorhizidae > Cladorhizidae sp. MBARI D1340-BT2. The sequence continues at coordinate 1,075,707 of JAQNBH010000016.1, read as the reverse complement.
TCTAGTAGACAAACTTGTCACTTGGTAAATAAATGCTGAGTGAAACACAGCTCCTGTTTTTGTCTAGTTGCATTGTATTAATTAAACATTATGCTTAGTGTTATGTTAATTAAGAGTTATGTTAATTAAGCATTACAACAGCACTGAACCACATGCACACATACATCACCTGCCATGCCCTCCAAATAGGGGGAGGGGCAATGGCATTGTCTTATTTTGCAACTCTTCTTGGTAAGGTCATGGTGGAGATGGTTTCCTGAAGTTCCAAGATGCAGAGGAGATCTCTAATCATGAGTTAGGAGATGCATTTGAGCAGATGTGGCAGAAACGACGGTAGGTGAGGGGGGTGGAGCTTGTTGCTGTGGGTGTGTTAATTATGCAGGCAGTGAGTGTTGCTATGGGATATAGTGATGGAGCCTCCATCTTGCCCCTGTTCTGCCTGCAGCTACAATGAGCTGATGTTTGTGATAGATACCTGTCAAGCAGCCTCCATGTTTCGTACATTCTACTCCCCCAACATTGTGGCGACCAGCAGCAGCTCTGTCAGTGAGGACTCGCTCTCTGTACGTATGTGCACCACAGACCTCTAATAGCAACCTATTGCAGCTTCATTAACATGGCCCATAGACCTCTAATAGCAACCTATTCTGCTTCATTAACATGGCCCACAGACCTCTAATAGCAACCTATTGCAGCTTCATTAACATGGCCCATAGACCTCTAATAGCAACCTATTCTGCTTCATTAACATGGCCCACAGACCTCTAATAGCAACCTATTCTGCTTCATTAACATGGCCCACAGACCTCTAATAGCAACCTATTACAGCTTCATTAACATGGCCCATAGACCTCTAATAGCAACCTATTCTGCTTCATTAACATGGCCCACAGACCTCTAATAGCAACCTATTACAGCTTCATTAACATGGCCCATAGACCTCTAATAGCAACCTATTCTGCTTCATTAACATGGCCCACATACCTCTAATAGCAACCTATTCTGCTTCATTAACATGGCCCACAAACCTCTAATAGCAACCTATTGCAGCTTCATTAACATGGCCCACAGACTTCTAATAGCAACCTATTGCAGCTTCATTAACATGGCCCACAGACCTCTAATAGCAACCTATTCTGCTTCATTAACATGACCCACAGACCTCTAATAGCAACCTATTGCAGCTTCATTAACATGGCCCATAGACCTCTAATAGCAACCTATTCTGCTTCATTAACATGGCCCACAGACCTCTAATAGCAACCTATTCTGCTTCATTAACATGGCCCACAAACCTCTAATAGCAACCTTTGCAGCTTCATTAACATGGCCCACAGACTTCTAATAGCAACCTATTGCAGCTTCATTAACATGGCCCACAGACCTCTAATAGCAACCTATTGCACAGCTTCATTAACATGGCCCACAGACCAACCCTTTCCAACCTCAGAACCCTGTGCTTCAAAGGTCGTCTTCTCCCGGCCCCCCAAACCAAAAGTACTGTTGTTTTGTAATACAAATTCATGGCTGCCTGGTCCTATCAAACAGACCCGCGGTCCAGAAGAATGCATCGAGGCATGCATGGTTACTCTAGTCCCACCAAACAGACCTAAGTCAGAGCTGGCCTGCATTTATATTCATTGTGTGCTATGAATATAGTTATCATGTGATGAATATAGTTAACATGTAATGATGCCACATGCGGACCAACCTGAAGCTGGTGACCACGCCCATATCATAGAAACTATGCCCAACACCGCAGTAACTATGCTCAACACTGTAGTAACAATGCCCAACACCCTAGTAACCATGTCTAACATTGTAGTAACTATGCTCAACACCCTAGTAACTATGGTCAACACCGTAGTAACCATACCCAACACCCTAGTAGCCATGTCTAGCTATACCCAACACCCTAGTAGCTATGTCTAACACCGTAGTAACTATGCTCAACACCATAGTAACCATACCCAACACCCTAGTAACCATGGCTAACACCTTAGTAACTATGCTCAACACCGTAGTACCATATCCAACACCTTAGTAGCTATACCCAACACCCTAGTAACTATGTTTAGCACCGTAGTAACTTTGCTCAACACTGTAGTAACCATGCTCAACACATGCCCAAAGCCATAGTAACCATACCCCTTGTGTTGCACCCCTCGCAGCACCACATGGACAATGCCATTGGCGTGCACATCATAGATCGCTGGACCTACTATGCTCTGGAGTTCTTGGAAAAGGTCACACCTGCAAGCAAGGTTACTCTGCAGGATTTTGTGAGTCTTAGTTAATGTGACAACAATAATAACAGCAACAGCTAAATCTAGGCACATAACAACGTAGCAGTTGCTATGCATCCTGAGAGCATTTCCATGTAGCCATGCAGGACTAGTGTGGTGTCATCCTCCATGTTTCCTGAGTGAGAGTGTGTGTGTGTGTGCATGTGTGTGTGTAAAATGCTGTCCGGGTTCAATAGTAATTTTTTCCTGGCTCACTGTGGTGCTGTAGTTTTCATCATTTGATGCCAGCCTGGTGCAGTCAACCCCTCAGGTCAGAGCAGACCTGTTCAGGAGGAAGTTGGACAAGACTCTAGTCACAGACTTCTTTGGAAGTGTCCGGAACATTGAGCTGCTCAACATCACCTCAGGGAGGGTGCTTAATGGAAGGAAGGATGGGCATAAGGAGGGGGAGGAGAAGGAGGCGTGTGCCATGAATATGCCTGCAGCCTCTATGCCTCCTTTGCTGGTAAGTGCAGCTGATGGTTCTTGTCTCTAAGACTGCTGTTTTTGATATCACTGCAGTCTTGTAGTGGAATAGGCAGTGTGTGGGTTACTGGAGCTATTGGAGTGTGTTGCTATGATGTGCTTCTAATGGGGACTGGGGTGATGGTGTGCTACTAATAGAGCATTGAATTTGATTATGATGTGCTAATAATACATTATTTATGGGGTACTGGAATGTGTGTTGCTGTGGTAGGCTATTAACCAGTTAACTGCGTAGGACGGACATGTCCGTCATGCCTTAGTTACATCCCATTGCGTAAGGCGGACATGGCCGTCTTACGCAATTAATACCCAACAATTTCGATGCTACACTCTGGGGAATCCCCTAAAGGTCGTCGATTCTCTCATTTCTAACACCATGTGCCGCTAGTTATACGCTGTCTAACGGTGTCATTTCGATTTGAATCACGCCATTATGGCTACCGCTAAGAAGAAACGGCTCTCTGCTGAAGAAGTTATACAACAACTGTTGGATTCTGCTGCTGTCACAGCAGCATGGTCAGTTCAGATCATGGCAGTGCACATGCATGGCACCAATTCTGACAGTGATGATAGTGATTTCAGTGAAAAACTGCAAAAACTGAAAATAAGTTACAAAAATACTCTTATTGGATTAGATTATTGTTTTATTGTCAAGAGGAAGAGGAAGTAGAGACAAGAAGGAATACAGCACATTTTAATTCCACAATAGGGTGAAGTTGATGAAAAATTAATTCCGCAGTGAACTGGTTAATAGAGTGATGAGGTGCAATTGTATTATTATGGTGTGCTACTTATTAGGTATGTAATTAACCTTTTATGCTAATACAGTTTCCACAAACAGATGTGAGGACAAAGGTCGCAGATTCTGAATCACCGCTGTTGTTAACTGGTGTCGGTGTGTTTATGACTGCCATCACTATGGCAACTACATTTGGAATGTATCGCTTAATCACCCATCTTTAGCAAAGTTGATCACCTCTCACATATCAGACTCTATGAAACATATATAATTAATAATAATAATAATTAATAATGATGATGATGATGATGATGATGATGATGATGATGATGATGACGACGACGACGACGATGATGACAAAACAACCTATAATTGGTTTGACCATAGTTTCTATCCTCAGCTAAGACCTTGGTATCCTGACAGTGGTTTCTGCCAATTTTTCCACAAAAGCACTTCAAGTTTGCCTTGGATGTTTGCCAAGATAGTACACCAGCAGCAGCTTAAATACACCAGCAGCTTAAAGGCTGTCAAATTCAGTCTTCAAGAATCTTGCATTGTTCCTTCTCCTCCCCCCAAACACACACACACATAACTTGCATACAAAATGTCATTTCTTCTACCATTTACCAGAAGACACCAAATTATTGCAGCAACTTGGGAGTCCTTCACAGTTATCAACATTTTCACCGAGCTTCACGACCCTTTTCACGACCCTTTTCCCTCAAGGTATGCAAAAAAAAGATTGTTTTATTGGCAGTCGTGACAGGACCTTAATAGCCCTAGCCCTTAAGTTAATGCTCAACTTGACCTCGGAGTGTTGTGGTTTGTCAGTGACATACCTTAACTCTTGAGTTGTTAAGCCCCTCCCCAATGTTTAGCGCACATAAAGTTGTTAAGTATTGTTGGTGGTATTCTAATGGTATTTCTCTGGCAAGCACTGATATCGATGTTGGAAAAAAGCACCAATAATGTGCATGCATATTAGCTGCATCGCCAAGGCTACATATTGTCGTTGAAAGAATTTTACAGTAAGAACACGTCTAATGTCTCGAGTTGTTCGCAATTTCCCTACGAGCTTCTTGCCTGCTTATTTGCATGGGACTTCTCAGTCGGTAACTCCTCCAGAGGGCCTATGAAGTGCCAAAACTTTTCCCATTGTTCACAACGGTTTGTACCCCTGGCTTGCGAAGGATGCCAATAGAGAACGAATTGTTCTCGTCATTGGCTAAAGAAGTTTTTTTGCCATGTAGGGTGTCGAAATAAGTCGAATGCTAGAAAGGCCATCACTATACCTTCTTAGTTCATCTCGATAGGTTTGCTCCTTCATATCCCTCCTGGAGAGACTGGCTCTTTCTTGTCTGGTTTGAGAAATTAACTCACTAGCAAGATAAATTAATAATAATAACCACATTTCCGGTGTTCCGCAAGACAGCATCCTTGGTCCTTTGATCTACACAAACGACCTTCCAGCTACATTTCTTCATCTTCTCTACTCTTATATGCAGATGATCCAAGTATTTTTAAGGTATTAAATCAGTTTCTGGTGTATCCCTTCTTCAAAATGATTTATCCTCACTCGCAAAAAAAATTCCGTCTGATGGGCAACTCTCTTTTAACATCGAAAAGGGTTGCGTTTTGAAGATTTTCTCAAAAGTGCCTGCTGTTGACTCTAAATACTTTTTGGATGATATTTGCATCAACTCCAAAAATAGTGTTACAGATCTACTGTAGGTATAATTATTTCAAGTGACCTAACATGGAACCATCATGTGTCAAATCATTTGTGACTCGATTACTGCCAAAAAGTTACTTCCCATGTCTCTTGTTAAATCCCAACTCACTTATTGTTCTCCTGTCTGGCGTCCTCACCTGAAGGAACATTCTATTCCTCTAATGACTACAAATCTGACTACAAGTCTCACCTATTGAGTTTAAACATTCTTCCCTTAATGATGACTCTTGAACTGAATGGCATATTTTTTCTAGTTAAATCTTTAAAAGAACCTGTAGGTCACTTTAACATCCTCAATTATATCACTCTATCATCATCGTGCACAAGATCTGGAGGTCATGTAAAGTTCCCCACACTCAATCCACCGCAATCAAGTCGACATTTCTTCTTTAATCGGATCCCTGGCCGATGGAACTCTCTGCCATGTATTGATCTTAACATGTCATTGTCTAAAATTAAATATCTCTTAAAATCATATTTTCATAATGATTCCAATAACTTATGCACTTTCCACTTTCAATGTCCATGTGTAAATTGTTCTAATGTTCCCTCCCCTTGTAATTTCAAGCCATTATTGGCTAATTTCTAGTAGACTATCAGTACAAAGCTACATCCTCATATCACTGTCTCCTCATCTGTAATTCATGTGCACTGTAAAGTGATAATAATAATAATGTCCTCTGAAAAAATTCTTCTATGAATGTGCGTTATTTAGCAATAGTGTTGAGATGCAGCTGTGAAGCACCCATTTTCTAAGTCGGAGTCTAAACAACCTGAGTTACGCTATGTGACACTCGAGATTGTTTCAACAACCCGAGTTACGCTATGTGACACTCGAGATTGTTTCACTTGGTCTGAAGGAAATGCCAGAAGCTGTCCAAAGGTTCCTGCCTGATTTCCAAATCGAATGTGTGATGAAGATATTGCAGTTTCAAAACTGCCTTCAGTAACCCTTGCCTGTGCCATCATCGTCATACCAGGTTGTGTCAGGGTCATCTTGTGTCGAGGGGACAGCAGCTATTGATCTGTAGTTTGCTTTAGCTTTCTCACAGCACGCGAGCGCTCTATAGAAAACAATATATATGCAAGTAGCTCTATTGAAAACCACAATATATATGCAAGTAGTTCTATTGAAAACCACAATATATATGCAAGTAGCTCTATTGAAAACTACAATATATATGCAAGTAGCTCTATTGAAAACCACAATATATATGCAAGTAGCTCTATTGAAAACCACAATATGTATGCACGCTCTATTGAAAACCACAATATATATGCAAGTAGCTCTATTGAAAACCACAATATATATGCAAGTAGCTATATTGAAAACCACAATATATACACAAGTATATAGCTCTATTGAAAACCACAATATATATGCAAGTAGCTATATTCAAAACCACAATATGTATGCAAGTATATAGCTCTATTGAAAACCACAATATATATGCAAGTAGCTCTTGAAAACCACTATATATGCAAGTAGCTCTATTGAAAACCACAATATGTATGCAAGTAGCTCTATTGAAAACCACAATATATATATGCAAGTAGCTCTATTGAAAACCACTATATATGCAAGTAGCTCTATTGAAAACCACTATATATGCAAGTAGCTCTATTGAAAACCACTATATATGCAAGTAGCTCTTGAAAACTACAATATATATGCAAGTAGCTCTATTGAAAACTACAGTATATATGCAAGTAGCTCTATTGAAAACCACAATATATATGCAAGTAGCTCTATTGAAAACTACAATATATATGCAAGTAGCTCTATTGAAAACCTCATTATATATGCAAGTATATAGCTCTATTGAAAACCACAATATGTATGCAAGTATATAGCTCTATTGAAAACCACAATATATATGCAAGTAGCTCTATTGAAAACCACAATATATATATGCAAGTAGCTCTATTGAAAACTACAATATATATGCAAGTAGCTCTATTGAAAACTACAATATATATGCAAGTAGCTCTATTGAAAACTACAATATATATGCTATTGAAAACCACAATATATATGCAAGTAGCTCTATTGAAAACTACAATATATTATATGCAAGTAGCTCTATTGAAAACTACAATATATATGCTATTGAAAACTACAATATATATGCAAGTAGCTATTGGAATATATGTCAGGCATGTACGCAGGAGGGGGTGGGGTTCAGGTCAGTTCATGTGAACCCCCTTTTAAATTAATGATATTCACAAGTAAGTTTTATCACATAATTCTCAGCTTGAAAACGTCAATTTGTAAGTATGCAATTGCAGCATAAACTCAGTGAAGCAAGGCACAACCCGTTAACCAAGTGATAAGTGATATATACCACAATAGTAGCTAAGTGTTAACTAATTGAGATACCTCAAGGAATACATGAGATTTTACACCGACTGCCTAATGACTAGACTAATTACAGACTCAAAAGTGTTAGGCAGTGTGAGACTATCTAGGTAGTTAACACCATCATTTGACCTAAAAGCAGTCCAGGAAAAATGTTAAAAAGACAAGCATCAAAAGACATCAGATCTTTCTTTAGCAAGAAAAGAGCAAAGAATCAGGTGAGTAAATTAGAGGCTTGCTCTAGCTTCTGGAGCGTATTTTTGATTTGTTGTATATAGAACTCCCAGAACCAGTTTCAGTCACTTCAGCCTGAGAGTTCTTCAACAGGAGTGCAGCCACCAAGGAGATACCACAAGTGATATCAATCCACTCCCACCACAAGATGACATCTAGAGCTTAGTCATGATATTGGTTTCATACTTTCTCCAAGAGATATTGATACAATTTGTCGAACAGTGAGTGATCTTTCTGCTGAAGAAAAATACGCATAACCACAAACAACTACCTGTCTTTTACCATGTACTCACTCATGAAACAAATCAGAAGTTTAATTCTTCTTGGCTGGAAGAGTATCCTTGCCTTCTCTATAGCTTTAAGTTGGATGGAGTATTTTGTGGGCCTTGTTCATTGTTATTACCTGGTACTAAGTGAAAAGACAAGGGATTACTTGTAAATAGGCCATTTTCTATATAGTACAATCTTAAGTAGTCATTCTTCCCTTTGTTATCATCGTGAATGCATTCAGGATGCTGATATTCTTAAGAATACAATTGAGAATCCAACCAGTCAAACTGATGTGATGGTTAATAGTGCCATTCAGGTATGGATGAATGACAATAAGCTGCGTCCCATAATTTTTTTGGCTAAGCAATGTCTTCCTTTTCGTGGTGATATGGAAGATCTTAAGCTTAGTAAAAGTCCAGGAATTTTTCTTGTATTGCTTAAAAGTTTTGCTGAAACACATTCAATCCTATTTAACCACCTCAACAGCCCTAGAGCCAAGAATGCAACTTACATTTCTCCAAGATCACAAAATGATATCATTGGGTATGATGTAATCCATGCTGATATTAGTCAAGCGCGTTGCGCCGTCTCTTAACAAAGGATGTAACAGGATTAATAAAACAAGTTGCATGTAAGAGATGTATGCAGAACTGACTGTATGTGAATAGACATGCGCATGGTAAGGGATCGTCAAGGTAAAGGGTTCTACGTAGTGATATGCATACATATAGGCCTATAGTTTAGTTAGTATTGTCTATCTCCCCCCAAGTCCGACGTCAGGGGGACTGACTGTCCATAGCGTAGGATGGGCTTCGGGCCTCGCTTGCTTCTTCTGGGTCCGGGGATAGGGGTGGGAGTCTCGGGTAGGGCGGGGGTTGGGGTCCTGGCCAGGTTTCCAGGGTCAGGTTGTATTCGACGCAGGGGTGGGGTTGGGGTGCCGGTCACTGCCGCGTATGGCCGCTGGTTGGCAGGTGTGATGAAGGGTGGTACAAGTTGGTCCGGCGTCGGGTCCGGAGTGCGCACGGGTGTGTTGACTTTGGTCTGGGGCGTCGGGTCTGGAGGGTGCATCGGTGGTTGGGGTTGGATCTGAGGCAGGGGGGGGGGGGTAGGGGGGTAGGTGGCATGGTGGTTGGGGTTAGTGGGTTATGGGTGGGTTGGGTTGGATTGGGTAGTGGTCGCACAGGGTATATCTGGTCTGGCAGGCGTCGCTGGAAGGGGTGGTCGGGTGGGGGGGGTTTGTTGCTCTGTCTGCGGAGAAATTGGCGGTTTCTCTTGGTCAGCCTGCCGTTTCCATCCATCCGCACTTGGTATTGGTGGAACTGGAGCACCTCCACGACGACTCCGGTCTTGTCCCATTTCGTTGGGTGACGGCCTGTCTGGTTTTGGACGAATACTCTGTCACCACAACGAAGGGGGGAGAGGCCGTGGGTGTGCTCGTCCCACCGGGCGCGGCCAAGTGTCTGTCGGCGGGAAAGGGCTTGGTCTCGGTGCTGGAGTCGGTCGGGTGTTTCCTGGGATGGTTTGAGTCGGGCCGGGATGTTGGGGAGCAGGTCCCTGGTGGGGCGGCCGAAGAGGCATATCGCTGGGGACATCTTTGTGTCCGGGCTGGGGCAGTTCCTGTAAATGAGCAGGGCCTTGAAGAATGCCGTCTGGAGGGATCCGCCCGGGCCAGTGTTGCCCGCGATCAGTCGCTTGATGGTCTTTACCCCGGTCTCCGCCCGATTGTTGGAGTGAGGGTTGTAGGCTGAAGAGACTCGGTGGTGTACGCCCCAGCTGGTAAGAAGCTCCCTGGTGGAGTGGGCAGCAAATTCGGGTCTGCCATCCGATGTGAGTGTGGCGGGGATCCCGAAAGTAGCGAATGTGTCCCGCAGGATGCTGGCGAGTCCTGTGGCTCCATTGGTGGCGGGGGCGACGATTGGCCAGCCAGAGTATCGGTCGACCAGTACAAGGTATGCGGATCCCTCGTGGTTGAAGAAATCCGCACAGATGTGCTGGAAGGGATACTCTGGCTCCTCGGGTGTAGTTGACGGCATAGCCGGTTGGGATGGGGCGTTGCTGTTGCACGCAGGACAGCTGTTTCTTGTGGCGGCGATGTCAGCGGTCAGGCCTGGCCAGTAGAGCGATGAGGTAGCTCTGGCTATCATGCCACTTGTCCCTTGGTGTGCGGCGTGAAGGGCGGCCAGGCACGTAGGTCGGAGGGAGGTGGGAATGACGATTCGCTCACCGTAGCACACGACATCGTCGATGATGGTGATGTCGTGTAGAATTGGGAAGAAGGCATGGATGCTCGCGGGGAGCATGTGTCTGTCAACTGGTGGTCCTTCCTCAACGTAAAACATGAGGTCCTGCATGGTGGGGTCTGACGTGGTTGCAATCTGGAGCTGTTCCCAAGCTATTGGGATGGTAGAAGTTGCTGCGCAGATAGCCAGTGGTAGTCCGTCGTCCTCGTCTAGTGCGTGAGTGGTGTCAACGGGGTAGTCGAGGCTTCCTGGGCAGGCTGGGTCGGGGGTTGCCACATCATCGGGGAGGTGAAATCTGGGAGGTGTCCGTGTTCCGGATGGGTGGCGTGAGAGAGCATCGCTGGTATGGTTTCTCACGCCAGGGATGTACACCATCCGGAACCGGTAACGGAGGGTCTTCTCCTTCAGGTTCCTTAGTCGGGGGTTGGGGATGTCCTCGAGGCAGCGATCTCCAAAGAGCTTCAGCAGCGGTTTGTGGTCAACCGCTACGGTGAGATCTTTGCACCCGAGGACGAAGTGTCGGGCCTTGTCCAACGCGTCGGCCACAGCCAGAGCCTCCCCCTCCACCGGGGCGTAGCGAGACTCTGCTGAGTGGGTAAACCGCGAGCCCACCAGGGTGACACGCCAACCGTCCTGGCAGCAGAACAAGTCACGGGATGGGCACTGGCAGTGCTTTTGAAACAGCCAGAACCCGATCCCGCTCTTGCTCCAATCCGTGGCCAGGCAGGTTGGACGGTCTTTGTCGAAGATCTGGACGCCGACCCTGATGCGCTCGCAGATGTGGCTTTTGGAGGTGGCGAATGCTTCGGCCAGTTCGTCCGTCCATTCGAAAGGGGTGGATGGCTTGAGCAAGGCTCTGAATGGGAGCATCGCAGCAGTCATCGCGAACGCGTACGAGACCTGCTTTACAAGGCCAAACCAGGCCCGTATGTCGGTGATGCTGGTGGGTGTCGGGAAGTCGGTAATCGACACGAGGAACTTGTCCGCTGGGCGAACTTCGGTGGGGGTCACTGTGAACCCGGCAAATTCCACTGTGTCCTCAGCAAAGTGGAACTTGCGCGGGTTCAAGGTTATGCCATTCACGGCGCATATGTGGAGCCACTCAGTCGCCTGGTGGAAGGCCCCCGTGATGTCGTCCGACCAGAGCAGTGCATCGTCGATGCACTTGGTTTTGGACATCACGGAGGCGACGAGGGCGTCATACCGCGCCGTGTAGGCGTCACCCGAGGCGATGTAGCCTTGGGGTGCTGTAAGATACCTATACCTTCCCCATGGTGTAATAAAGGTGGTAAAGTGTCTATCTGTCTTGTTGAGGGCCACCGAGTGGTAGCCATTCCACGCGTCGAAGATGGTTTTCTTGGTGTTGCGTGGAATGGCTCGAGCTTGGTGGAACGGGGAGGGGCAGTGGTGGGTCTCACGCGTGGCGTGCTGGTTTAGGGGTTGGAAGTTGATGGTCCTCCTGAGCGACCCGTTCTTCTTGGTGCAGATGACCATACGGTGGCACCAAGTGACGGGGGTACCCAGGGGGACCTTCTCCAGCACGCCAAGGCGGACGTCCCTATCAAGGCCTGCCTTCACCTCATCCTGCCAATGGATGGGGATGGGGATGGGGGTGTGGCAAGGCTTGGGGGTGGCGGTTGGGTTGATGCTCAGGGAGAGGGGGGGTCCAGACATCATTGGGAGGGGCTGATTCTCACAGACATCGAACGCACTTGCTGAGTATAAGTCCAGCAAGTGACGCTCAAGCCTGTGGCGGTTTTCCTCCGTACCTGGGAAGGGCAGGGAGGTGGGTCTGTCTGGGGGGGGTGCCCTGGTTGGGCATGAGCAGGGTCTGGGTGGGGTGTGTGCGAGCTGGCTCACCACTGATGGAGTGTGGGGTCCCGAGGGTCTGGCCTGCAGGTCCGCTGGGGTGCTCATCTGGGGTGGGATGTCTGGTCTGCTCACAGGTCGATTGGTTCTGGTCTGCAGGTCCACGGGTCTGGTCTGCAGGTCCTGGACTTGCGACAGTGGCTGATCAGGGGTCGCCCATGTACCCGTGCCGTTCCCCGAAGGTGGCGTCGGCGTACAGAGGGGGAACCCCTTAGCGATCAGCCCAAGGTCAGTACAAGTTGCCAGGCTCAGATAAAGTTTGGTGGCTAGTGGGGAGAAGTACACCATCTGCCTGGTCGCTTTGTTGGAGTGGCGGGTCCTGATCCTTAGTAGGGCTGCCCCTATGATAGGTAGCGGATTGCCACTGGCCGAGTTCATCGCCAGAGTGGCTGGTATCAGGTCGTGGTGTCTGAGGTTGAGGCCCTGCATGAGTGTTGGTCCGGCCAGGCAGCTCTGACATCCCGTGTCAGCGAGAGCAGTTGTGGGCAGGTTGTGGCACTCCTCCCTGAGGGTGTGGCCATGTGCCCTGAAGTCCTCTGCGTGTGAGGACACCATCACCTCCAGGTTTGGTTGGGGTGGGGATCGCCGCTGGATCCATGTGCCGGCTGAGGAGTCCCAGGACTGGTGGGGTAGGGTGCCCTCTGTCATGGTGAGGATATTTTCATTCATGGCACTCTCCTGCTCTGTCGTTGTTTGCCAGCACAGGTGTGCGTAGTGGTTGGGGCGGGTACATGAGGAGCAGGTGGAACCGAAGGCGGGGCACTGGGTTCTCCTAATGGCCGTGCGTGCCCTCTCTCCGTGGCCCTGGTGGCCACAAAAGCAGCAGGTGGCCTTCGAGGTGTTGTGTGGCCTGGTATCGGTGGGTTGCCCTTTGTTCGGGTTGGGCTGGTTCCGTGGTTGTGCCCGAGGTGTGAGGTTCCGCGGGCGGCCGGGTTTGGTAGGTGTGGGCCTTGGTGATGGGCGAGGCGTCAGCTGGCGTTGCTGCTGCCTGTAGCCGCTTGGTAGAGCGTCCTCCTGGTCGGTCCCCTCGTGGATGGCGTCTGCCGAGGTGGGTGTGGTTATGGTGACCGCAGATCGCTTGCCTGCGGCCCTCACCTCGACAAACCGTATGGTTTCCTCCACGGTCATGGCCTGGTTGGGGTCCTTCAGGAGATCTTCCTGGATGTCTTGGTCGGCCAGCCCAACGCAGAGTTGGTCTGCCACCCTCTGCTCGCCCTGGTTGTTCAGGACTTCGCAGCCGGTGCATTTCATCACAAATCGGCACACCTCAGCCTGGCCGCGAAGTCGAGCTGCAAACGATCTGATTGTCTCACCTCGATCCTGGACCATCCGGGAGAGGGCAACACGGGCCACCTTCGGGTTCTCTTCCTGGACGGCCAGGGCTTTGATCGCCTCGAGGAGGTCGGCCTCAGAGTGCATCTCGATTGGTACGGTGTCAACGATGTTGCGGGTGACATCGCGGCGGAGTTTCGGGTCGAGGCACTCGAGCAGTTGGATCGGGATGTCCGTGCCTACCAGACGAACGGCCAAGGAGTAGGCCCTCCATCTGGTCAAAAAGTAGTGCCATCCTTCTGTGGTCCCCCCAGCCGCGATCTCTGGTCGGCGGACTGGGGTCGGCTTGATTCTGGCAGTCTGGCTGTGGACCAGCATATGTCCATTGAGGAGGGCAGCTACCACTGCTGGGGCCAGTCCATCTGTGGTAGCGAAGTCACAGCCCGGGTAGGGACAGTTTAATGCCATGTGGTGGGCTCCAAATAGAAAAACTCTCTATCCTCCAGCCAGCACTCTTGCTGGTGAGGTGTGGTAGTTATAAGATGCTATCAGTGAGTTCTGCATACATAGTCAAGCGCGTTGCGCCGTCTCTTAACAAAGGATGTAACAGGATTAATAAAACAAGTTGCATGTAAGAGATGTATGCAGAACTGACTGTATGTGAATAGACATGCGCATGGTAAGGGATCGTCAAGGTAAAGGGTTCTACGTAGTGATATGCATACATATAGGCCTATAGTTTAGTTAGTATTGTCTAGATATCATTGCTGAAGAGAACAAAATATTTCTCTGTTTTAGCAGATGAAGTAAGTACTCAAGAGGAATTTATAGCATTTTTAAAAATGGAAAGGATTCGAGCTGTGGATATCTCTGATAGTATTATCAGATGCCTAGAGAATCTTGGGTTGCCATTGAGTTACTTGCGTGGTCAGGGTTGTGATGGCACTGCAGCAATGAGTGCGTGTTCAAGCAATCATTCGTGAAAGCCAACCTGAGGCACTTTATACACACTGTGCTGGCCATTCACTCAATCTTGCAATCTCGAACTCTTGCTCAGTTCCACCTATGTATCAGAAATTGTATTGACTGCATCAAGAATTTTACTCAGTGGATCAAATACTCTGCCAAAAGATCAAGAGAGGGCCTTCTTAAATCGATTGTTGAAGAGACACCAGTAACACACAACTCACCAAATAGAGGATATACCTCTTCTTAGATATATACGCTGGGTTGAGAATATAGATGGTTGGGAGCGTTTTTGCCAAGCATATCCTTTTTTAATTATGATGTGTGAAGTAGTACTTTACGGAGGCAGCAACTTTCCTCTTTATAGTGATGGGTGGATTCCAGAGGATAAGAGGAATGCTCTTGCTCACATGAAAGCTCTAGAATCATTTGAGTTCATATATTCACTGGTAACACTCTTTCGCTCACTGTTTTATCTAAGAGAAGCAGATTCAGAGCAAAAACCAAAACATAGCGTCTGCAGTGTCCATTGTCATGGAAAGCTGTTGCGAGATCAAACAATTGAGAGAAGACATTGACAGTTATTCCCAGCGTATATATGAATGCAGCTGCAGAACTGCTGAAAAGTCCAGTATAAGTATCTCAATGCCACGTGTAGTTCGCCATCACAGAATCGTTCTAATCCTGAGTTTACTTCAGTTGAAGATTATTTCAAAAAAAGTGTTGTCCTTGATCATCTCAAAACTGACATATCTTCCAGATTTATTGCTCATAGCAAGAAAGCGGCTTCACTTCAGGATTGATGCCTTCACACATCTGTCCTGCATCATCTTTTGAAGATATTAAAGAGGCAATAACATTCGACTTGATGATCTTCCTAATCCTTCTATATATTATTGATGAAGAACTTCAACTCTGGTAATCAAAATGGTTGAAAGTGCCAATGGAAAACAGGCTTACTTCACTAAGTGAATGCTTGAAAAAATGTTCCAATGCCATTCCAAATATCTCTCTAATGAACCCACTATTCCCCTCAGTCCATGCTCATGTGAAGGATCAGCATCTTCACTTATATAGAAGATTAAATAATTACCCGAGATGCACTCAAACGGAAGAAAGGCTAAGTGCATTAGCCTTGATTCATATAAACTACGAGTCTGAACTTAATAATTATAGATTGAATATGTATTTAACAAATATCCACGAAGAATGGAGAAAGCTCCTTTATTAAGAGTTACGTATTATTTATTATTCCCACATATAAAACTATACTGCTAATGTTATATGTCAAGATTTCATCATGATCATAACTTGTAATTTGCATTCATTGTCATTATTCATAGGACAGTATCTATAGAGTATCTTTTCCTGAGTACAATAATATCCCAATTTGCACTAGGTTAAGTAAAGGGAAATTCTTTGTCTGAACCCCCTTTTCGAAAATCCTGCGTACGGGCCTGTATATATATGCAAGTGGCTCTATTGAAAACTATAATATATATTATGTGTGAACGCATCAAGTAAAAATGGAACTTTAGGCACATACCTGCCGTGTTGAGTTTTTTTATGCAATTCAATAGACATGACTTTTCACAAATTTTTACATCTAGATCTAATACCATGTATGAATTAAGGGTGGTTAGGTGTTTTTAGTAAATCAAGTCATATACAAGAAAACATAACAAAAGAGGTGAATTACACTGATAAAAAGATACCAAAATCCAAAACTGCAAACTAATTATGGAGCTAACATAGCAGGTCTGCCATCAGCAGACATGAAATTATAATTATGGCATATTTTGTTGATGAAAGCTCCATCAGTCCACGAGATTTGTACGATACTGTTGCTATATATATATATAGCTATATAGCAATTTCTTCTGCCAAATGACTATATAGCAGCAACCTCATTGATGATGCCATAACTTATATAATAATATACAACTATCTGTCCTTTATAGCTGCAGTCGGATGCTTCTAGAAAGTCACTGGATCTTCTACTAACTTCAACAAACTCTCAACTCAGTCATCACTCTCTAATGCCCAATCTACCTTCGAAAATAATCTTGTATGTGGGCTGACTTATAATTACAGCTCCAAGATTTATAAGTACATTCGTAGGCTTTAATTCCCCCCACACTGTTTCTAGACAATCTCAGAGTATCTTCTAACCAGACTTATTCAACAAGTGTTTTCACTGTGTTCACATACAACCTGCCTCCACAGATTTCCTCTTCACACCTTCAAATGTGCTAAATAACAAAGAGATCTTGGGTCAAGAGGTGCATTCATCAACTAGGTCTACACGACCTGATGGCTTCAACCTTAAACTTCTCAAGTCCTGTGCCATTGCTATCTATAATTATGCCTATATCTTTGAGAAACTAATATATAACAAAATGGCTGTCTTTGTAGAGAAATCCATCTCCTTGTCACAATTTGGATTTTTGAAAGGTCGTTCTACGACTCAGCAACTACTTAAAATATACTAATCTTATCAATTGCTCACTAAATGAAAAATCTCAAGTTGATGTTATTTATCTCAATTTCTGCAAAGCCTTCGATAAGGTTCCTCATCATGAGCTTCTCTGTCCTTTGGCATCACTGGTAATTATGGCACTGGTTTAAATCTGCATTTAAAAAAAATAAAAAATTTTACCTGTGGTTACAACTTTAGAGCTCAGTAGATTCTGCAAACTTCATGGTATGGACTTGATATATAGCTCAAAAGATAGGTCTCTCTGTGTGCTCTCTTTTGATACTAAAATATGTTTCATAGGTATAACTATAGGCAAGTTACTAGACCCTAAAGCGGAGGGACCACAAAAACCTGCACCCCAAAACCGCCGTCAAAAACCATTCTGAGTTGCGAAGTGCAAAAAAATTAAAAATGGTACGAGTGGCTAGAGGAAGCTCTAGAGCATACAATGAGTGTATTGAGTAGGCGTGAAAAATTGATTACCTGGTCAAGCGCGCGGTTGGAAAATTGAAGGCGTTAACCGATTAAACGCCGTAAGCGCCATATGGCGCGAGACCTTACATCCTTCACCACACAAAAATATATAAAATGAACCGTTACGAGCTAACAGTCCCGGTTGGGTTCTGCACATGCCTAGTAGACTAGAGAACGTCACAAAAATGATTATTTCCGGTTGATGCATCGTGCAACAAAAATCCTGCGATTGAACGCCATTTTTGTTGGTCGAGCTTTTTTTTTTTAACTGCTCAAAGATGCTCTCCTGTGAGGACGTTATTTCTCAACTTTTAGCCGACGATTCTGGCGATTCTGGGTCAGATTCATTTGGGGAAGAAGGTGAAGACATCTATGCATACCGAGGAAACACTGGATCCAGTTGCTCTAAGAGAAGAGGCGTGCTTGGATGGACTTCTCGATTGTAAGTTTCTTCTAACCTTAGCGCTTCATAGCCTTTGTTTACCATAGTCAACTGAGAGTGTACTATTGCCAAATACTAGCTTATTCTGTTGGTATTCCAAATTCAGACGGGATAGTTATAGAAAAAAGTTATAGCTAAGAGTGTAGGTTGGAGTTGTTGATTTTCATTTGAATTTGAATTTACAAATGTTGACCACAAACTTGATATATATATCTTGTTTTTCCCACCCTCCCCACTACTTTTCCTACAGCATCAGATGATGAGAGTGGAGATGAGGCATCTATGACTCCTTTTGTTACATTGGAGGATGAGGAAGCCTTGCCTGAAGTCTCTACAGGGCGTAGGAACACGACTGGTGCTGGAGTTGTGCGAGGGAGAGGCGGGTGAGGGAGTACTGGCCGAGGGAGAGGCGGGCGAGGGAGTACTGGCCAAGGGAGTACTGGCCAAGGGGGAAGCAGCTCAAGTGGTAGTGGAGTCGTAAGTGTTGCTAGTGGTCCTCCAAAAGGTACTGGTAGTAGGCGGGCCAGAGGTTATAGGCGTGTGCGAGCATCTGGCACTGGTTCTGTCCGAGCATCTGGCACTGGTTCTGCCCAAGCATCTGGCACTGGTTCTAGGCTAACTGAGGTCACAGGTAAGTGGGAAATAAAGGAGCCAACTCCTTTGAAATTGGACTATACAGCAACAGCTGGTCCAACTTCTTCATTGCTTGGTGCATCAAGTACATTTTTAGATGCATTTTACCTTTTTTTTTCTCTTGAACTTTGAAGTGTGGGAACTCCTAGTAGCAGAGACGAACAGTTACGTTTCTAGGATGGCTAGTCTCTCCAGGCCATGGGTAGATACTAATATAGAGGAAATGAAAGCTTTTGTAGGAATGTTGATAATAATGGGAGTTTCCACACTTCCATACTTAGAATTGTACTGGTCCACTAATCACTCGGATTTGTCTGGATCTTTGGTTCGTAAAGTAATGCCTAGGACTCGGTTTTTGGAGCTAATGCGTTATAAATTCTATTGATGGTTTGTTGGTTACAAAGGGTAACCTGAATTATGATCGGCTTTATAAGGTAAGGAAGTTATTAGATTTGATTACTCCTAAGTTTGAGAGTGAATATACTTTGCATCAAGAGCTTAGTATTGATGAAGCTATGATTCCCTTTCAAGGTAGGCTTGGCTTCAAACAGTATATGAAGGACAAACCAATAAAATGGGGGATAAAAGTGTTTGTCCTTTGTGATGCTAGGAATGGGTACATTTATCGGTTGCAGATTTATACAGGTAAGAACGTGGAAGTAGCTGATAAAACTGGTTTGTGTAGTAGAGTTGTTTTAGATTTGTTAGAAGGATTAGAACATAAGAACTTCCATGTGTACATGGACAATTATTATACTAGTCCTAATTTATTTCAAACGCTTACAAGTAAAGGCTTTGGTGCATGTGGTACAGCTAGGTATACTAGGAGGAACTTTCCTCCAGATTTAGTAACAAAAGCTTCGATTAGAAATAGAGGTTATTATGATTATAGGTCTAATGGTGCACTCCTGGCTTTAGTTTGGGTAGATAAACGGTCAATCTACATGATAACTAATATACATCCCGCGGAAAATAATTTAGTACCTCCTACTGTAAAAAGGCGCAAAATTGATGGTTCTAGAGAGGATCTGCCATGTCCCCCATGTTTGCCTGATTATCAGTCATTCATGAGAGGTGTGGACAGAGCAGATCAGAGAATAGGCTACTATAATTTGGGTAGAAAGTCTAGGAGATGGTGGAAAAGGGTTTTTTCGTATTTGATAGAAGCTTGTTTATTGAATTCATTTATTTTGTTTTCTTCTGTCCGAGCTCCAATATCAGTAAGGAAGGGTAATTATCTAGAAGCTAGGATTGTTCTAGCTAAATCTTTGATTGGTTCTTTCTCTTCTCGGCAGCGTGCAGGTCAACGTTGTAGTCAGGCAAATAGTCAGCTAGATCGCCTCAATTTAAAACTAGGTCATTTCCCACAGTGCTGTGCAAAGAAGCGCTGTGTAGTTTGCATTTGTAAAGGTTACAGGCATGAGGCAAGGTCCCAGTGTTGTTTTTGTAAGGTTCCTTTGTGTGGTGGATCAACAGGCCGTGACTGTTTTCGTAAATACCATACCTTGGTGGACTATCAGTAATGTTTATGCACCCCCTGCTCCTTTCTGTGCTTCTCTCTTGTTCCCTGCTCCTTCGTCTACTTCTCTCTTGTTCCCTGCCCCTTCGTCTACTTCTCTCGTTCCCTGTCCCTTCGTCTACTTCTCTCGTCTCTCCAGTATTCAAGTGTTATTCTTATCCTGGTATCTCATGTTTGTGTAGAATAAAAACATGGTGAAATATCATGCCGGAGACCAAGCAAGCTATACCCAAGACTGAGCAAGTTCTACTCTACCCGTGACAGCAAGACCGGAGCTCTACCCAAGACACTCCCTTACATAATTGTGTTTTATATTATGGTTTTATTCTAGTATGTGTTAGCATTTTCACTCTCTTATAATTTGTTTTTTGTATTATTATTTGTTAGCATTTTGATGGGGAAAACAACCCACTGGCTTTGCATATGGTAGAGGGTTTGTAAATAGATGCTCCATCTTGTGTTGGCATTATAATGTGTGTATAATAGTGTGAAAATATGAAAATATTCACCCCCAAGAAGATGACAAGGTTTTATAATGCTGGTTAGTTCTGCCCAGTTGGTAAGGAAGGCTCGATTTTTTTACAGGAAGTAGAGCTATCATGTGGCTTAATATGACCCAAGTTTCATGGGTGGAGTCCCTGCAGAACGGAAGATATAAAAATAAGTAAAATACCTCGTTAATTCATGAATAATTTGCCCGCGGGTACTAGGAATACGGCGTGTAATCGGAATTTTTTTAACGCCTTCAATTTTCCAACCGCGCGCTTGACCAGGTAATCAAATTTTCACGCCTACTCAATACACTCATTGTATGCTCGAGAGCTTCCTCTAGCCACTCTTACCATTTTTAATTTTTTTGCACTTCGCAACTCGGAATGGTTTTTGACGGCGGTTTTGGGGTGCAGGTTTTTGTGGTCCCTCCGCTTTAGGGTCTAGTAACTTGCCTATAGTTATACCTATGAAACATATTTTAGTATCAAAAGAGAGCACACAGAGAGACCTATCTTTTGAGCTATATATCAAGTCCATACCATGAAGTTTGCAGAATCTACTGAGCTCTAAAGTTGTAACCATAGGTTTAAAAAATTATGCACATGTCCCCCCAAAAGTGTTGAGGTCTCTCCACTTTAGGTCTAGTAAATTGCCTATAGTTATACCAATGAAATATATTTTAGTATCAAAAGAGAGCACACAGAGAGACCTATCTTTTGAGCTATATATCAAGTCCATACCATGAAGTTTGCAGAATCTAAAGTTGTAACCACAAGAAAAACACATATTAAAAATGCAGATGTCCCCCCTTAAGGCCTACCTTTCTTCCTTCCAGGTCTCAACAAGTGTTCCTAGATGGCCAATCCTCTCTGCCCCTACCTGTAATCTCTGGTGTCCCCCAAGGAAGTATTCTTGGGCCCCTTCTGTTCTTGATCTACATTAATGATATTCCTTCTTGCGCCCCAACCTCATCTACGCTTCTCTACGCCGATGATACTAAGTGTTTTAAGTTGATAAAATTTCCATCCGATACAGCTTCTTTACAAGTTCATTTAACTTCTCTCTCCAAGTGGTCGAAAGATTGGCACTCCCCTTCAATAATCTTGTGAGGTTCTGTACCAATTCACCATTGTACAACATTGATTACCTCATTGAAGAAACTGTCATTACCAGAAAAAGTTTCACCAAAGACTTAGGAGTTCTGATTTCATCTGACCTATCATGGAGTCTCCATGTATCATACATAATTGGTAAATCCTACAAGTCCCTGGGGCATCTTAGACGTACTTTCCATCATTGCAACACAGTGAGTGCAAAGAAACAACTTTACCTCACTCTAGTGAAGTCTCTACTCACGTATGCCTCTCCAATCTGGTGCCCTCATCTCAAGAAAGACTTTGTTCCATTGGAAAAGATCCAAAGAAGAACAGCTAAGTTTATCCTCAGAGATTTTTCATCAGACTACCTTATAATTCTTCCCCTAATGATACTTGGGAACTAAATGATATCTTATTTGTTGTAAAATCTCTATTAAAAAAACCATCTGAATATTTCAATATTCTTAATTACATTTCTATGTCCACCATAACTACCAGATCTACTAATCAACTAAAAATCAAACCTATTCATGCTCGTTATGTAAAGAACCTTCACTCATTTCTCGCTCGCATTCCTCGTCTTTGGAATTCACTGCCTAGTATAGACTTGAATCTTTCATTATCTATTATAAATATCAGCTAAACTTGTAATCACTTTATTTCAAACTTTGGTCCATGCTCTTAACATTTTCTATGTCCATATAACAAATGCTCTAATATACCATCCCCCCCTAACTTTCCACCACTTAAATCTGGCTGCTTGATTTTGACTTGTAGACCATCAGTACTCTTTCTCCCTCATCATGGTCACCACTCATGTTTCTATATATATGTATATACTGTAAAGTGATAATAATAATAAAATGGTGGCATTAGCTCCAAAATGGTGGTTTCAGCTGGCATTAGCTCCGACTGCCGTGTATCTTTCAGTAAACTAACAGTGGAAAAAATAACGTGTGAGATCCTTGAAATTCACTCTTCAAAGTTTGCGTATGTCTCCTGTTTCCCCCTCACATAACACTCGTGTGAATATTTAGTGCCGGAAGACTCCAAATGCTCCATTGCGTACACGACTGAATTGCAGCAAAGGGGAATGGCTAGTGGTGATGTTTCAATTAAGCTAGTTCACGTTTTTTATTGGCAAGCGAAGTGCAGCGGCACTTCAAGAGAGGCAAGTAGGAAATGGAAGTGATGTGTATGACGTGCATGGCACATGTGTTTACCTCAGAATGTTTATATTAACCTTCTCTGCTCTAGCAAGCCTTGATCGTGAATATAGGACCAAATTAACAGACTCTTCCATGTCAGTTACAGACTTAATACGCGTAGGTGACCACTCTTCTCTATGAAGCTCTTCCATACAATAAGGAACATAATACTATCTGAATTAGACAACTATGGTCTTCTTTTTACTCTAAGCTTTTTCTTGTCGATGTGGAATAGGGCGATTTGTCATTTCTGTTAAAAATTAATGAACGCGTTACCAAACCTTTGAATTTTCAAAATGTTGTGTCCCTTAGGACCATCCCACCCCAGTGCATCTCTGATAAACATGAAGTTAAAGCTCTCTGTTAAATGAGTTGTACTGCTTGGTTATGGTGGAGTGTGGTTATGGTGAAGTGTGTGTGTGTGTGGGGGGGGGGGCATAAATCAGTCCCTTCCTCCACTGCAAAATGCACCCACACACTTCCACCATCACCCGATTGCTCACACCCTCCACCTCCTTCCCAAGCAACAATGCCACCTTCCCCTCAGTGCCCATCATCTCAAACTCCTCTAACCATATTACATCTCCCTCAATTCCACAGCTCATTCATTAACACCCCCTTCCAAATTATACTAGAAAGTGCCCCACATCTTCCACTTCCTTCCTGTCACACAACATGCATCTATCATCACTACACAGCCTACATCGCTTCTTGTCTTGCACTAGACCTGCTGACCTGTCCTCAACCTAAACATCAACCTCACTCTCCCTCATATCCCTGTAATGACCTTGTATACCTTTCTGCTCCATCACCTTTTGCCAACCTATAACACTTCAAACTGCTTATACTCGCGACATCCTCCTTCCAATCACACACATTTCTCTTCTCCATCTTCACCTTCCATTGCCCTAGCTCAGCATTCAGATCGTGTTTTCTCCTCAACAGTATACCTTAATTAAATGAGGTCAATTAAACTGGAAATGGTTGTCATGGCGAAGAAAAATACTGAGAAATTTGCAGCAGATTTGAAGATAGAGAAAAGGAAAATGGCAGCACAGACAGGAGAGAATGGGCTGCATGGTTAACAGCTGACACAGGGACGGATGCTGGAGTTCCATTCTGAGACTGTACTCTGCTCTAGGTGTGGAGGTGGGTAGACCATTGTCGTCATGGTGATGCGTGAACTATTAACAACCTTGATAAGGTAAACACTTACTACCCGTCTCTATCAGGCTACATTATTGGAAGAACTGATGGTACAGTCAGCCAATGATGGACACACTTGAGCCGCCAAAGTCACAACCATCCAACCCTCACATAGACACAGCCAACACTCCCACAGGCACACTCACAGCCAACACTCCCACAGGCACCCTCACAGCCAACACTCCCACAGGCACCATCACAGCCAACACTCCCACAGGCACCCTCACAGCCAACACTCCCACAGGCACCCTCACAGCAGAACCTCCACCCCATTATGTTGCAGGACATCAGGTTGTCCAACCTTGCAGCAGTTCAGAACCTCCACCCCATTATGTTGCAGGACATCAGGTTGTCCAACCTTGCAGCAGTTCAGAACCTCCACCCCATTATGCTGCAGGACATCAGGTTGTCCAACCTTGCAGCAGTTCAGAACCTCCACCCCATTATGTTGCAGGACATCAGGTTGTCCAACCTTGCAGCAGTTCAGAACCTCCACCCCATTATGTTGCAGGACATCAGGTTGTCCAACCTTGCAGCAGTTCAGAACCTCCACCCCATTATGTTGCAGGACATCAGGTTGTCCAACCTTGCAGCAGTTCGGAACCTCCACCCCATTATGTTGCAGGACATCAGGTTGTCCAACCTTCAGTTCAGAACCTCCACCTCATTATGTTGCAGGACACCAGGTTGTCCAACCTTGCTCGCCCGCCCTGGAGACCCTGAGGCTCGCTTGGTCTAGTCCTCTTCCACTTAATAAATATACACAAACAAACAGAAACAGAATCGGTAATGCTTGTGGAGACCAACTTAAGCAGACCACGAGTTAGATGACCCTTTACCATTTAAATCACATAGCAATATTCATGAATATAATTTGGTAAAGGGTGGTCTAACTAGTCGTGGTCAGCAGGATAGTCTTGTTTCCTTTGTTCTTGTTAATTGCTGTAGCAACATTGAGTGTCACAAAGTGATCACAGCAGTAAGTAATTGACATGGCAACATGATTGTGCTAATTGGATCCACATGATAGTGAGTGTGTGGATGCTGATGAGGTCATAGTTTAGTAAGCTCCTCATGCTCAGAGGAGTAGTCTTCTGGGGGGTAGGTGGTTAGCATAGAGTTCCAGGAGACATGTCCCTTGCCAGCTCCTGGCTCTCCTACCTCCACCCTTGCACTGGAGTAGTTGGATCGTCCCAGTTCCATGCTGGTGTTGGTTTGGTTCTGGAGCAAGCCATCCTTCTGATGAGTTGGATGGTCCACATCAATGCTGTTTAGGAAGACATCCTCAGGGATGTGCTTCATGGGGAGTTGATGGTACGAATATCTGCCCTCCCCTCCCCTCTCCTCGTGCAGGTGCTCTGGACCTCCGCCTCTGCCATCCTCCACATAACCGATGCCATGTCTCTGAGGACTCTCCATCAGGCTCAGCTCGTCTCTGAAGCAGTGGTTCTTGGTGAAGCCATTGCTGTGTGCACCAGAGCGGTCTGTCATGTTCAGGGGGTGCTTCTTGGGGAGGTTACAGGTTGTAGTTGTCTCTAGGAACTTCTCTGGACTCTCCCTACCCCCATAGCTGCTCCTCCTGGAGTCGTAGTTGTCGTCTGATCCCACCCTCCTTCCTCGTGCTCCTCCTATCCCCATGAAATGCTCATGCTCCGATGTGGTGGTGTCAGAGTAGTCAGGGGTGAAGACCTCATGATAGCGAGGGTCACTACTCCTCACATCTCCCTGCCCATCCCTGGGAAAGCCATGTGCAAATGATTCCCCAGCAGGGGTGTGGTATGGGGGGGCGTGGTGTGGATAATTCTGGCTTAGTGAAGGACAGTACTGCTGACTGAGTTGAGGGTAGGGATACACCAGTGGGGGCCCTGGACCTACCCCCCCTACATGAGGGGGCAGGTAGTAGCTGGACTGGCTGAGTTGTGCTGCATAGTAGCCCGCGCCCCCGGGCTGCTCGGGGAGCTGTTGTTGCAGGTACATGCCGTGAGGAATGTTCTGTGTTGGTGAGAGCATCTCTGTAGGTGTAGAAGAAGCTTGCCGGCCATGTCTCCAGTCAGACTTGGCTCCTCGCTCGGGCCTTCCTCCTCCATCGGGATGGTTGTGTGCCAATTCATTGGTCAGGATCATGTCGTGGGCCACAGTTCCCTTGTGAGTTGCCTTCTTGGCTGGAGACAAGGACGTTGGTTTATGTTCTGGAGATGGTTCGAAGGAGACCTTCTTCTTCATGCGAAAGCTTTGTCTGATGTAGTTCAAGGAAGTCAGCTTCTCGAGACGTGACAAGGCCTTGGAGCGAGGTTTCTTTCCAACTGAGATATCTTCCTTGACTTTCTCCAAGGTCACCTTTGAATTTTCATGAGTACCTTCCTCTTTAGGAATGGTTCTGCCATTTTCTTCCCCTCTATTGGCCACACCCCCTCCATCCAACACATCCAGGTTGGTGAGTGAAGCCAAGTCCCTTCTCAGCCTCAAGTCTTGGTGCATGGGAGAGAATCCCTCCTGTTCTAAACGTTGAGCACTCTCCAATGGGGAGGGACTGGGTGAAGAGATGCTTCCTCTTCTCTTGTAGTCCAGAATGCAAGTTAGACTTGCAAAGTCCCTCTTGCTGTGAGTGAGAGGCATGGAAGACGCAGAGACGAGCGGACCAGGGGAGTCCCTGGTGGGAGTGTCCATGTCGTCAGGACTTGACCTAGGATGGAGTGACGGACTGGAGAATATGTGACCTGCTCGCATGCCGGACTCCCCTTCCTCTTCCAGGCTAAGTTTTCTTCCTGCCCGCACTCCAATAAGGGACTCATGGGAAGTGCCCAAATTGGACACTAAAGGTCGTGACCCATATAGTGCGGAGAGGCGGGAGCCATACACAGATGGCCTGGAGCTATGGATGGAAGGCGTCTTAGAGCCAGATATTGATAAGCGCGAACTTTGAGCTGATTTTGATTCTTCATTCTGCAAGCTGATGGCGAACATCGTGGGTTGTCTCAGTGACACATTTGAGGTGGGCATTGTGTTGAGGTAGCTGGCGTTGTTAGTGTCCGAGTGGAATGGGTAAGTAGCAGTCAGGGAGCTGCACATGGGGGACAGCTCTGGTAAAGTGTTCTGCTGGAAGATATCGGAATGAGCCACAGAATTCTGGCTGTGCAGGGGCTGGCTCCCCAGAGCTTGGCTGGACTCCACCTTGTAAAATGATGATCTTTCTCTGTCCGGGTGGCTGTTGAGGGTAGGCTCATAGTGATGGTGGAAGTTGAGAGCGGTGTTGCTGTTGTTGCTGCGATAGCTTGTCCCAGCCACTATGTTAGGAGGAGTGTACGACTCTGCGGTGCCCTGGTTCTCGTAGGTGAGCCTAGAAACACACAGTGAGGGAAGAGGAAAGAAGTCAAAAAGGTTTGCGAGGGTAATATTGAAGCCAAGTACATGGAAGAAGGACTAGTTATAAATAACAATTCTCTGCCCCAATCTGTACTTTGAATCTAGCACTGCACCAGAGACCCAGTAGTAGTAGTAGTAGTAGTAGTAGTAGTAGTAGTAGTAGTAGTAGTATTAGTAGCACGCCCACACTTCTTACCCTGAGCCCACCCCCACACTTATTACCCTGAGCCCACCCACACACTTATTACCCTGAGCCCACCCCCACACTTCTTACCCTGAGCCAACCCCCACACTTCTTACTCTGAGCTCGCTAGATTCAGATTCAGTTTCTTCTTTGAATGAGACCTCCTGAGACCATAACAGCACACACAGCACAGGATGCCGAGGAGGAGGAGAATGAGGGCTAGGCCTACCACCACAACCACAACCACACCCACATTCATCCTCAGTACTGCACAGAGGAATGGAAGAGCAAGGAGAAATCAGTGAGAAGGGAAGAGCAGTGAGAAGGGAAGAAGTGAGAAGGGAAGAGCAGTGAGAAGGGAAGAGCAGTGAGAAGGGAAGAGCAGTGAGAAGGGAAGAAGTGAGAAGGGAAGAGCAGTGAGAAGGGAAGAGCAGTGAGAAGGGAAGAGCAGTGAGAAGGGAAGAGCAGTGAGAAGGGAAGAGCAGTGAGAAGGGAAGAAGTGAGAAAGGAAGAGCAGTGAGAAGGGAAGAGCAGTGAGAAGGGAAGAGCAGTGAGAAGGGAAGAGCCGTGAGAAGGGAAGAGCAGTGAGAAGGGAAGAGCAGTGAGAAGGGAAGAGCAGTGAGAAGGGAAGAGCAGTGAGAAGGGAAGAGCCGTGAGAAGGGAAGAGCAGTGAGAAGGGAAGAGCAGTGAGAAGGGAAGAAGTGAGAAGGGAAGAGCCGTGAGAAGGGAAGAAGGGAAGAGCAGTGAGAAGGGAAGAGCAGTGAGAAGGGAAGAGCAGTGAGAAGGGAAGAGCAGTGAGAAGGGAAGAATGAGAAGGGAAGAGCAGTGAGAAGGGAAGAGCAGTGAGAAGGGAAGAGCCGTGAGAAGGGAAGAAGTGAGAAGGGAAGAAGTGAGAAGGGAAGAACAGTGAGAAGGGAAGAGCGTGAGAAGGGAAGAGCAGTGAGAAAGGAAGAGCAGTGAGAAGGGAAGAGAAGGGAAGAGCAGTGAGAAGGGAAGAGCAGTGAGAAGGGAAGAAGTGAGAAAGGAAGAGCAGTGAGAAGGGAAGAGAGTGAGAAGGGAAGAGCAGTGAGAAGGGAAGAGACAGTGAGAAGGGAAGAAGTGAGAAGGGAAGAGCAGTGAGAAGGGAAGAGCAGTGAGAAGGGAAGAGCAGTGAGAAGGGAAGAAGTGAGAAAGGAAGAGCAGTAAGAAGGGAAGAGCAGTGAGAAGGGAAGAGCAGTGAGAAGGGAAGAAGTGAGAAAGGAAGAGCAGTGAGAAGGGAAGAGCCGTGAGAAGGGAAGAGCAGTGAGAAGGGAAGAGCAGCGAGAAGGGAAGAGCAGCGAGAAGGGAAGAGCAGCGAGAAGGGAAGAAGTGAGAAAGGAAGAGCAGTGAGAAGGGAAGAGCAGTGAGAAGGTAAGAGCAGTGAGAAGGGAAGAGCAGTGAGAAGGGAAGAAGTGAGAAAGGAAGAGCAGTGAGAAGGGAAGAGCAGTGAGAAGGGAAGAAGTGAGAAGGGAAGAGCAGTGAGAAGGGAAGAGCAGTGAGAAGGGAATAGCCGTGAGAAGGGAAGAGCAGTGAGAAGGGAAGAGCAGTGAGAAGGGAAGAGCAGTGAGAAGGGAAGAGAAGTGAGAAAGGAAGAGCAGTGAGAAGGGAAGAGCAGTGAGAAGGGAAGAAGTGAGAAGGGAAGAGCAGTGAGAAGGGAAGAGCAGTGAGAAGGGAAGAGCCGTGAGAAGGGAAGAGTAGTGAGAAGGGAAGAGCAGTGAGAAGGGAAGAGCAGTTAGAAGGGAAGAGCAGTGAGAAGGGAAGAGCAGTGAGAAGGGAAGAGCAGTGAGAAGGGAAGAGCAGTTAGAAGGGAAGAGCAGTGAGAAGGGAAGAGCAGTGAGAAGGGAAGAGCAGTTAGAAGGGAAGAGCAGTGAGAAGGGAAGAGCCGTGAGAAGGGAAGAGCAGTGAGAAGGGAAGAGCAGTGAGAAGGGAAGAGCAGTGAGAAGGGAAGAGCAGTGAGAAGGGAAGAGCAGCGAGAAGGGAAGAGCAGCGAGAAGGGAAGAGCAGCGAGAAGGGAAGAGCAGCGAGAAGGGACGAGCAGGGAGAAGGGAAGAGCAGTGAGAAGGGAAGAGCAGTGAGAAGGGAAGAGCAGTGAGAAGGGAAGAGCAGTGAGAAGGGAAGAGCAGTGAGAAGGGAAGAGCAGTGAGAAGGGAAGAGCCGTGAGAAGGGAAGAGCAGTGAGAAGGGAAGAGCAGTGAGAAGGGAAGAAGTGAGAAGGGAAGAGCCGTGAGAAGGGAAGAAGGGAAGAGTAGTGAGAAGGGAAGAGCAGTGAGAAGGGAAGAGCAGTGAGAAGGGAAGAGCAGTGAGAAGGGAAGAATGAGAAGGGAAGAGCAGTGAGAAGGGAAGAGCAGTGAGAAGGGAAGAGCCGTGAGAAGGGAAGAAGTGAGAAGGGAAGAAGTGAGAAGGGAAGAACAGTGAGAAGGGAAGAGCGTGAGAAGGGAAGAGCAGTGAGAAAGGAAGAGCAGTGAGAAGGGAAGAGAAGGGAAGAGCAGTGAGAAGGGAAGAGCAGTGAGAAGGGAAGAAGTGAGAAAGGAAGAGCAGTGAGAAGGGAAGAGAGTGAGAAGGGAAGAGCAGTGAGAAGGGAAGAGACAGTGAGAAGGGAAGAAGTGAGAAGGGAAGAGCAGTGAGAAGGGAAGAGCAGTGAGAAGGGAAGAGCAGTGAGAAGGGAAGAAGTGAGAAAGGAAGAGCAGTAAGAAGGGAAGAGCAGTGAGAAGGGAAGAGCAGTGAGAAGGGAAGAAGTGAGAAAGGAAGAGCAGTGAGAAGGGAAGAGCCGTGAGAAGGGAAGAGCAGTGAGAAGGGAAGAGCAGCGAGAAGGGAAGAGCAGCGAGAAGGGAAGAGCAGCGAGAAGGGAAG
This sequence comes from Cladorhizidae sp. MBARI D1340-BT2, assembly GCA_028752905.1. NCBI lineage: Eukaryota > Metazoa > Porifera > Demospongiae > Poecilosclerida > Cladorhizidae > Cladorhizidae sp. MBARI D1340-BT2. The sequence continues at coordinate 1,045,291 of JAQNBH010000016.1, read as the reverse complement.
AAGTGAGAAAGGAAGAGCAGTGAGAAGGGAAGAGCAGTGAGAAGGTAAGAGCAGTGAGAAGGGAAGAGCAGTGAGAAGGGAAGAAGTGAGAAAGGAAGAGCAGTGAGAAGGGAAGAGCAGTGAGAAGGGAAGAAGTGAGAAGGGAAGAGCAGTGAGAAGGGAAGAGCAGTGAGAAGGGAATAGCCGTGAGAAGGGAAGAGCAGTGAGAAGGGAAGAGCAGTGAGAAGGGAAGAGCAGTGAGAAGGGAAGAGAAGTGAGAAGGGAAGAGCAGTGAGAAGGGAAGAGCAGTGAGAAGGGAAGAAGTGAGAAGGGAAGAGCAGTGAGAAGGGAAGAGCAGTGAGAAGGGAAGAGCCGTGAGAAGGGAAGAGTAGTGAGAAGGGAAGAGCAGTGAGAAGGGAAGAGCAGTTAGAAGGGAAGAGCAGTGAGAAGGGAAGAGCAGTGAGAAGGGAAGAGCAGTGAGAAGGGAAGAGCAGTTAGAAGGGAAGAGCAGTGAGAAGGGAAGAGCAGTGAGAAGGGAAGAGCAGTTAGAAGGGAAGAGCCGTGAGAAGGGAAGAGCAGTGAGAAGGGAAGAGCAGTGAGAAGGGAAGAGCAGTGAGAAGGGAAGAGCAGTGAGAAGGGAAGAGCAGTGAGAAGGGAAGAGCAGCGAGAAGGGAAGAGCAGCGAGAAGGGAAGAGCAGCGAGAAGGGAAGAGCAGCGAGAAGGGACGAGCAGGGAGAAGGGAAGAGCAGTGAGAAGGGAAGAGCAGTGAGAAGGGAAGAGCAGTGAGAAGGGAAGAGCAGTGAGAAGGGAAGAGCAGTGAGAAGGGAAGAGCAGTGAGAAGGGAAGAGCAGTGAGAAGGGAAGAGCAGTTAGAAGGGAAGAGCAGTGAGAAGGGAAGAGCCGTGAGAAGGGAAGAGCAGTGAGAAGGGAAGAGCAGTGAGAAGGGAAGAGCAGCGAGAAGGGAAGAGCAGCGAGAAGGGAAGAGCAGCGAGAAGGGAAGAGCAGCGAGAAGGGAAGAGCAGCGAGAAGGGAAGAGCAGCGAGAAGGGAAGAGCAGCGAGAAGGGAAGAGCAGCGAGAAGGGAAGAGCAGCGAGAAGGGAAGAGCAGCGAGAAGGGAAGAGCAGAGAGAAGGGAAGAGCAGTGAGAAGGGAAGAGCAGAGAGAAGGGAAGAGCAGAGAGAAGGGAAGAGCAGTGAGAAGGGAAGAGCAGTGAGAAGGGAAGCAGTGAGAAGGGAAGAAGTGAGAAGGGAAGAGCAGTGAGAAGGGAAGAGACAGTGATAAGCTGAGTTGGTATCAGGTGATGGACATATAGTCACGCACACTTGCAGTGCACATATGTACACACACTCATGCACACAGACACTCACACACACACACACTCTCACACACACACTCTCTCACACACACTCACACACAACTCTCTCTCTCTCTCGCACACACTCTCACACATACACACTCTCTCACACACACTCTCACACACACTCTCTCTCACACACACTCTCTCACACACACACTCTCACACACACACTCTCACACACACTCTCTCACACACACTCTCTCACACACTCTCACACACACTCTCACACACTCTCTCACACACACACTCACACACACACACACTCTCACACACACTCTCTCTCACACACACTCTCTCACACACACACTCACACACAACTCTCTCTCTCGCACACTCTCTCACACATACACTCGCTCTCACACACACACACACTCTCTCTCACACACATACTCTCTCTCACGCACACTATCTCACACACACTCTCTCACACACACACACTCCACTCTCTCTCTCACACACACACCGGAGGTACTGACCATCAAATATTGAAGTTGGAGGACTTTCAGTAACTGTGGGATAAGAGGAGGGACTATTCGAAGGAGTAGGCTTGACCAGTGAAGTAGATATCCTAGGAAGATCAGAGGTGGAGGACAATGGAGCAGGGAGATTGGAGGTGGAGGATGACGGAGCAGGGAGATTGGAGGTGGAGGATGACGGAGCAGGGAGATTGGAGGTGGAGGATGACGGAGCAGGGAGATTGGAGGTGGAGGATGACGGAGCAGGGAGATTGGAGGTGGAGGATGACGGAGCAGGGAGATTGGAGGTGGAGGATGACGGAGCAGGGAGATTGGAGGTGGAGGATGACGGAGCAGGGAGATTGGAGGTGGAGGATGACGGAGCAGGGAGATTGGAGGTGGAGGATGACGGAGCAGGGAGATTGGAGGTGGAGGATGACGGAGCAAGAAGATTGGAGGATGAAGTGATAGTTGTAGCACCAGTGCTTGTCTGAGGGAAATGGCCAGTGGAGGGTGCAGGTGTGGTAGTGGAGGGTGCAGGTGTGGGAGTGGAGGGTGCAGGTGTGGGAGTGGAGGGTGCAGGTGTGGGAGTGGAGGGTGCAGGTGTGGGAGTGGAGGGTGCAGGTGTGGTAGTGGAGGGTGCAGGTGTGGGAGTGGAGGGTGCAGGTGTGGGAGTGGAGGGTGCAGGTGTGGGAGTGGAGGAGGAGAGTTGCCCTAAAACTGTAGCAGTTAGTTCTGGGAGGGTCATGGCCGCTGGTGATGATGGTTGTGGGAGGGTCAGGGACTCTGTGACAGTCACTCCAGATCCAGTTTCATTAGACATGTACACTGCATGAAGACGTGTTAGCCATTGCCTTATAGAGTGATGCAGAGCCAACCCTGCCCCCCCCCCTCCCCTACCCCCCACCAGTCCCCACCACACACCAAGTCCCACACCAATCCCCTCTCCGCCACCTCCCACCACCCCCTTCTCCCATCATCTGCCCTCTATCTCCATCCTCCCTCTCCCACCATCCCCTTCTTCCACCATCCCCTTCTTCCACCATCCTCCTCTCCTCTCCCACCACCCACCATCACAGCTCCCCAACATTACCTTTCCTCATCCTACCTCCAAAGAGCTAAACACCTGACTTCAATCAAAACACATCACTTCAGTCTGAGATGGAAACTCCAGGCATTCAAGCCACACCTCTTGAGTGTCCTGCCCTTTAGTCTCCTCCGACTCTTCTCCCTCCTCCCTCCCTCTCTCACTACTTGTCACCCCATAGAGAGAGCCACTTAATAGCACACAACTTGTGTTGACATGTGTTTGGTACACATGCTCCCGTGTGTGTGTGTGTGTGTGTGGGTGTGTGTGTGTGATGACACTGAGTGGTCTTCCAGGTATTCTAGAATTCCAGGGATCGTAACTATGTGAAGTGCAGTCTTAATTAGTTCCTTGTTGTGAGAAGGAAAGGAGGATCAGCTTAGCGGGAGAGGCCACACAAGCATATCAGGTTGTTAGTGTAGCAGCGCTCAACAACCAGCAACCAGGGCAGCACAGAGGCAACACAGAGGCAACACAGAGGCAGCACAGAGGCAGCACAGAGGCAGCACAGAGGCAACACAGAGGCAGCACAGAGGCAACACAGAGGCAGCACAGAGGCAGCACAGAGGCAGCACAGAGGCAGCACAGAGGCAGCACAGAGGCAGCACAGAGGCAACACGGGCAGCACAGAGGCAGCACAGAGGCAACACAGAGGCAGCACAGAGGCAACACAGAGGCAGCACAGAGGCAGCACAGAGGCAGCACAGAGGCAACACGGGCAGCACAGAGGCAGCACAGAGGCAACACATAGGCAGCACAGAGGCAGCACAGAGGCAACACAGAGGCAACACAGAGGCAACACAGAGGCAGCACAGAGGCAACACAGGGGCAGCACAGAGGCAGCACAGAGGCAGCACAGAGGCAGCACAGAGGCAACACAGAGGCAGCACAGAGGCAGCACAGAGGCAGCACAGAGGCAACACAGAGGCAGCACAGAGGCAACACAGAGGCAACACAGAGGCAGCACAGAGGCAGCACAGAGGCAGCACAGAGGCAACACAGAGGCAGCACAGAGGCAGCACAGAGGCAACACAGAGGCAGCACAGAGGCAGCACAGAGGCAGCACAGAGGCAGCACAGAGGCAGCACAGAGGCAACACGGGCAGCACAGAGGCAGCACAGAGGCAACACAGAGGCAGCACAGAGGCAACACAGAGGCAACACAGAGGCAGCACAGAGGCAGCACAGAGGCAACACGGGCAGCACAGAGGCAGCACAGAGGCAACACATAGGCAGCACAGAGGCAACACAGAGGCAACACAGAGGCAGCACAGAGGCAGCACAGAGGCAGCACAGAGGCAGCACAGAGGCAACACAGAGGCAGCACAGAGGCAGCACAGAGGCAACAGAGGCAACACAGAGGCAACACAGAGGCAGCACAGAGGCAGCACAGAGGCAACAGAGGCAACACAGAGGCAACACAGAGGCAGCACAGAGGCAGCACAGAGGCAACACAGAGGCAGCACAGAGGCAGCACAGAGGCAGCACAGAGGCAGCACAGAGGCAACACAGAGGCAGCACAGAGGCAGCACAGAGGCAGCACAGAGGCAACACAGAGGCAACACAGAGGCAGCACAGAGGCAACACAGAGGCAGCACAGAGGCAGCACAGAGGCAACACAGAGGCAGCACAGAGGCAGCACAGAGGCAACACAGGGGCAGCACAGAGGCAACACAGCAGCAACACAGAGGCAACACAGGGGCAGCACAGAGGCAGCACAGAGGCAACACAGAGAGGCAACAGAGGCAGCACAGAGGCAGCACAGAGGCAGCACAGAGGCAACACAGAGGCAACACAGAGGCAACACAGAGGCAACACAGAGGCAGCACAGAGGCAACACAGAGGCAGCACAGAGGCAGCACAGAGGCAACACAGAGGCAGCACAGAGGCAACACAGAGGCAGCACAGAGGCAGCACAGAGGCAGCACAGGGGCAACACAGGGGCAGCACAGAGGCAACACAGGGGCAGCACAGGGGCAACACAGGGGCAGCACAGAGGCAACACAGAGGCAACACAGAGGCAGCACAGAGGCAGCACAGGGGCAACACAGAGGCAGCACAGAGGCAGCACAGAGGCAACACAGAGGCTGCAGGGCATCACCACATACTAATCACTAATACTGACAGAGGCCAGACCTGGAACAGGCGTGCCCAGTAAGCCAGAATCCTGTTTGATACACAGTAAACTTGGAATATGCAATGGTCCACTTTGCCACTCCCCCTTGCTATTGTATGCTGAGCTATATGTCATACAAGTTGGTTGCCAAGGAAGAGTTCCTACAGCATCAGGCACCAGAAAATGGCTGCTATAACTTCATATAGTGTGGATTGCAGCGTGTATCTACTGGGATGGCTATGAGGGAGGTGAATGGTTGCTGATGCTGAGCAGAGCCTGGACAGGAGTGGACATCACATCTACAAGTCTGTCTGGTCCCCAGCAATGGAAGAAACACTTACACGACTTTTGATCAGGAGAGGGTATGTCATAATCGAGGCTTCTCAATAGAGACTAGAACCAACAGTGAAGTAGGTGTTTAATACACGACCACCAGAACAGGAAAGACAGACAGGATCTCTTAAATGCCATAGTTGAGGTAGAGCGTTGTGTGTGTGTGTGTTTGTGTATGTGTGTGTGGGGGGGGGGGGGGGGGAGACGGAGAGGGCCAGGCAAAAGTCTTGTATGAGTTGGTAAGGACACCTCAGCAGATGTGTGGCTCTCACTGGTACTGACTGGTGCAACAGATGTGTGGCTCTCACTGGTACTGAGTGACTGGTGCAACAGATGTGTGGCTCTCACTGGCACTGACTGGTGCCAACAGATGTGTGGCTCTCACTGGTACTGACTGGTGCCAACAGATGTGTGGCTCTCACTGGCACTGACTGGTGCAACAGATGTGTGGCTCTCACTGGCACAACAGATGTGTGGCTCTCACTGGCACTGACTGGTGCAACAGATGTGTGTGGCTCTAGACATTGTTCTAACCAGGACCACACTGGACCATGCATGCAGCTACTGTAGCACATGCAGTAAGAGTCTAATGGAGCTCATTGGCTTGTTCCATGCACACAGGTGTGAACTGCAAGGTCATTGTGTTGTCTGGGTGACTTGACTTAAGGCCAGCACACAGGGATGTGCACACTATTAGTCTCGGCTGGCCGGCCATGCCGATAGCTTATGCGTACTCATCAACGAGGTAAGGTTACCTGAAACAGACAAGCTCACACAAGACTTTGACCTTTTCCTAGAAATGCTGTGGACCAGCAGGAACTGAAGGGCAATGCATTTTGTGGGGAGTTACTTAGCCTTGGGGGTTAATCAGCACGTGCCTCTATGCCACAGCCTTGGGGATTAATAAGCATGTGCCTCTAAACCACAGCCTTGGGGATTAATAAGCACGTGCCTCTATGCCACAGCCTTGGGGATTAATAAGCACGTGCCTCTATGCCACAGCCTTGGAGGCAAATAGCTTAATGTGCTAATCAATTATGCAGATGGTGAGAAGGCTATACAAGAAAAGAAAAAGTTGTCTGTTAACTTCAGGTACAATTTTATATCCTACAGTGATACAGAGGTCAAAGGTGGTCCAATACAGAGGTGGTCCAATACAGAGGTGGTCCAATACAGAGGTGGTCCAATACAGAGGTGGTCCAATACAGAGGTGGTCCAATAAAGAGGTGGTTCCAATACAGAGGTGGTTCCAATACAGAGGTGGTCCAATACAGAGGTGGTCCAATACACAATACAGAGGTGGTCCAATACAGAGGTGGTCCAATACAGAGGTGGTTCCAATACAGAGGTGGTCCAATACAGAGGTGGTCCAATACAGAGGTGGTTCCAATACAGAGGTGGTCCAGTACAGAGGTGGTCCAATGCAGAGGTGGTCCAGTACAGAGGTGGTCTACAGAGGTGGTCCAATACAGAGGTGGTCCAATACAGAGGTGGTCCAATACAGAGGTGGTCCAATACAGAGGTGGTCCAATACAGAGGTGGTCTACAGAGGTGGTCCAATACAGAGGTGGTCCAGTACAGAGGTGGTCCAGTACAGAGGTGGTCCAATACAGAGGTGGTCCAATACAGAGGTGGTCCAATACAGAGGTGGTCCAATACAGAGGTGGTCTACAGAGGTGGTCCAATACAGAGGTGGTCCAATACAGAGGTATGGTTCCAATACAGAGGTGGTCTAATACAGAGGTGGTCCAATACAGAGGTGGTTCCAATTCGGAGTTGGTTCCAATTTGGTTCGAATACAGAGGTGGAGATACTTGTTATAGGGACATGTACCCATGGAGACACTGGTTACAGGGACATGTCCACATGGAGACACTAGTTACAGGGACATGTCCACATGGAGACACTGGTTACAGGGACATGTCCACATGGAGACACTAGTTACAGGGACATGTCCACATGGAGACACTAGTTACAGGGACATGTCCACATGGAGATACTGGTTGCAGGGACATGTCCACATGGAGACACTGGTTGCAAGGGCATGTACCCATGGAGACACTGGTTACAGGGACATGTCCACATGGAGACACTGGTTGCAAGGACATGTACCCATGGAGACACTGGTTACAGGGACATGTCCACATGGAGACACTGGTTGCAAGGACATGTACCCATGGAGACACTGGTTACAGGGACATGTCCACATGGAGACACTGGTTACAGGGACATGTACACATGGAGACACTGGTTGCAAGGACATGTCCACATGGAGACACTAGTTACAGGGACATGTACACATGGAGACACTGGTTGCAGGGACATGTCCACATGGAGACACTGGGGACATGTCCACATGGAGACACTAGTTACAGGGACATGTCCACATGGAGACACTGGTTGCAAGGACATGTACACATGGAGACACTGGTTGCAGGGACATTTCCACATGGAGACACTGCAGGGACATTTCCACATGGAGACACTGGTTACAGGGACATGTCCACATGGAGACACTGGTTACAGGGACATGTCCTCATGGAGACATTGGTTGCAAGTACATGTACCACATGGAGATGCTGGTTACAGGGACATGTCCACATGGAGATGATGGTTACAGGGAGCATATACTCTCACACTGTCAGGGAGGACAATCGATCAGTTCATTCTTGTGGTCTATGCAGGCATGCACTAACTTCATGACATGATTCACACCATCTTTCAATTGAAGCTTAGTTTCTTCCTGTCTCTTGGTATAGAGGAGAGATCATCTTCTGTCTCTTGGTATGTAGGAGAGATCATCTTCTGTCTCTTGGTTTGGAGGAGAGTTCATCTTCTGTCTCTTGGTTTGGAGGAGAGATCATCTTCTGTCTCTTGGTAGGAGAGATCATCTTCTGTCTCTTGGTATGGAGGAGAGATCATCTTCTGTCTCTTGGTATGTAGGAGAGATCATCTTCTGTCTCTTGGTATGGAGGAGAGATCATCTTCTGTCTCTTGGTATGTAGGAGAGATCATCTTCTGTCTCTTGGTATGGAGGAGAGATCATCTTCTGTCTCTTGGTTTGGAGGAGAGATAATCTTCTGTCTCTTGGTTTGGAGGAGAGATAATCTTCTGTCTCTTGGTTTGGAGGAGAGATCATCTTCTGTCTCTTGGTATGGAGGAGAGATCATCTTCTGTCTCTTGGTTTGGAGGAGAGATCATCTTCTGTCTCTTGGTTTGGAGGAGAGATCATCTTCTGTCTCTTGGTATGTAGAAGAGATCATCTTCTGTCTCTTGGTGGAGGAGAGATCATCTTTATGGCCAAATAGAACATGCATCTTTTCTAGTCTCTATTCACATTATCATCCAAATAGCTCTTCCCACACTGACACTAGTTGATCAATTAGAGCAGCCAGTTAATTATATTCCAGCAGAACAATTTCGTGTTCCCAGAGGGATCAGTTGCAACATCAGACTAGTTGTCGACATCATAGACATCATATGCCAGGTCTTCTGGTTGGCGCTGGTCTTCTGGTTGGCCTGGTTTTGGCCGACTCATTTTACTTCTTATTATTTCTAAGCCACACCTACCCAGCAGTTCACAAGGATCAGAAGAACACCACAGATTTCTCATTGCAAATAAATTAGCTAGGAAGCCACATCTCTTTTTTTTTGTTTGTAAAAGTAGCTTACTAGGGGACAGTTCTGCAGCTAATGTGTTCATGCAGTGTACATCACATAACAATCACATCAACACTAGCCCTCACATATCCACACACATATATATTGTCATTCAACAACTACTAAGGCCAACCCTCATTCCAGATCCGGTCCTACTTCAACTGACGATTAGGTCTAGTACCTGTTCCAGCCCTAGTTCTAGGGTACATACCTGTTGCGGCTATAACCAATAGCTGAAGTAAAGTGGTTGACCACATAGCTCCAGGCGCAGCTCCAGCCACTATATAGCGAGGAGCTGTTGGGTTTGCGTATAGACACTATCTCAGCTCCCTAGCTTGGCGAATACAGGTCCCGCGGCAACTCACTTAGCCGCAGAACTGGAGGTGGGTAGGCAGACTATTTTACACTGGATACCACGTTTCTGCTAGCGACAGTCTCTCCGAAGAAAGTTGTGTTCGTCATTGATCTCCCACGCACTCGGTGGCCACGCCCCCAAAGCTGAATACCTAGACCGTCGAGGTTATTAACCTGCTTGTAGCAGAATTTGAACACTGCTCTAAAACAATGAGGTGACCTACACTGCATTCTTCCAAAGCGATGAAAACGGGTTGTTCCAGGGATACCTATTGTTAGGCTACAGTCAGGGCTCTCATTGGTCAGCTCAATATGATACAAACATTATTATTATTATTATTATTATGACTTGACAACCTGATGATGGAAGTGCGATATTAGAACATGGATGATAAATGATAAATGGAGTCAATACAAGATGAGGTTGGTGGACATTCACCAACTTGTGGTGAAGCCATTAAATTAATTGAATTAAATAACTTAATTAAGGTGCAGGTTTAGTTAGGTGGCAAGAAGAGCACGGACAAACATAGTGAAATGTACATGAATTTGATGGATCGAAGTAGAGCTGAAAGCGTTTCCATAGGTAGCTGTAGACATCTCGAGCTATCTCAAGTGAAGAGCTATTTTAAGTGGTATGATATCCAGAAAGTAGGAGCAAAGACTTGGCGAGTGATTTCGAAGCCAAGGATTGCTTGGCCTCACTTATAACCCTGGGCCATTCCCCTCCAGAAAAGCAATTATATGTTTTTACGGCATTTGCTATATACCTCTTCTCACGCTTCCAGATAAGCTCTTACATACTCCCTACACTTCTTCCTGCGCTACTCTATCTGGAGAAACACTTATGAAGAACCAGTTTTGGCAAGAACCGTGATTTTGCCAAAACATGAGCTAATCAAAAATCATAGTAAATTGTGTTATGTATTGAGTAGGGAAGTGGTGGCAGAGGAGAAAGGAACTGTTGTATGGTGAGCTGAGGAATGATCTTTGGTCCCCTCCTTGAGCAGCGGGCAGTCATAACTTATTTTAAATTTTTTATAACTTTAATAAGATACACAAATAGCCATAAGCTAATACTAGTGTGTGTTTGTGTATATATAATGCTACATGAATAAAGGAGCAATGAAACGTTTGAAAGTGTTGGTGGAAGGAGCTGAATGTGCTTCACAGGGCAAGTTATTCCACATGCGGATAGAGTCAAGAACAAAAGAGTGAATGAAAGGCATTTGTATGTGCTCTTGGTTGGTGCAATAATTTAAGTGTGATGAATCTGCATGACGTCTACTTACTTTTTGTACAAAAATATCAGATGGATAATAGAAATGTCCATGAATGATGTTGTATAATGTGCTTTGTTTCAAAAAAGACCTGCGGTTCTTGAGGGTTTGTATATAGCTCAGAATAGCGTAATAAGTAGAGTCCCATTTCCTCAGGCACATTCTCAGTGCAAACTTTTGCAATTTGGCTTATGTATGTGGATCCCAGACTGGAGCAGCACATTCTAAATGGGACCGCACATGTAGGCTGTATAAATTTAGTAAGTTGACAATTCATATATCCATAGAATTTCCTATACAGTAGCCCAAGGAGTTTCCTTGCCTTCGAGCAGATGGAGTTGATATGTTTAGACCAGGAAAGATCCGAGGAAAGGAGTACTCCTAGGTACTTGAAGGTCTCTACATGCTGAATAGGTGTACCATTTAATAAGAATTGTGGTATATAGCTGAACAGTTTTCCTCTTCCTTGATATTAGCATTCATATGGAGAAAGTTTTTGTTTACCCATTCATTGATGCTGTTGATATCCAGTTGCAGTTGGGAAAAGTCAGTGTTGGAATTAATCGGTTTATATAGTAGCATATCATCTGCATAAAGATTCAATATGCTCCCATCTGACAGATGTGTATCAGATGGACTGTTGTTTGGTCAAGTACTTCGCAGCTTTTCAAAGAGCTTTTTTATCTTTTGAATTCTGGAGATTGAAGTACGATTTCTTGGCATTGTGGATAATTTTACTGTTGATTTTTTTGTTATTAGGTTAGTTACTAAATAGTTCCACACTCTGCTGTAATATATATGTGATGGCCTTAACAGGCTCAGCAATATTAAGATTAAATCATGAAAAAATGCAGTTTTGGTAACTAAAACACATGAGTGGGTTCTGATTGGTCCAATTTTAATCTTGACTTTTAAATTGCAATAAGGATTTGTGGATTTGTGATCTTTGAAGATTTTTGCAATATTATTTTGAGTCGTTTATACTTGCAGACATCATAGAGAGTGTTATCTCCGTAAGAGCTGGTCACTTGAAATTAATTCCACTGAGGCAATTTATAATGATGCAGTTTATGATTTAATCTTGCTATTGCTGAGCAAGGCCTCACATATATATCACACATATATATTACATATATATTACAACGCAGCCCAAAGCCCAAAATACCGAATTTTTTGTTCTGAGCCTTTGGATAGGAGATTGTTCATGCTTAGGAAGCATGTATATAAAGCTCTTTCCACTTGTTCCTGCTATTCATGCCATGTTAGCTAATATTCCTCCTTATCAATATTCATGACTTGTTGGGACTATTTTTGGCAATCAAAAAGGCACTGTTCGCTTGACTGCTCATCCAGGCATTTGCTAATATATGCACTGGCCCAATCACTTGCCTGCTCATCCAGGCATTTGCTAATATATGCACTGGCCCAATCACTTGCCTGCTCATCCAGGCATTTGCTAATATATGCACTGGCCCAATCACTTGCCTGCTCATCCAGGCATTTGCTAATATATGCACTGGCCCAATCACTTGCCTGCTCATCCAGGCATTTGCTAATATATGCACTGGCCCAATCACTAGCCTGCTCATCCAGACATTTGCTAATATATGCACTGGCCCAATCACTTGCCTGCTCATCCAGGCATTTGCTAATATATGCACTGGCCCAATCACTTGCCTGCTCATCCAGGCATTTGCTAATATATGCACTGGCCCAATCACTTGCCTGCTCATCCAGGCATTTGCTAATATATGCACTGGCCCAATCACTTGCCTGCTCATCCAGGCATTTGCTAATATATGCACTGGCCCAATCACTTGCCTGCATTTGCTAATATATGCACTGGCCCAATCACTTGCCTGCTCATCCAGGCATTTGCTAATATATGCACTGGCCCAATCACTTGCCTGCTCATCCAGGCATTTGCTAATATACGCACTGCTCATCCAGGCATTTGCTAATATATGCACTGGCTCTTGTTGTTTATTGTTTTCTACGTGATTTATATTATTTATTTATTACTAATATTTCCAAGTCCTTTCTCTACTTTTAGTTGAAATTTTAGAACTTGTCAGCTATGGCCGTTACCCCATAAGATTGCTTCCTGTGCTATATATTCACACTAATAAAACATTTGGGTTTCTAAAATTCATTAAACGTGCATTGTCCTGCTAGTTTGTAGGACACCAGTAGCATTTACTAGTATCCTAGAAACCCTAGTCAAGACAGTGCACATTTCATGAACCTTGCATGGGGGAAACAACTGTTTTATCCGTGTCAATATAAGGCTCAAGATTGAGGGGAAGAGAGAGAGAGGAAAGGCTTTCCCATGCTTAAGTGCTGGACCTGACAATGCTGACAATGAACACTATGATAGACTGCTCTGTTTGAATAATAATAAAATGCTAGCCACAAAATGTACTACTACATCTTCTTAAAGACTTGAATAACTTCTAAGCTTTCCTTTGTATGCATCGCAACAACATCAGTCAGTGAGTTTTGCTACAAGAACAAAGTTTAATTCTTCAGCTACACGATGTGAAACCAACTTCTATAAGGTCTATGTTCATTCTCTTGTTTCCTTGTTGTTGGTAGTAGGAATGCTTTGACATTCAGTCTGGAAGATGATGTAGAGCAAGTGCCATGATATGCTGCAGAACAACTCTTCTGTCTGTTTCCCTAGTACATCTTGTTCGCTGCTCATTTTCTTGGGCTCAATGTCTCATTTAATAAAAGTTATATGCAATATATGTTGGAATTAAGATTTCCATACCCAAGATTGTTCACTGTATACTGTTTGTCTACAAAGTCTCTTTAATAAACCAAGATTAAAAATAATACATGACATTATATAGTACATGTGTGTCTCAGCCACTTAGTGTCACAATATGGCAAGGATCATTACCTGGCCATTGTGTGCTCACAGATCAATGGAGAGTTGCTGGACGAGGTTATAAAAGCCTTTGCTTGAGTAATGGTGTCGAGGAAAGAGTTTGTCATTGCAAGTTGTTTGATGTCCAAATCACAAAAGTTTCTCCGCCAACAATGCGTGAAATCTTCTCATCTCTTTTGTTCTGTTCTTCTTTTCACCTCCTCCCCCTTTTCACCGCCCCCTTTTCACTGCCCCCTTTTCACCGCCCCCTTCTCACCTCCCCCTTTTCACCTCCCCCTTTTCAACTCCCCCTTTTCACTGCCCCCTTTTCACCTCCTCCTTTTCACTCACCTCCCCCTTTTCACCTCCCCCTTTTCACCTCCCCCTTTTCACTGCCCCCTTTTCACCTCCTCCTTTTCACTCACCTCCCCCTTTTCACCTCCCCCTTTTCACCTCCCCCTTTTCACCTCCCCCTTTTCACCTCCCCCTTTTCAACTCCCCCTTTTCACTGCCCCCTTTCCACCTCCTCCTTTTCACTCACCTCCCCCTTTTCACCTCCCCCTTTTCACCTCCCCCTTTTCACCGCCCCCTTTTCACCTCCCCCTTTTCACCTCCCCCTTTTCACTCACCTCCCCCTTTTCACCTCCCCCTTTTCACTGCCCCCTTTTCACCTCCCCCTTTTCACTCACCTCCCCCTTTTCACCTCCCCCTTTTCACCTCCCCCTTTGCACCTCCCCCTTTTCACTGCCCCCTTTTCACTGCCCCCTTTTCACCTCCCCCTTTTCACTGCCCCCTTTTCACCTCCCCCTTTTCACTGCCCCTTTTCATCTCCCCCTTTTCACCTCCCCCTTTGCACCTCCCCCTTTTCATCTCCCCCTTTTCATCTCCCTTCTTTTTTCTCTTGAATTAACAGTGGCAGGTCTAGAGAATAGAGAGGTAAGACTGATGATAGATGGGAGAGGTAAGACTGATGATAGATGGTTAGAAATAGAGAAGTATGACTGATGAGTAGATGGTTAGGAATAGAGAGGTAAGACTGATGATAGATGGTTAGAAATAGAGAAGTAAGACTGATGAGTAGATGGTTAGAAATAGAGAGGTAAGACTGATGATAGATGGTTAGAAATAGAGAGGTAAGACTGATGATAGATGGTTAGAAATAGAGAGGTAAGACTGATGAATAGATGGTTAGAAATAGAGAGGTATGACTGATGATAGATGGTTAGAAATAGAGAAGTAAGACTGATGAGTAGATAGTTAGAAATAGAGAGGTAAGACTGATGATAGATGGTTAGAAATAGAGAAGTAAGACTGATGATAGATGGTTAGAAATAGAGAGGTAAGACTGATGATAGATGGTTAGAAATAGAGAAGTAAGACTGATGAGTAGATGGTTAGAAATAGAGAGGTAAGACTGATGATAGATGGTTAGAAATAGAGAAGTAAGACTGATGATAGATGGTTAGAAATAGAGAGGTAAGACTGATGATAGATGGTTAGAAATAGAGAAGTAAGACTGATGATAGATGGTTAGAAATAGAGAGGTAAGACTGATGATAGATGGTTATAAATAGAGAGGTAAGACTGATGATAGATGGTTAGAAATAGAGAAGTAAGACTGATGAGTAGATGGTTAGAAATAAAGAGGTAAGACTGTGTATAGATGGTTAAAAATAGAGAAGTAAGACTGAGGAGTAGATGGTTAGAAATAGAGAGGTAAGACTGATGATAGAATGGAGAGGTAAGACTGATGATGGATGGTTAGAAATAGAGAGGTAAGACTGATGAGTAGATGGTTAGAAATAGAGAAGTAAGACTGATGATAGATGGTTAAAAATAGAGAAGTAAGACTGATGAGTAGATGGTTAGAAATAGAGAGGTAAGACTGATGATAGATGGTTAAAAATAGAGAAGTAAGACTGATGAGTAGATGGTTAGAAATAGAGAGGTAAGACTGATGATAGATGGAGAGGTAAGACTGATGATAGATGGTTAGAAATAGAGAAGTAAGACTGATGAGTAGATGGTTAGAAATAGAAAGGTAAGGTTCGTGATAGTAAGAAATAGAGAGGTAAGACTGATGATAGATGGTTAGAAATAGAGAAGTAAGACTGATGATAGATGGTTAGAAATAGAGAGGTAAGACTGATGATAGATGGTTAGGAATAGAGAGGTAAGACTGATGATAGATGGTTAGAAATAGAGAAGTAAGACTGATGAGTAGATGGTTAGAAATAGAGAGGTAAGGTTCGTGATAGTTAGAAATAGAGAAGTAAGACTGATGATAGATGGTTAGAAATAGAGAAGTAAGACTGATGATAGATGGTTAGAAATAGAGAGGTAAGACTGATGATAGATGGTTAGAAATAGAGAGGTAAGACTGATGATAGATGGTTAGAAATAGAGAGGTAAGACTGATGATAGATGGTTAGAAATAGAGAGGTAAGACTGATGAGTAGATGGTTAGAAATAGAGAAGTAAGACTGATGAGTAGATGGTTAGAAATAGAGAGGTAAGACTGATGAGTAGATGGTTAGAAATAGAGAAGTAAGACTGATGAGTAGATGGTTAGAAATGGAGAGGTAAGACTAATGATCTCTAAAGCAAATTTGATCACATGATTATTTACCTGTTAATCAGCTCTTATTTCTCTTATGCCAATGCTTCAAGCGAGTGCATTTATATTCGTTGGCAATATGTTTCATACAAAATCTTATTCATGACTTCTGAACGCTCAAGTGTCCAAGAACTAAAATGCTTCTATTATTTTTTAATCAAATTTATTATCAAAAGCAGTCATAACCAAGTTTGCATTCACCGCATGAACTATGATGGAAACCCTTTGCAGGAGGTGGCGAAGGACCATCCTAAGCTACAAGTTAGATGCTCCTGATGCACACAGTTTCAAGGCCACCTCATCGCTACCTTAGCTCCAGAATCTGGTGCATGGGCCAATGCATTGCCAGTCTCCTCTGTAGGCTTGCGTATGAGTGACGTGTTGTTCGTGTTGCAGTTGGCCTCAGAGTAGGTGCCTTCTCTGTGCAAGCTTCATCGCTGTGTACATTTTGGTACTGTTGTTGGTATATTCTTGGTATGATGTTGGTATTCTCAGTATGCGTGACAGTTGAGCAGTCATCCAGAAACCTTGAGAGCTATTCCAGTGCTCGTGAACTTTTGACCTAATCCTTTTCAAACTTGCATTGTAATGCTGAGGGTGTCCGTAGAAACTTGTGTTGACACACTTCACTAGCATGAGACCATTTTGCCACCAGGTGGGAAGCTTCCTGAAGTAATCTGACGGGACAGCTTATCAAGTGGTACTGGTCTTGCGGCTTCACTCGGTACTAAAAGGCAGCAGGTAGAAAAGTATCTTACCATCAACAATGTTTATAAGCTTCAAGTATTAGAATTAAAGTTGAGGGATTTGATATGTCATCTGAGTCTTTGCTCCTTCTCATCAAAGCCACCAAAACAGTCCTCTACCTAACTCACTTTCAAAATCAAACTATACATCACAAGCCATTGGACACAACTCCAAAGTTGACATGATCCTGTTGATAAGGCTAACATTTTCATAACAAGAAGTGACTATACAGCTTCCCTCAGTCAAAAGTTGGCTACACTTAGCAACCTGTCGAGTGTCATTGACATAGATTCCACAGACTTGTTTGGCTGTAGCTGCACTTACTCCTACAAAGGTGGCAGTGAGATGACATCGAGACTACTCAAGTTCTATACTATATGCTTCTAGTTTCCCCATCCTCACCTGTTCTCTACATGTCTACAGACAAATTCATTCCCTTATGAATGCTCAAGATATCACCCATCACAAAGAAAGGAGACAAGATTAATCCTTCCAAACTATTTTATTCTATTCTGTGTGTCATATCCAAGGGAGTTGAATAGACTTAACACAATATTCCTTGCCACTTCTATCCAAACAAGAAATCAACTTTCTCAAAAACAGATCCTGTCTGGCTCATATCTTGTGTTTTGCCGATATTACTTGTATCTAAGACTGTAGCAATGCCATATCTAAGTCTGTAGCAATGTCGTATCTAAGAGTGTAGCAATGTCGTATCTAAGAGTGTAGCAATGTCATATCTAAGAGTGCAACAATGTCGTATCTAAGAGTGTAGCAATGTCGTATCTAAGAGTGTAGCAATGTCGTATCTAAGAGTGTAGCAATGCCGTATCTAAGAGTGTAGCAATGTCGTATCTAAGAGTGTAGCAATGCCGTATCTAAGAGTGTAGCAATGCCGTATCTAAGAGTGTAACAATGCCGTATCTAAGAGTGTAGCAATGTCGTATCTAAGAGTGTAGCAATGTCGTATCTAAGAGTGTAGCAATGCCGTATCTAAGAGTGTAGCAATGCCGTATCTAAGAGTGTAGGATTCCCGTATCTAAGAGTGCAGCAATGCCGTATCTAAGAGTGTAGGATTCCCGTATCTAAGAGTGCAGCAATGCCGATGCCGTATCTAAGAGTGTAGGATTCCCGTATCTAAGAGTGTAGCAATGCTGTATCTAAGAGTATAGCAATGCTGTATCTAAGAGTATAGCAATGCCGTATCTAAGAGTGTAGCAATGCCGTATCTAACTGAGAGTTCATAATCAATTGTTGAAGGTAAACTACAAAAATATATTTTTAAATAATGGCTCAAGTTCAGGCTCTTGAAAGTGTCTACCCAGTAGCCAGGTAGGTACATTCTATAATCTCAGCTGACACTTCGGTGCTAGGCTGATGTGCAATGCCTCCTTCACTAGCAATTCCTTATTGCTTCTGTCTTCTGGCCTGGTCTAGGATGGTGGCTTCCGCCCACAAAATAGGATGTCCATTATCCCATGTTGTAGAACCATTCTCCTTCTCCGTCACTACTCTCCTTGTCGTCCTATATATCATAGAAGTATTTTACCATACCGCTCCTCTTCTGACATGGATATGATGGATCAAGGTACCGGTTGGTGTGCGTGGGTTTTCTGTTGCAGTTAGCCTTCCATCTTCCTTTCTGTGTAGGTAGATATCCATGGGCCATGATCTGTCCACTTGAAGCTCCATGGTAAACTTTATGGATGGCCTGATGTTGCTCAGATGGTCCTATAACTCCTGCTCACTTCCCTTCTTCACTATGTAGAACGTGTCATCCACTGACCTCTTCCAAAACCCTGGCTTCAGGGGGGTGGGGGCAGTTGTGTGCTAATTTCTCAAAGAATTCCACACAAAGGTTGGCTACCACTGCAGATACTGGAGAGCCCATTGCTGCACCCTCTTTCTGCTCATAGTACTTTCCTTTATACCTAAGTAGGTGGAGTTTAGGGATAAGGAGGTAATTGAAATGTTATTATGTCAACTGAGAGTTCATTGACAAACAGTTCAGCACATATTGCAGCCCTCTCATAAAAGCTCTCATCTTTCGTTAACATTCCAAAAATAACTTCCACCATCTCATCTTTGTAAAAAGTGAGGAAATATCAAAACTGACAAGACACTCATCTCCTGACAAACATTCACCTTGAATAAGCTTAATAAAACACGTCAGAATCCTTGACATCTGTTCTTGTAAGGGTGATATCAACTGCTGTGCTATGAACTTGGAAAGATTATACGACTGTAAATGTATACAAGACACAATTGGCCTAAGGGGAACCTCAGGTTTATGTAACATGGACTCCAACATTCCTGTTGTAACTTTCTTCTATCATCATGACAATTGTCTTCCCTATTGTCTACTGGTAGCAGGGCCGTATCTAGGAAAATTTGACCAGGGGGGGTGGGGGGGCGATTAACTAAGAAAATTTGACTGGGGAGGCGGTTGCATACCATTGGACATAGGTGTGAAGTATGCAGAAGCTAAAACTATACTTCTATTTTGTGCAAGTGCATAATATACGAGGCTAAACAGGAGTACATGACATTACAGCATTAGAACACCTAAACAAAAACATACAGAAATGCAACAACAAAATTTAATGTTCACGGTTCTGATTAAAAATTGCAGAATGTGACAGAGTTATCTCATTTTTATTTCACTGATTCTTTCATTAATATCCTCTGATGATGGAATAAATTCAGTGTCACGATGAATCAAGAGCACCAACCTCTCTTCTTTCATTGAAGAACGTGTCCAAAGCTATAGACGATGAAGAGCAGAAAAAGATCTCTCACAAGATACACTTCCCACAGGTATAGTTAAATAGACTTTATTAATTTATGGGAATGACTGAGGATTACACTCATAGAGAGCACGGCTAGCTGTAACTAGACTCCTATTAGGTGAAACAGATCCATAAAACTTTTTCCAT
Organism: Cladorhizidae sp. MBARI D1340-BT2; assembly: GCA_028752905.1. Classification (NCBI taxonomy): domain Eukaryota; kingdom Metazoa; phylum Porifera; class Demospongiae; order Poecilosclerida; family Cladorhizidae; species Cladorhizidae sp. MBARI D1340-BT2. Next base: position 1,025,501 of record JAQNBH010000016.1, on the reverse strand, counting down.
TTAGTTATTTCAACAGGGAAGTCAGCCTTCTCTTCCAAGGACATAAATTTCCCATAATAAGAAGTGATACTTTCAATTTTATTGATATACTCAGTTTATTGCTACTCAGTTTGGATAACTATAGTGTTGGAAAATCGTGTTTCTAATTGCTCAATGACATGGTCAATAAATGGGTAATATACATTGATTCTGTAGTAATCAGAAGGAGTCTGGCTAACTTGTCCTGCATTGGCTCGATGGCGCTGAACAGTAGCACTTCGTAGTTTCACAATTGTTAAATTAATAGACAAGGCTAGCATTTCAATTCTGCTCCCAGCAGTTATTTTTTCTGGCATCCTGAATGCATTTCCTAACAGTGTTTACATCCTTGTAGGCTTCTGCAAGATCAAACTGTTTATCTTGTAAAGTTAGTGTCACTGAACTAAGGAAACAAAGAACTGCCTGTGTAACCACCAGGGTGACAACGAATTGGCTATCTTCTAGAAGCCGCATATATGTGACATATTGGGCTATATATAAGAGCTGAAAGAGTTCTCACCCTTGCAGTTCAATGGGTGGCACAAAATTTAGGCACATGATACCTCCTTGAACCTGCTTCTATTTCAGTCAAAGATTCACTAAGCTCATCATCATCTTCAAGAAGTCAAGAAGCTCTTTTCCTTTGTCAGTAGATGCAACTTCAAAAAAAAATCTTTACGCTTGGCACTACCAGATAAAAACCATGTCAACTTTTGGATATCATCAAAAAGGTTACGGATAATGGCACACCCGTACAACTTCTGCAAATGGCAAGATTCAAAACATGTGAACGGCAATGAACATATGTGGCATGGGGATATTTTTCAGCTACTTTAGCCTGTACTCCATTTCTACTTGAACTCATTACAGAGGCTCCATACACTTGACCAACTAGAAAAGACATGTTCAATCCCCATTGCTCAAATGTAGAGAGAAAAGCATCAGCAATCATTTGAGCATCCATCTTTGCAATTTTAATAAACCCCAGGAATTCTTCATAAACTTCACAATTATTAACAAACTTTGCACAGATACTAACCTGTTCCACATTTGAAAGGTCTTCAGTTTCATCAGCCATGAGACTCCAGTATGATGAGAACATTGAATAAATATTCTCACGAATAGCGCCTTCGCATATGTGGAAATTATTGTGTACTAGGGGTGAAGTATACCTAGTATTTTTAACAGCATGCTGAAAATGCTCTTTGTCAAAGTGTGACTTCCAGTTCACAAAAAAAGTGAAGTTTCTATCTTTAGTTTTTGTGATCTTGTCCCAATTACCTCGAAAAGCAATGCCTCTCTTACCAAGGGCTACAATCACATCAATGAATGGCCCTTCTTAGTATGAGCTTACTGAATTCCCACTTTTTGGGGCATTAGTGAAGCAACATCTAAACCAGGTTGTTGAGTTTTTAGGAAAAGACAAGCTTTCTCATCTATGCGTGTGCTTCACTTTCCTTGTGCTTATCAAATAAGCTGCTCTTCTTACCGAGAGCTTTCTTCCGTTTATTAAAGCCCAGGGAGAAGAAAACGGGGATTTGGTGTCTACACTTGCAAAGCACAGGCATGGCAGACAGTATGCACTATCATTTGATATGCTAAAACGTAACCATGGCCTATTTACTGTCCAGCTTAGACTAAATCTTCTCCCTGAAGTAACAGGGAACACAAAATTAGGTGGGAATATTTAAACTTGGATGTCAAGAGTGTTAGCTTGTCATCGACATAATGCTTTCCAGCATAAAGTGCTGGCAGCCAGATGGCAAATATATATTTTTGCGCTGCTAGCACACTTACAGCTGGAATTAACAGGGTACTGTTTTAATTAATTATAAATAATATATACATGTACTGATTATGTGACTCTTGACATCCAAGCCCACCTAGTTTTTTGGGGCCTCTTAATTTTGTAGCCAAATATATCAGGGGGAGGCGATTGCCCCCCCCTGCCCCCCCCCCCCCCCCCTAAATACGGCCCTGGGTAGGATTTATGATCTTGTCCATCCTCCTCAGCTCTCCCAGGGCCTTTCTCTGTTCCTTCGTCAGTTGTCCGTTGGTTCCTTACTCTTCCCAAAATTCAACACATTCTTCCATGAAGCTCATGTGCCTTGTTATCCTCCAGCTTCCTGGCCATCTCTTCCACTGCAGATATAGTGAGTGTCCAACAAAGGTAGTCCCTTTGGCAAAGTTAGGACCTAAAGCAAGCACTTCCTCCCGAGTTGGAGAAAGATTCTTCTCTGTCAGATTCACCACCCAGCTCTTCATGCCTTGGTGGTGCATCTTCACTTCTCTCAATCTCCTTCTCTCCAAAAGTATCTCCAGCTTCTTTTGTGCTTGTTGCCCCTTGCAGAGAGTCCGAGTCCTCTCGTAGTCACCTCCCAGTGCTGGTTCCAGTTTATCCTCCACTCCAGGTCTTCACAGTCAGCTGTTAATAAGCAAAATTGGCAATTGCTTTGCTGACTCACTCTGCTTTCCTGTATCCTTCCCTGGTCTTAATGGGATGTTCATCCTTTTAAACTTGCAGGTATATATATAGAATTTCCTAATCGTGGCATCTCGTGCTGAACATGGTGACTCTCACAACAACCGAAACCCTCCTACTAAAATCTTCTCATAGCTACTCACTAATAACTGAGTATTGTTACCTTAGCGTCTCTCAACGAACTCTCAGTTCACATAACCAATTGGCTACAATGACTTTCTCAATATCAACTTGAAATCGTAGAGATCACTTCATTATTATGGTAATTTTTTCATGGTAGTAACTGTTTCTCTCTCAGTAAACACTCCCCACTGACTTGTCCCCATTCCAGCTACACCATTCCAGGGTGCTAGATGTCATCATCACAACTAGTCGATCACATCGTAATCGCCCTCGGGTAAGGCAATTATTTCCCCTCTAGTCGGGGAAGGAGCTCGGGATGAAGAGTTGGGGGGAAATGTGCAAGAGTATTAGATGAAGTTGAAACAAAGAGTGGCGGGACTCTCTGTCTTCTTGGCATTGGCTCTGTTCTACGTAGCCATCAGGCTATACTGGATACGGCCGGGAACCACGCGCGCTGATGTCCTACTTGATGGGATCAAGAGAAGTATTGGCTCCCATAATCCTACCCAAGTCGACCATGGGCCAGGTCAGTCTATTAGGACTCCTATCAATAAGAACATGGAGAGTATTCAGAGTAGCAATATTAGCAGTGCAAGAAGTAGAAGTATGAATCTAGGGCTGGTGAAAGATCCCAATTCAAATGCACCACAATGGTTTGCTGAAGACTCCTGGACATTGTGGCACAGATGGGTGAAGGAGGAGAGCTTTTATCCTGATGGTGCCTTCCATTCTGGTGAGATGTGGAAAGTATTGAAATCTATGTCAGAAACTCCCATCATCAAGTTTGGCGTGGGGTTCAAGGGCACACAGCTGAAGGCCAGCGTGGTGCTGCAGGGGGAGCAGAAGGCCGTCTTCAAGCCTAAGAGGTGTGGCATAACTGTAGAAATGATGCATGTACAAGTTAATGGTGGACCACTAGAGTTGCAAACCTTGACCCTATGATGAGAGTCCCTTACCCTATGATGAGAGTCCCTTGCCCTATGATGAAGTCCCTTGCCCTATGATGAGAGTCCCTTACCCTATGATGAGAGTCCCTTACCCTATGATGAGAGTCCCTTACCCTATGATGAGAGTCCCTTACCCTATGATGAGAGTCCCTTACCCTATGATGAGAGTCCCTTACCCTATGATGAGAGTCCCTTACCCTATGATCAGAGTCCGTTACCCTATGATGAGAGTCCCTTACCCTATGATGAGAGTCCCTTACCCTATGATGAGAGTCCCTTACCCTATGATGAGAGTCCCTTACCCTATGATGAGAGTCCCTTACCCTATGATGAGAGTCCCTTACCCTATGATGAGGGTCCCTTATCCTATGATGAGAGTCCCTTACCTATGATGAGAGTCCCTTACCCTATGATAAGAGTCCCTTACCTTATGATGAGGATCCCTTGCCCTATGATGAGAGTCCCTTGCCCTATGATGAGAGTCCCTTGCCCTATGATGAGAGTCCCTTGCCCTATGATGAGAGTCCCTTGCCCTATGATGAGAGTCCCTTACCCTATGATGAGAGTCCCTTACCCTATGATGAGAGTCCCTTACCCTATGATGAGAGTCCCTTACCCTATGATGAGAGTCCCTTACCCTATGATGAGAGTCCCTTACCCTATGATGAGAGTCCCTTACCCTATGATGAGAGTCCCTTACCCTATGATGAGAGTCCCTTACCCTATGATGAGAGTCCCTTACCCTATGATGAGAGTCCCTTACCCTACGATGAGAGTCCCTTACCCTACAATGAGAGTCCCTTACCCTACGATGAGAGTCCCTTACCCTACGATGAGAGTCCCTTACCCTACGATGAGAGTCCCTTACCCTACGATGAGAGTCCCTTACCCTACGATGAGAGTCCCTTACCCTACGATGAGAGTCCCTTACCCTACGATGAGAGTCCCTTACCCTACGATGAGAGCCCTTACCCTACGATGGGAGTCCCTTACCCTACGATGAGAGTCCCTTACCCTATGATGAGAGTCCCTTACCCTATGATGAGAGTCCCTTACCCTATGATGAGAGTGAGTGCCTTACCCTATGATGAGAGTCCCTTACCCTATGATGAGAGTCCCTTACCCTATGATGGGAGTCCTTACCCTATGATGAGAGTCCCTTACCCTATGATGAGAGTCCCTTACCCTATGATGAGAGTCCCTTACCCTATGATGAGAGTCCCTTACCCTATGATGAGGGTCCCTTACCCTATGATGAGAGTTCCTTGCCCTATGATGAGAGTCCCTTACCCTATGATGAGAGCCCTTACCCTATGATGAGAGTCCCTTACCCTATGATGAGAGTCCCTTACCCTACAATGAGAGTCCCTTACCCTACGATGAGAGTCCCTTACCCTACGATGAGAGTCCCTTACCCTACGATGAGAGTCCCTTACCCTACGATGAGAGCCCTTACCCTACGATGGGAGTCCCTTACCCTATGATGAGGGTCCCTTACCCTATGATGAGGGTCCCTTACCCTATGATGAGAGTCCCTTATACCCTATGATGAGAGTCCCTTACCCTATGATGAGAGTCCCTTACCCTATGATGAGAGTCCCTTACCCTATGATGAGAGTCCCTCACCCTATGAAGAGAGTCTATGATGAGAGTCCCTTACCCTATGATGAGAGTCCCTTACCCTATGATGAGAGTCCCTTACCCTATGATGAGAGTCCCTTACCCTATGATGAGAGTCCCTTACCCTATGATGAGAGTCCCTTACCCTATGATGAGAGTCCCTTACCCTATGATGAGAGCCCTACGATGAGAGCCCTTACCCTATGATGAGAGTCCCTTACCCTATGATGAGAGCCCTACGATGAGAGCCCTTACCTATGATGAGAGTCCCTTACCCTATGAGAGGAGTCCTACCCTATGATGAGAGTCCCTTACCCTATGATGAGAGTCCCTTACCCTATGATGAGAGTCCCTTACCCTATGATGAGAGTCCCTTACCCTATGATGAGAGTCCCTTACCCTATGAAGAGAGTCCTTACCCTATGATGAGAGTCCCTTACCCTATGATGAGAGTCCCTTACCCTATGATGAGAGTCCCTTACCCTATGATGAGAGTCCCTTACCCTATGATGAGAGTCCCTTACCCTATGACGAGAGTCCCTTACCCTATGATGAGAGACCCTTATCGTATGATTCCCTGCAATGATAACCCTTTACCCTCGATGATAAGCCCTTACGCTATGATGATAACCCCATGCAATATGATCATTGCACCTACCCTACACTGGGACTGCCCTCAGTGTTTACACCCACTGTGGAGTGGCATCAGCCACTGTTGGGCAAGTAGACAATGCACTAAGAGCTGCCAGTCAGTGTGAGTTGGGTCATTACTGCATTGTCAGACTGTAGCAGTTCTCACTTGTAACTTGACTCTGCACAGCTAGTCTTGACAAGTGACAATGATGACCATTTCCTTCTCTGTACTTGTTGTTGCTTTCCGGTTAGGAGGCTGCTTTAGGGCAGTGATGTGTGGGGGTGGGTGGACAGGTAGGTGTGTGTGTGTGGATAGGTAGGTGTGTGTGCGTGGATGGGTTGATATGTATGGATGGGTAGGTGTGTAGGTCAATGGGTGTGTGGATGGATGGGTGTGCGTGGGTGGGTAGGTGTGCGTGGGTGGATGGGTATGTGGATGGATGGGTAGGTGTGTAGGTGGATGGGTGGGTGTGTAGGTGTGTAGGTGTGTGTGTGTGTGTCAGTATGGGTTGGTGCTGATGAATGAGCTTCTTTCTTACAGGCACTCAGGGTAGGACCAGTGTTGCTAGGGAGCTGGCGATGGTTACATCATGACAGTCTACACTGATAGTGGGGCGGTTAAGCCAACCAATCGTGCACTTTTTGATAAAAGCATGAAATTTAGTACATAGTTTTTAAACATCATAAGGATCATTTTTAGATGTGGAGCCATTTTGGATTTGACCTCTGGTGACCTCTAGAGGTCAATTAACTTCGGAAAACCACAAGTTCTAGTTTAGCACCATTTGTACTTGGAATAAATGTTAAATGTTTGATATCAGAGTGAAGCTAATGCTTCAAGAATTAAAATGAGTCTAGAATTGTATATATATCTCATTCCATTCCAAAGTTATGAGTATTTAAATTTTATGTGTGACCATGTGAATAGCGTTTTCTCATTTCCCCCACAACTTTCAAGCCAGAGCCAGTTGTAAACCATACTAACATTAACATTTCAAGACTCATGGTGGGCATGGCATGGAGGCTACAATGATGGCACACACTCATCAGCTGTGCACACACGTTCCAGCTGTAGCAAAGTTGATCTCACAGAGGCCACCTATTTTCTCTGGGATAAACAATTATGCTAATTACATCGATAATACAACAAGAATAACAGAACCAGATAGCGATAATAATTATGGTGGCTTGTTCTCATCAGATCAATCTCCTGGGCAAGTCAAATTTTATACTTCTGTGATCAAGAGACATACTACATTTAATTATCATGTTAATTAACACATAATCCGCTAAATGCACTGTGCAGATAAGTTCACTGTTTTACAGTACCTGTGTACTGTCTGGAACAGTTCAGAATCTTCATCTTAAGTTTGCGAGTTCAGTTCTGAGAGCACTCCCCGTCGCAAGCACACAGTGCTGTGCATTCCAGATTGGCCTTCTTGCACTTGCACTTCTTGATACACCCCTTCTGGCATTTGCAGGAGACAAGCTCCAGGCAGACCTTGGATGCCTCGGGTAGCATTGTCCAGAGAGGTTCGTACATGTCACTGGTCTTGATCCAACCCCAGGCGGTTGGTGATGGCAATGTTGGTGCAGGAACCAGGGCCTGACCCCAGACATTTCCGCCCTGGTATATTGCTCGTCGGATGTGCTGCTTCAGGGCTGCACTTGTCGGTGGGATCAGCTGGACATTGCTCTTCTTTGCAAACATTTTGCGGCATACCTTGTCGATATAGGTTGCGGTGCTTGTTCTGTCATAAAGCAGGATGACGAACCTCTCGATGGTGTGCATGTCATCTTCATCAATATGATCTGGTGCAGTGGAGAGGTCAATGAGTGTCTGGGTCAGCTGAGGTAGAGCTGTCCACACTGCCCATGCTGTCCTCTTGCCATGTCCGGCAAAGCAGGAGACTGTGTCGCAGCCCGTCAAAGCATGAAACATTGGTAGTGCCTGTGCTTTCTCAGGGCCCAGAGCCCGTGCCATCTCATGGGCTGGCAAGAACCGGAAAGCCTTGCCTGTGCCGAAGGACACCCACACTTCGGTTCCTTCCTCCAGGGTGCGTGCCAGAGCCACTGCCAGGACAACAACATCAGTGTCAACTGTGCGGATGAGGATCTTCTTGTGGCCATTGTGAGCAGCGTGGGCGGCATGTAACATCATGCGGCTGTCGGCTTCTTCGTGGTTGCAAGGAGCCAGGCCTGCAGTATCTAGTAGCGGTGGCTTGCTCAAGACATCATCTCCTTCAGTGATGACCAGCTCCTTGTCTGCAAGCTGGAATGAGTCGTGGAGGACGCCAGAGAGGAAGCTGAACAGCTCTGTCTTGTTCTTGTCGACTCTGATGAAGCTGGCCCAGTTCCCGGGGATCGTTGCACCACCCACCACCCGTCTTCTCACCCCTTTTCCCTTCTCACCCCTTTTCCGCGCTTAGCTCTTGCTGTACCCTTCAACGAGTCTGTATTGTAGCGGTCCCACACCAGGTCCAGTCGCGTGGCTTGATGGAGTTTTGAGAGTATGTAGGGCACAAAGACCTGCTGTGCATACTCGATGAAGTTTTTTGCTGTAGCTGGCCTCAGCATCTGGATGATAACCGCTCCATCTAGCACGATGCAGCTGGTTGGAGGAACCTCAGACTGAGGTCTTCTAGACAAGCGAGAAGATCACTCTTGACACCCAGCCGGATGCCACAGCCATTTGATAGTGCAGGGGGGCAGGATTGGTTTTCATGTTTGAAGAATTCCTCTATATTCCCATCCCGGTTCTGGCACCCGATATACAGACGAGAGAACAGGTTCACGTCATTCTTGAGGGATTTCATCTGCTGCTTACCCTTTACCGGAGGTTTCCAAGCAGGCTGACCAAAGATTTTCAGCTTGTTTCTGTGGATGACATCTTCTATGGGTTTCGTTCTCTCCACCAGGCGTTCTCTGACGAAGTTGTCAAACTGCAGCTGACCCACTTCGTGTGCATGACGGAGGGCGTCTACAGCTTCAGGTGGCGCGATCTCCTTGGTGTCGAGTACCAGCAGATCTTGACTCTCCTCTTCAAATGGATTCCCGAAGTCTTCCATCACGTTGACCATCGACTGTACATCTTTCAGGAAAGCAGTCTGCACACTTGCTGACTGGTCATGGTGCCTTGTGTCTTGTGGTCTGTTCCCTGCATCAGTTTCATCGTGGAACTGTTCGATGAGTGTGGCAACCTCTGGTCCTGCCACCATCCACCGTCGTAGAGCACTGGGGTTGTCAGTAAGGCCCACTGCACCCCCGTCTCCTTTGATGGCAGCATTGTTCTGCTCGTGGGCCTGATCAACGGGGATGGCGGAGAATGACCTGTTCGTCTTCTGGATGGTGAAGTTCCCAGCTCGGAATTCCTGGGGGGGTGTCGTCGGCAGTTCCACCATGTCTCGCAGATGCACAGGAATCCAGCGCGCGTAGTTGGTGTGATCCAGGGCATGGAACCACACTGCTAGTTCTCTCAGGGCATATACATACATCGCAAACGACGCTAGGCGCAGAGAGCGCACGTACACCAGGACCGTCACCTCCAGTTGCAGGACAGTTGCCCAGTAGTCAAACTGGGGGCAGGTCTCCGCTTTTTGCTGGCACCAATCGTCAAACTCCAGCTGCTCGTTGCGTGCGTCATCCAGCTGGTCAATGTAGTGGTTGTAGGCGTTCTGCTGCAGGGTGAAGAGGGCTGCTGCTGTCACTTGATGAGCCCTCCTGGTTCGACTGACATGGGATGCCCGCAGGAAGGAGTCCGCTGTCCCAGCACTGGTGATCTCTGCCTGAACCAGTGCTTGCACCCATCCGCTCCCTTGCAGGGGTCTTCAGTGCTGCCATCTCGATATGAAGACCGCCGAAGAGGACGACAAACTTATCTTCACCATACTCATGTGGCCACTTCCACTGGATTTGCTGGTCGACTGTGACCACTGGAGTCTGGCCAGGGTTGAGATGTTCCACTGCACTCCTGACCACATCCATGAAGTGCTTGATCATAGCCACGGTGTGGGCGCTCTCCAGGAAGAGTGGGAGCAGTGCGGTGGGACAGATGGCCCGACTGGCTGACATGTCCTACTGGCTTGCGTGGTATGCATCCCATGAAGTGTTCTCCACTGGAGAAGTTTCTTGTAGGGCGACTTGGGTGTGTTTTAGCCAGAGCTGCTCTGTTTCAGCATGTTGCTTGAGGCCGCTGTTGCTGCTCAGGGATGTCACACTGGTAGCCGGCACGGGGGTGTTCTTGATGCTGCCGACGGATGGGACATCTGTATAGTAGTGCGGCAAGCGGTCAACTGTTTTGAGGCCTCTTTCGTTCGGCCCTCCGAGGATGATGATGCTGCGGTCAATGCCGGCCCAGGGACCGCAGGGTGTTGCATGAGGGAAATAGCAGTCCCATGGAATGACTGTTTTGCTGTGGGTTGTGGTCGATATTGTCTACCGCGGCAGTCGTGAAGACTCTGCCTCTCATCTTGGGGGGGCAGTCATCTTGGGGGGGCAGACTACTTGCTCCTGGTGGTAGAGGCGGCAGGCACTGTTCCCCAGCTGTGTGGAAAGGGACAGTACCCGATCATAGGAGATAGAAATCCCCATGTGTGCCAGCCTGTCGACGAGCACCCTCTTGCGCGTGTGTGCATGCAGCATTAGGCCGATGTAGGTTGGAACTGGCGTCTCCTGCATGGTGGCGTGCCTGACTGGGCAAGGTGTACTGCCTGTGGCAGCCCGTCGGTGCACAACGCTGTTGAACTTGAGGAGCTGGGCGATGCTCAGTGACGCTGGAGTTGTGCTTTCACTCTGGTGCTTGATACTGGGACCTTCCAAGATCATAGTGACCAAGGCAAGCAGCATGGGTGGCACGGAGTCCTGTTGGCATCCTGCAGGAAACCCATTGAACACCTTGGCATCTCCGATGATGTTGCGTCTCACAATTTGGGCAGCACACGCCAGGTGGACAGCATCAAGGTCTCTGTCCAGTTCACAAGACTTTGCCAGGGCATCGCCGAGGTCTTCATTGAATGCAAGTAGGACATCGCGCCCCTGGTGCTGTGCACACATGTTAGGAAAGTTAGCAAGCAGTCTCTGCTTAAGACGGGTCGTGTGCACCCTGCCATCATGCTTGACTCCCAACTGTTCCATCCTTGATGTGTATAACTGCGCCAGGTCAGCAAGTTTGAAGACCGGAGACGTCTCGTCATCCATGTGAGCTTCTTCAATAAACACCACCAGCTCTGCGAAAGCAAGTCCTGTTATTGCATGTTCATAGTCTCCACCTTTGCCTGCCATTTCCTTAATGTTCCGTGCGCGATTGTACAAGTTCAGGAGACAATTTCGGTGATACTTGGCGTCCTGTGCGACCATGTCCCCAGCATTCAGTTGCATCAGGAGGTCCATGTCGCCCACAATCAGTGCGCATGCCCTGACATGCGAGTCCAGTTGGAATGTCGCAGCTTCATGAAGACCAGCACTACCAGGAGCTTCTCCGCAGAAGAAGCATTTCACTTCTTGGGATTTCGTCTCAGTACTTGAGTTAATGAGTTGTTTGCATAATTATACAGGCTATGGGATATAATGTTATGGTGTTAATGAGTTGTTTACAAGTCATGTGCTTTACACTACAAGTCAGATACTTTTTTGTTGTTGTAGTATGGTTTACAACTGGCTCTGGCTTGTAAGTTGTGGGGGAAATGAGAAAACGCTATTCACCTGGTCACACATAAAATTTAAATACTCATAACTTTGGAATGGAATGAGATATGGACACAATTCTAGTCTCATTTTAATTCTTGAAGCGTTAGCCAAACACTTAACATTTATTCGAAGTACAAATGGTGCTAAATTAGAACTTGTGGTTTTACGAAGTTAATTGACCTCTAGAGGTCACCAGAGGTCAAATCCAAGATGGCTCCACATCTAAAAATGATCCTTATGATGTTTAAAAACTATGTACTAAATTTCATGCTTTTATCAAAAAGTGCACAATTCCTTTTAATATGCTATCTTAACCGCTGCACTATGAGCAGTTCAGTATATTGCCACATTTGATTGTTCTATATAATTATAAATAGTGTTAGCTATGATGTAACCAAACACCTGCAATGGTTCCAAAGTTCAATTATAAGTAGCGAAAATCTTCACGTTCGAAAGAGGTTCTTCCCCAGTCTAACCGGTCTACGTTCGGCGATGATCGCGCCAACAGTTCATTTCCATTTCAGCAAATGTGGAAGCTATAATTCTCAATGGAACCGCTGACTTTCAAATCTAAAACGGAAGAATTACTCTCCACAGAGAATCCTAACTCTATTTCATGCGCACCCCCGAGTTCAGGAACTACTGGCAGCTCTACTGGTAGTTCACCTCTGCAGCAGGAGAGGTGTTTGGCTGATTTTTTGTCTACTGCACACACTCTAGCTTCAGCCTCAGCGGACTGTCATGCAGCTTTGAAGTGCCCACCGCAAAGTGCAGTGTTGGAGAAGGAAATACCTTTAGTGGCTTCCATCAGATCAGTTCTAGATCTCTGTGGCAAATGTGGTGAACAGGGCAAACGGAACTGGATTTTGTGTGATTTGTGTAGTGTTTGGTATCACCAGACATGTGTAAAATTGACAAAGAGACAAGCTGATGTTCTGAATGAATGGATCTGCCCCCGTTGTCGCCCTGCCCCCCATACTCATCCCCAAGCTTCTGATATTCAACATGCTGTAAATGCTGCTACTGCAAATGCTAGTCAAAATAATGTTGTTGCTGGTGAAGGTGCCCCTACACAGACTCCTGCGCCTACCATTTTCAGATTTTCACGTGTTGGGACTGTACTTAGAAGGGTTCCAAAAGCCTCAAGGTTCCAAGCCGCTAAGTTGTTGACAGATATCCTCAATAGGGTCGTGCTAGAAAACAGTATACCTGCATGGGAAAACCTCCTCAACTTCGCCAGAATATGTTTCTTGAACCCTAACAGAGTTCGCTGCGGAAAGAAATCAAAATCTCTAGCAACTCTTATCAACCATCAAATAAAAGATTTCTCCGAAAACCTTCACTTACAAACTCCTGCTGACTTGCCTGCCAAAAATCCTAAAAAATCATCAAAATCACTGTCCTCACTAGTTTCTGTCAAGCTCGCTGCGGGGGATGTCCGGGGAGCTGTGAGAATTCTTTCTTCTGATTGTTCCTTACTAGAAAGCACACCTGAAATTATTGAGCAACTCAAACAAAAACACCCCGAACCACATGTCCATTCTGATTTGCCAGAACCTCCTACTGTTGAAGATTGTTCTGATTCGATGATTCTCTCAATGGATGATGTGAAGAAAAGTTTAAGCTCTTTCAAAAATGGAATAGGAGGAGGGCCAGATGGGTTGCTCCCACAACATTTAAAAGACCTTACCTCCGATGCTCTGGGAGATGTGTCAAAGAAACTGCTTGAAGCTTTACTAAAGTTCCTGAATGGTATAGTGCTCTGTGGAAAAGTACCTGTTTCTGTTTGTCCTATATTCTATGGGGCTACTCTGGTTGCCCTCTCAAAGAAGGATGGAGGCGTGAGGCCGATTGCGATGGGTTAATACTTTGAGACGCCTCGCTGGGAAGGCCACCATGAGAAAACTCAATGATTCATGCTCTTCATCTTTCAGACCTCATCAAATGGGAGTAGGGATGCCTTCAGGCGCTGAAGTAGCGACACATGCCTGCAGACGATTCCTCACTAATGAAGACTCCAAAAGGAAAGTTCTACTCAAGGTTGATTTCAAAAATGCTTTCAATTCTGTGCGGAGAGACGTTGTGCTACAGAAAGTCCTGGACAAAAACAAGTCCGTTTATCCTTTTGTTTGGCAATCCTATTTTAAACCTTCAAATCTTTACTTTGGGAGCGAGACTTTGTTGTCAAAAGAGGGCGTGCAGCAAGGAGACCCATTAGGCCCATTCTTATTCTCACTTGCAATCCAGGATATTGTTGAAGACTGCCAAAGTGAGTTGAATATTTGGTACTTGGATGACGGCACTCTGAGTGGAGAGGCTGACACTGTTCTCTCGGATTTTAAAAAGATCATTGAGGCTGGAGACTCACATGGAGTCATTGTGAACCCTGCAAAGTGCGAACTGGTGATCATCGGTGGCGAAGACGTCGCACTGACTGCGCGCAAATTCCAAGAGTTGGCGCCTCAGATTAAGATCGTGGACGAACAAGACCTCACTCTCCTTGGAGCCCCAATATTGTCTTCAGCAACAGATCATGTACTCCAACACAAACTAGATGACCTCAACAGAATGCTCTCTAGGCTAGTGGAGATTGATGCCCATGATGCACTATTCTTGTTGAAAAACTGTTTTGCGATCCCGAAATTGACTTACTTCCTGAGATCTTCACCCTGCTTTGAGTCATCTATTTTGAAACTATACGATGAAAACATCAAATCCTCACTCGAAAATATTCTCAACATTCTGATTACACCTCAGATTTGGAACCAATGTTCGCTCCCTGCTGGCTTGGGCGGGATGGGAATCAGATCTGCTGTTGACTTATCCCTGCCAGCCTTTATTTCCTCAGTCTATGCCTCTCAACCTCGAGTTCTTGATGCTCTTCCTGACTCCTTCCGAAGAGGAGAGTACCCTGAACTAGACACCGCCATCTCTCGGTGGAAGGAGTTGATGAACACCGCAGAGCCCCCATTGCAATTACCTGTCCAGTCTGCCTGGGACACTCCCTTATGTCAACTGAAACTAAAAAATCTACTTGAAGAGATGCACAATCAGACATGGAAAAAGCAAGGATCCTGGCCGTCTCTTCTCCTCACGCGTCTGATTGGTTGAATGCGATTCCTACCGTCACTTGGTTTGAAAATGGACCAGAATCAGCTCAGGATCGCTAGCGCTCTTCGTCTTGGTTCACCCCTGTGCCATCCTCATGATTGTATATGCGGCACTAAGGTGGAGTCAAATGGAACACATGGTTTGAGTTGCAAGAAGAGCGCAGGGAGATTTGCCAGACACGCTCAAATCAACGACCTCATCAAGCGAGCTCTGTCAACTGCTCACATTCCTTCAGTCCTTGAGCCCAGTGGTGTTAGTCGAACCGATGGGAAGAGACCAGACGGCATGACGATTTTTCCTTGGAAAAATGGACGGATCATGATTTGGGACTACACTTGCTCTGACACCCTGGCGCCTAGTCATATTGCTACCTCATTAATTGCCCCCTGTAAAGTCGCTGAAAATGCAGAGAAGGCCAAGTTGATGAAGTACGCCAACCTTCAGCGAGACTACATCCTCGAACCAGTCTGCGTGGAGACCCTTGGACCATGGGGACCGGGAGGACTGAAGTTAGTCCAGGAAATTGGCCGAAGGATCGCTGCGGAAACCGGAGAGCAGAGAGGGACCCAGTACTTGCTCCAGTCGATAAGTGTTGCTGTGCAACGAGGCAATGCTGCAAGCGTGATGGGAACTGTAGCTAATACCAGAAATCTGGAGGAGATTTATTATTTGATTTTACATACAATATATTAATATTTTCCTTTGAAAAAAAAAAAAATTATAAGTAGATATATTGTTTTAATGTTTGTTTGTTTTTCTGTTTATTGGACATTGTATAATAAAAAATAAAAATAAAATAATAATAATAATTTTAATTGTTCTGTTAAATTGTATCTTCTCTTGTTTCTAATGTGTTTTGTTTTTAATTAAAACATTTCTTTATTTGTTTATTTATGGATTTTTAATTAAATATATATATAATTATGTAATTAACCAACTTTCAGAAAAGGGGGCCTTCTCAGTAATCAACTTGAAATTGCATTGCTGAAGGCTGAAGCATCTGGTCGAACCAACCTTGAGAGAATGCAATTTCAAGTTGATTATTGAGGCTATTGTAATGTGTATTATGTCAACTGTGAGTTCATTGAGAGTGGCCTTGTTACACAGGGGCTGTGTTTCATAGTGGCCTTAGTTACACAGTGGCTGTGTTTCATGGTGGCCTTGTTACACAGTGGCTGTGTTTCATGGTGGCCTTGTTACACAGTGGCTGTGTTTCATAGTGGCCTTAGTTACACAGTGGCTGTGTTTCATAGTGGCCTTGTTACACAGTGGCTGTGTTTCATAGTGGCCTTGTTACACAGGGGCTGTGTTTCATAGTGGCCTTGTTACACAGGGGCTGTGTTTCATGGTGGCCTTGTTACACAGTGGCTGTGTTTCATAGTGGCCTTGTTACACAGTGGCTGTGTTTCATAGTGGCCTTGTTACACAGTGGCTGTGTTTCATAGTGGCCTTAGTTACACAGTGGCTGTGTTTCATAGTGGCCTTGTTACACAGTGGCTGTGTTTCATAGTGGCCTTGTTACACAGTGGCTGTGTTTCATAGTGGCCTTGTTACACAGTGGCTGTGTTTCATAGTGGCCTTAGTTACACAGTGGCTGTGTTTCATAGTGGCCTTGTTACACAGTGGCTGTGTTTCATAGTGGCCTTGTTACACAATGGCTGTGTTTCATAGTGGCCTTGTTACACAGTGGCTGTGTTTCATAGTGGCCTTGTTACACAGTGGCTGTGTTTCATAGTGGCCTTAGTTACACAGTGGCTGTGTTTCATAGTGGCCTTGTTACACAGTGGCTGTGTTTCATAGTGGCCTTGTTACACAATGGCTGTGTTTCATAGTGGCCTTAGTTACACAGTGGCTGTGTTTCATAGTGGCCTTGTTACACAGGGGCTGTGTTTCATAGTGGCCTTAGTTACACAGTGGCTGTGTTTCATAGTGGCCTTGTTACACAGTGGCTGTGTTTCATAGTGGCCTTGTTACACAGTGGCTGTGTTTCATAGTGGCCTTAGTTACACAGTGGCTGTGTTTCATAGTGGCCTTGTTACACAGTGGCTGTGTTTCATAGTGGCCTTGTTACACAGGGGCTGTGTTTCATAGTGGCCTTGTTACACAGTGGCTGTATTTCATAGTGGCCTTGTTACACAGTGGCCTTGTTACACAGTGGCCTTGTTACACAGTGGTTGTGTTTCATAGTGGCCTCGTTACACAGGGGCTGTGTTTGATAGTGGCCTTGTTACACAGTGGCTGTGTTTCATAGTGGCCTTGTTACACAGTGGCTGTGTTTCATAGTGGCCTTGTTACACAGTGGCTGACTGTGTTTCATAGTGGCCTTGTTACACAGTGGCTTTGTTTCATAGTGGCCTTGTTACACAGTGGCTATGTTTCATAGTGGCCTTGTTACACAGGGGCTGTGTTTCATAGTGGCCTTGTTACACAGTGGCTGTGTTTCATAGTGGCCTTGTTACACAGTGGCTGTGTTTCATAGTGGCCTTGTTACACAGTGGCTGTGTTTCATAGTGGCCTTGTTACACAGGGGCTGTATTTCATTAGTGGCCTTGTTACACAGTGGCTGTGTTTCATAGTGGCCTTGTTACACAGTGGCTGTGTTTCATAGTGGCCTTATTACACAGGGGCTGTGTTTCATAGTGGCCTTGTTACACAGTGCTGTGTTATGGTTGTGTGCAGGTATGAACGAGAAGATGTAGTGCCTGGGGGACCTTATGGTGGCTTCGACAGGCATAATGGAGAGATCGCTGGGTTCCATCTAGATGGGTGAGTCTTAAAGTAATACATCTACAAAGCTGGTTGCTGTTAGGAGGAACTAGTCGTTGCTAAGGTCTGCCTATCACCACAAGTAATAGTCCATGCTGAGCTAGGGAGAGCCAGGCAGTTGCAGGCAGTTGCTGTCAGTGAGTCTGAAGTAGACGTATTGAACACACACATCCTAGATACCTGTACACTAGCACTGGCAGGCACACTGGGAGAGGACACAAGTCACATCATAGATATCTGTACACTAGCACTGGCAGGCACACTGGGCGAGAACACAAGTCACATCATAGATATCTGTACACTAGCACTGGCAGGCACACTGGGAGAGGACACAAGTCACATCATAGATATCTGTACACTAGCACTGGCAGGCACACTGGGAGAGGATACAAGTCACATCATAGATATCTGTACACTAGCACTGGCAGGCACACTGGGAGAGGACACAAGTCACATCATAGATATCTGTACACTAGCACTGGCAGGCACACTGGGAGAGGACACAAGTCACATCATAGATATCTGTACACTAGCACTGGCAGGCACACTGGGAGAGGACACAAGTCACATCATAGATATCTGTACACTAGCACTGGCAGGCTCACTGGGAGAGGACACAAGTCACATCATAGATATCTGTACACTAGCACTGGCAGGCACACTGGGAGAGGACACAAGTCACATCATAGATATCTGTACACTAGCACTGGCAGGCACACTGGGAGAGGACACAAGTCACATCATAGATACCTGTACACTAGCACTGACAGGCACACTGGGAGAGGACACAAGTCACATCATAGATATCTGTACACTAGCACTGGCAGGCACACTGGGAGAGGACACAAGTCACATCATAGATATCTGTACACTAGCACTGGCAGGCACACTGGGAGAGGAAACAAGTCACATCATAGATATCTGTACACTAGCACTGGCAGGCACACTGGGAGAGGACACAAGTCACATCATAGATATCTGCACACTAGCACTGGCAGGCACACTGGGAGAGGACACAAGTCACATCATAGATATCTGCACACTAGCACTGGCAGGCACACTGGGAGAGGACACAAGTCACATCATAGATATCTGCACACTAGCACTGGCAGGCACACTGGGAGAGGACACAAGTCACATCATAGATATCTGTACACTAGCACTGACAGGCACACTGGGAGAGGACACAAGTCACATCATAGATATCTATACACTAGCACTGGCAGGCACACTGGGAGAGGACACAAGTCACATCATAGATATCTGCACACTAGCACTGGCAGGCACACTGGGAGAGGACACAAGTCACATCATAGATATCTGTACACTAGCACTGGCAGGCACACTGGGAGAGAACACAAGTTACATCATAGATATCTGTATACTAGCACTGGCAGGCACACTGGGAGAGGACACAAGTCACATCACTCCCCCCGTCTCTCTGGCTCTGATGCCACTCCCCCCTCTCTCATGTACGCTGTGTATGTAGTGTCCTGGGGTTCCGTATTGCCCCCCCTGTGGTGGGCAGGAAGTTGAACCTGACCTCCCTCAGACCTGCCACCACATCCAAGCTGTTGCAAACCTATTTCTACAGAGGTAACCTCAGGGCTGTGTGTGTGTGGTGGAGGGTGATGTGTGTGGTGTGTGTGTGTAATTCAAGTACTGTTACTAAGTGTTAAGAGATGGTCCACAATGACAGATGGCAATCTGTGCTGCTGCATGGAGGGCAGAGATGGAGGGCAGAGATGGAGGACAGAGATGGAGGACAGAGATGGAGGACAGAGATGGAGGGCAGAGATGGAGGACAGAGATGGAGGGTAGAGATGGAGGACAGAGATGGAGGACAGAGATGAAGGACAGTGATGGAGGACAGAGATGGAGGGCAGAGATGGAGGGCAGAGATGGAGGACAGAGATGGAGGACGGAGATGGAGGGTAGAGATGGAGGGCAGAGATGGAGGGCAGAGATGGAGGGCAGTGATGGAGGACAGAGATGGAGGGCAGAGATGGAGGACAGTGGTGGAGTGATGGAGGACAGTACTAGCAGTGAGGAAGGGTTGGATTTGATTTTGCTATTGGCTAGCAGGAGGAGGCCCAGAAAGAGGAATCACTAGCTTTATAGCTGCTAATGGCTTGCCAGTTACCTTCCAGGCAGCTTCTAGCCGAGACCAGTCAGAGGTTGTGAAAGTTCCTCACCACTTCAATAACTCTCGAGCCATCACGGAAGGAGTATAAAAACATGTGATATTTTCTAGGAGATTTGGATGGAATGGATTGGATGCAAGAGAGTTGAATCAAATCCTTCTCTTGCATTTCATAGCAATTCCAATCCGTTAGATCCGCAGTCTGTTGCATTACTCGTTCACAATATCAGTGCAACAGATCATTGGCAGGAAAGAGCACATGCAACAGTTTGCCTTGTGAACTAGTGAGCTGTGGGCACTGCTACATGTATTCCTATTGTGAACTAGTGAGCTGTGGGCACTGCTACATGTATTCCTATTGTGAACTAGTGAGCTGTGGGCACTGCTGCATGTATTCCTATTGTGAACTAGTGAGCTGTGGGCACTGCTACATGTATTCCTATTGTGAACTAGTGAGCTGTGGGCACTGCTACATGTATTCCTATTGTGAACTAGTGAGCTGTGGGCACTGCTACATGTATTCCTATTGTGAACTAGTGAGCTGTGGGCACTGCTACATGTATTCCTATTGTGAACTAGTGAGCTGTGGGTACTGCTACATGTATTCCTATTGTGAACTTGTGAGCTGTAGGCACTGCTACATGTATTCCTATTGTGCACTAGTGAGCTGTGGGCACTGCTACATGTATTCCTATTGTGAACTAGTGAGCTGTGGGCACTGCTACATGTATTCCTATTGTGAACTAGTGAGCTGTGGGCACTGCTACATGTATTCCTATTGTGAACTAGTGAGCTGTGGGCACTGCTACATGTATTCCTATTGTGAACTAGTGAGCTGTGGGCACTGCTACATGTATTCCTATTGTGAACTAGTGAGCTGTGGGCACTGCTGCATGTATTCCTATTGTGAACTAGTGAGCTGTGGGCACTGCTACATGTATTCCTATTGTGAACTAGTGAGCTGTGGGCACTGCTGCATGTATTCCTATTGTGAACTAGTGAGCTGTGGGCACTGCTACATGTATTCCTATTGTGAACTAGTGAGCTGTGGGCACTGCTGCATGTATTCCTATTGTGAACTAGTGAGCTGTGGGCACTGCTACATGTATTCCTATTGTGAACTAGTGAGCTGTGGGCACTGCTGCATGTATTCCTATTGTGAACTAGTGAGCTGTGGGCACTGCTGCATGTATTCCTATTGTGAACTAGTGAGCTGTGGGCACTGCTGCATGTATTCCTATTGTGAACTAGTGAGCTGTGGGCACTGCTGCATGTATTCCTATTGTGAACTAGTGAGCTGTGGGCACTGCTACATGTATTCCTATTGTGAACTAGTGAGCTGTGGGCACTGCTGCATGTATTCCTATTGTGAACTAGTGAGCTGTGGGCACTGCTACATGTATTCCTATTGTGAACTAGTGAGCTGTGGGCACTGCTACATGTATTCCTATTGTGAACTAGTGAGCTGTGGGCACTGCTACATGTATTCCTATTGTGAACTAGTGAGCTGTGGGCACTGCTGCATGTATTCCTATTGTGAACTAGTGAGCTGTGGGCACTGCTACATGTATTCCTATTGTGAACTAGTGAGCTGTGGGCACTGCTACATGTATTCATATTGTGAACTAGTGAGCTGTGGGCACTGCTGCATGTATTCCTATTGTGAACTAGTGAGCTGTGGGCACTGCTACATGTATTCCTATTGTGAACTAGTGAGCTGTGGGCACTGCTGCATGTATTCCTATTGTGAACTAGTGAGCTGTGGGCACTGCTACATGTATTCCTATTGTGAACTAGTGAGCTGTGGGCACTGCTACATGTATTCCTATTGTGAACTAGTGAGCTGTGGGCACTGCTACATGTATTCCTATTGTGAACTAGTGAGCTGTGGGCACTGCTACATGTATTCCTATTGTGAACTAGTGAGCTGTGGGCACTGCTGCATGTATTCCTATTGTGAACTAGTGAGCTGTGGGCACTGCTGCATGTATTCCTATTGTGAACTAGTGAGCTGTGGGCACTGCTACATGTATTCCTATTGTGAACTAGTGAGCTGTGGGCACTGCTGCATGTATTCCTATTGTGAACTAGTGAGCTGTGGGCACTGCTACATGTATTCCTATTGTGAACTAGTGAGCTGTGGGCACTGCTACATGTATTCCTATTGTGAACTAGTGAGCTGTGGGCACTGCTACATGTATTCCTATTGTGAACTAGTGAGCTGTGGGCACTGCTGCATGTATTCCTATTGTGAACTAGTGAGCTGTGGGCACTGCTACATGTATTCTATGTGAACTAGTGAGCTGTGGGCACTGCTGCATGTATTCCTATTGTGAACTAGTGAGCTGTGGGCACTGCTACATGTATTCCTATTGTGAACTAGTGAGCTGTGGGCACTGCTACATGTATTCCTATTGTGAACTAGTGAGCTGTGGGCACTGCTACATGTATTCCTATTGTGAACTAGTGAGCTGTGGGCACTGCTACATGTATTCCTATTGTGAACTAGTGAGCTGTGGGCACTGCTGCATGTATTCCTATTGTGAACTAGTGAGCTGTGGGCACTGCTACATGTATTCCTATTGTGAACTAGTGAGCTGTGGGCACTGCTACATGTATTCCTATTGTGAACTAGTGAGCTGTGGGCACTGCTACATGTATTCCTATTGTGAACTAGTGAGCTGTGGGCACTGCTACATGTATTCCTATTGTGAACTAGTGAGCTGTGGGCACTGCTACATGTATTCCTATTGTGAACTAGTGAGCTGTGGGCACTGCTACATGTATTCCTATTGTGAACTAGTGAGCTGTGGGCACTGCTACATGTATTCCTATTGTGAACTAGTGAGCTGTGGGCACTGCTACATGTATTCCTATTGTGAACTAGTGAGCTGTGGGCACTGCTGCATGTATTCCTATTGTGAACTAGTGAGCTGTGGGCACTGCTACATGTATTCCTATTGTGAACTAGTGAGCTGTGGGCACTGCTGCATGTATTCCTATTGTGAACTAGTGAGCTGTGGGCACTGCTACATGTATTCCTATTGTGAACTAGTGAGCTGTGGGCACTGCTGCATGTATTCCTATTGTGAACTAGTGAGCTGTGGGCACTGCTACATGTATTCCTATTGTGAACTAGTGAGCTGTGGGCACTGCTACATGTATTCCTATTGTGAACTAGTGAGCTGTGGGCACTGCTACATGTATTCCTATTGTGAACTAGTGAGCTGTGGGCACTGCTGCATGTATTCCTATTGTGAACTAGTGAGCTGTGGGCACTGCTGCATGTATTCCTATTGTGAACTAGTGAGCTGTGGGCACTGCTACATGTATTCCTATTGTGAACTAGTGAGCTGTGGGCACTGCTGCATGTATTCCTATTGTGAACTAGTGAGCTGTGGGCACTGCTACATGTATTCCTATTGTGAACTAGTGAGCTGTGGGCACTGCTACATGTATTCCTATTGTGAACTAGTGAGCTGTGGGCACTGCTGCATGTATTCCTATTGTGAACTAGTGAGCTGTGGGCACTGCTGCATGTATTCCTATTGTGAACTAGTGAGCTGTGGGCACTGCTACATGTATTCCTATTGTGAACTAGTGAGCTGTGGGCACTGCTACATGTATTCCTATTGTGAACTAGTGAGCTGTGGGCACTGCTACATGTATTCCTATTGTGAACTAGTGAGCTGTGGGCACTGCTGCATGTATTCCTATTGTGAACTAGTGAGCTGTGGGCACTGCTACATGTATTCCTATGTGAACTAGTGAGCTGTGGGCACTGCTACATGTATTCCTATTGTGAACTAGTGAGCTGTGGGCACTGCTGCATGTATTCCTATTGTGAACTAGTGAGCTGTGGCACTGCTACATGTATTCCTATTGTGAACTAGTGAGCTGTGGGCACTGCTGCATGTATTCCTATTGTGAACTAGTGAGCTGTAGGCACTGCTACATGTATTCCTATTGTGAACTAGTGAGCTGTGGGCACTGCTGCATGTATCCTATTGTGAACTAGTGAGCTGTGGGCACTGCTGCATGTATTCCTATTGTGAACTAGTGAGCTGCAGGCACTGCTACATGTATTCCTATTGTGAACTAGTGAGCTGTGGGCACTGCTACATGTATTCCTATTGTGAACTAGTGAGCTGTGGGCACTGCTACATGTATTCCTATTGTGAACTAGTGAGCTGTGGGCATTGCTACATGGTATTCCTATTGTGAACTAGTGAGCTGTGGGCACTGCTGCATGTATTCCTATTGTGAACTAGTGAGCTGTGGGCACTGCTGCATGTATTCCTATTGTGAACTAGTGAGCTGTGGGTACTGCTACATGTATTCCTATTGTGAACTAGTGAGCTGTGGGCACTGCTACATGTATTCCTATTGTGAACTAGTGAGCTGTGGGCACTGCTACATGTATTCCTATTGTGAACTAGTGAGCTGTGGGCACTGCTGCATGTATTCCTATTGTGAACTAGTGAGCTGTGGGCACTGCTACATGTATTCCTATTGGAACTAGTGAGCTGTGGGCACTGCTGCATGTATTCCTATTGTGAACTAGTGAGCTGTGGGCACTGCTGCATGTATTCCTATTGTGAACTAGTGAGCTGTGGGCACTGCTACATGTATTCCTATTGTGAACTAGTGAGCTGTGGGCACTGCTACATGTATTCCTATTGTGAACTAGTGAGCTGTGGCACTGCTACATGTATTCCTATTGTGAACTAGTGAGCTGTGGGCACTGCTACATGTATTCCTATTGTGAACTAGTGAGCTGTGGGCACTGCTGCATGTATTCCTATTGTGAACTAGTGAGCTGTGGGCACTGCTACATGTATTCCTATTGTGAACTAGTGAGCTGTGGGCACTGCTACATGTATTCCTATTGTGAACTAGTGAGCTGTGGGCACTGCTGCATGTATTCCTATTGTTAACTAGTGAGCTGTGGGCACTGCTACATGTATTCCTATTGTGAACTAGTGAGCTGTGGGCACTGCTACATGTATTCCTATTGTGAACTAGTGAGCTGCGGCACTGCTACATGTATTCCTATTGTGAACTAGTGAGCTGTGGGCACTGCTACATGTATTCCTATTGTGAACTAGTGAGCTGTGGGCACTGCTACATGTATTCCCTATTGTGAACTAGTGAGCTGTGGGCACTGCTACATGTATTCCTATTGTGAACTAGTGAGCTGTGGGCACTGCTACATGTATTCCTATTGTGAACTAGTGAGCTGTGGGCACTGCTACATGTATTCCTATTGTGAACTAGTGAGCTGTGGGCACTGCTACATGTATTCCTATTGTGAACTAGTGAGCTGTGGGCACTGCTACATGTATTCCTATTGTGAACTAGTGAGCTGTGGGCACTGCTACATGTATTCCTATTGTGAACTAGTGAGCTGTGGCACTGCTACATGTATTCCTATTGTGAACTAGTGAGCTGTGGGCACTGCTACATGTATTCCTATTGTGAACTAGTGAGCTGCTGGGCACTGCTACATGTATTCCTATTGTGAACTAGTGAGCTGTGGGCACTGCTACATGTATTCCTATTGTGAACTAGTGAGCTGTGGGCACTGCTGCATGTATTCCTATTGTGAACTAGTGAGCTGTGGGCACTGCTGCATGTATTCCTATTGTGAACTAGTGAGCTGTGGGCACTGCTACATGTATTCCTATTGTGAACTAGTGAGCTGTGGGCACTGCTACATGTATTCCTATTGTGAACTAGTGAGCTGTGGGCACTGCTGCATGTATTCCTATTGTGAACTAGTGAGCTGTGGGCACTGCTACATGTATTCCTATTGTGAACTAGTGAGCTGTGGGCACTGCTACATGTATTCCTATTGTGAACTAGTGAGCTGTGGGCACTGCTACATGTATTCCTATTGTGAACTAGTGAGCTGTGGGCACTGCTACATGTTTCCTATGTGAACTTGTGGCTTTGGGACTGCTGCATGTATTCCTATTGTGAACTAGTGAGCTGTGGGCACTGCTGCATGTATTCCTATTGTGAACTAGTGAGCTGTGGCACTGCTACATGTATTCCTATTGTGAACTAGTGAGCTGTGGGTACTGCTACATGTATTCCTATTGTGAACTAGTGAGCTGTGGGCACTGCTACATGTATTCCTATTGTGAACTAGTGAGCTGTGGGCACTGCTACATGTATTTCCTATTGTGAACTAGTGAGCTGTGGGCACTGCTACATGTATTCCTATTGTGAACTAGTGAGCTGTGGGCACTGCTACATGTATTCCTATTGTGAACTAGTGAGCTGTGGGCACTGCTACATGTATTCCTATTGTGAACTAGTGAGCTGTGGGCACTGCTACATGTATTCCTATTGTGAACTAGTGAGCTGTGGGCACTGCTGCATGTATTCCTATTGTGAACTAGTGAGCTGTGGGTACTGCTACATGTATTCCTATTGTGAACTAGTGAGCTGTGGGCACTGCTACATGTATTCCTATTGTGAACTAGTGAGCTGTGGGTTACTGCTACATGTATTCCTATTGTGAACTAGTGAGCTGTGGGCACTGCTACATGTATTCCTATTGTGAACTAGTGAGCTGTGGGCACTGCTACATGTATTCCTATTGTGAACTAGTGAGCTGTGGGCACTGCTACATGTATTCCTATTGTGAACTAGTGAGCTGTGGGCACTGCTACATGTATTCCTATTGTGAACTAGTGAGCTGTGGGCACTGCTACATGTATTCCTATTGTGAACTAGTGAGCTGTGGGCACTGCTACATGTATTCCTATTGTGAACTAGTGAGCTGTGGGCACTGCTACATGTATTCCTATTGTGAACTAAGTGAGCTGTGGGCACTGCTACATGTATTCCTATTGTGAACTAGTGAGCTGTGGGCACTGCTGCATGTATTCCTATTGTGAACTAGTGAGCTGTGGGCACTGCTACATGTATTCCTATTGTGAACTAGTGAGCTGTGGGCACTGCTACATGTATTCCTATTGTGAACTAGTGAGCTGCAGGCACTGCTACATGTATTCCTATTGTGAACTAGTGAGCTGTGGGCACTGCTACATGTATTCCTATTGTGAACTAGTGAGCTGTGGGCACTGCTACATGTATTCCTATTGTGAACTAGTGAGCTGTGGGCACTGCTGCATGTATTCCTATTGTGAACTAGTGAGCTGTGGGCACTGCTACATGTATTCCTATTGTGAACTAGTGAGCTGTGGGCACTGCTACATGTATTCCTATTGTGAACTAGTGAGCTGTGGGCACTGCTACATGTATTCCTATTGTGAACTAGTGAGCTGTGGGCACTGCTACATGTATTCCTATTGTGAACTAGTGAGCTGTGGGCACTGCTACATGTATTCCTATTGTGAACTAGTGAGCTGTGGGCACTGCTACATGTATTCCTATTGTGAACTAGTGAGCTGTGGGCACTGCTACATGTATTCCTATTGTGAACTAGTGAGCTGTGGGCACTGCTACATGTATTCCTATTGTGAACTAGTGAGCTGTGGGCACTGCTACATGTATTCCTATTGTGAACTAGTGAGTTGTGGGCACTGCTGCATGTATTCCTATTGTGAACTAGTGAGCTGTGGGCACTGCTACATGTATTCCTATTGTGAACTAGTGAGCTGTGGGCACTGCTACATGTATTCCTATTGTGAACTAGTGAGCTGTGGGCACTGCTACATGTATTCCTATTGTGAACTAGTGAGCTGTGGGCACTGCTACATGTATTCCTATTGTGAACTAGTGAGCTGTGGGCACTGCTGCATGTATTCCTATTGTGAACTAGTGAGCTGTGGGCACTGCTACATGTATTCCTATTGTGAACTAGTGAGCTGTGGGCACTGCTACATGTATTCCTATTGTGAACTAGTGAGCTGTGGGCACTGCTACATGTATTCCTATTGTGAACTAGTGAGCTGTGGGCACTGCTGCATGTATTCCTATTGTGAACTAGTGAGCTGTGGGCACTGCTGCATGTATTCTATTGTGAACTAGTGAGCTGTGGGCACTGCTGCATGTATTCCTATTGTGAACTAGTGAGCTGTGGGCACTGCTGCATGTATTCCTATTGTGAACTAGTGAGCTGTGGCACTGCTACATGTGTTCTATTGTGAACTAGTGAGCTGTGGGCACTGCTACATGTATTCCTATTGTGAACTAGTGAGCTGTGGGCACTGCTGCATGTATTCCTATTGTGAACTAGTGAGCTGTGGGCACTGCTGCATGTATTCCTATTGTGAACTAGTGAGCTGTGGGCACTGCTGCATGTATTCCTATTGTGAACTAGTGAGCTGCAGGCACTGCTACATGTATTCCTATTGTGAACTAGTGAGCTGTGGGCACTGCTGGCATGTATTCCTATTGTGAACTAGTGAGCTGCAGGCACTGCTGCATGTATTCCTATTGTGAACTAGTGAGCTGTGGGCACTGCTACATGTATTCCTATTGTGAACTAGTGAGCTGTGGGCACTGCTACATGTATTCCTATTGTGAACTAGTGAGCTGTGGGCACTGCTACATGTATTCCTATTGTGAACTAGTGAGCTGTGGGCACTGCTGCATGTATTCCTATTGTGAACTAGTGAGCTGTGGGCACTGCTACATGTATTCCTATTGTGAACTAGTGAGCTGCAGGCACTGCTACATGTATTCCTATTGTGAACTAGTGAGCTGTGGGCACTGCTACATGTATTCCTATTGTGAACTAGTGAGCTGCAGGCACTGCTACATGTATTCCTATTGTGAACTAGTGAGCTGTGGGCACTGCTGCATGTATTCCTATTGTGAACTAGTGAGCTGTGGGCACTGCTACATGTATTCCTATTGTGAACTAGTGAGCTGTGGGCACTGCTACATGTATTCCTATTGTGAACTAGTGAGCTGTGGGCACTGCTACATGTATTCCTATTGTGAACTAGTGAGCTGTGGGCACTGCTACATGTATTCCTATTGTGAACTAGTGAGCTGTGGGCACTGCTGCATGTATTCCTATTGTGAACTAGTGAGCTGTGGGCACTGCTACATGTATTCCTATTGTGAACTAGTGAGCTGTGGGCACTGCTACATGTATTCCTATTGTGAACTAGTGAGCTGTGGGCACTGCTACATGTATTCCTATTGTGAACTAGTGAGCTGTGGGCACTGCTACATGTATTCCTATTGTGAACTAGTGAGCTGTGGGCACTGCTACATGTATTCCTATGTGAACTAGTGAGCTGTGGGCACTGCTACATGTATTCCTATTGTGAACTAGTGAGCTGTGGGCACTGCTACATGTATTCCTATTGTGAACTAGTGAGCTGTGGGCACTGCTACATGTATTCTATTGTGAACTAGTGAGCTGTGGGCACTGCTGCATGTATTCCTATTGTGAACTAGTGAGCTGTGGGCACTGCTACATGTATTCCTATTGTGAACTAGTGAGCTGTGGGCACTGCTACATGTATTCCTATTGTGAACTAGTGAGCTGTGGGCACTGCTACATGTATTCCTATTGTGAACTAGTGAGCTGTGGGCACTGCTACATGTATTCCTATTGTGAACTAGTGAGCTGTGGGCACTGCTACATGTATTCCTATTGTGAACTAGTGAGCTGTGGGCACTGCTACATGTATTCCTATTGTGAACTAGTGAGCTGTGGGCACTGCTGCATGTATTCCTATTGTGAACTAGTGAGCTGTGGGCACTGCTACATGTATTCCTATTGTGAACTAGTGAGCTGTGGGCACTGCTACATGTATTCCTATTGTGCACTAGTGAGCTGTGGGCACTGCTGCATGTATTCCTATTGTGAACTAGTGAGCTGTGGGCACTGCTGCATGTATTCCTATTGTGAACTAGTGAGCTGTGGGCACTGCTACATGTATTCCTATTGTGAACATAGTGAGCTGTGGGCAACTGCTACATGTATTCCTATTGTGAACTAGTGAGCTGTGGGCACTGCTACATGTATTCCTATTGTGAACTAGTGAGCTGTGGGCACTGCTACATGTATTCTATTGTGAACTAGTGAGCTGTGGGCACTGCTGCATGTATTCCTATTGTGAACTAGTGAGCTGTGGGCACTGCTACATGTATTCCTATTGTGAACTAGTGAGCTGTGGCCACTGCTACATGTATTCCTATTGTGAACTAGTGAGGCTGTGGGCACTGCTACATGTATTCCTATTGTGAACTAGTGAGCTGTGGGCACTGCTACATGTATTCCTATTGTGAACTAGTGAGCTGTGGGCACTGCCTGCATGTATTCCTATTGTGAACTAGTGAGCTGTGGGCACTGCTGCGATGTATTCCTATTGTGAACTAGTGAGCTGTGGGCACTGCGACATGTATTCCTATTGTGAACTAGTGAGCTGTGGCACTGCTGCATGTATTCCTATTGTGAACTAGTGAGCTGT
>JAQNBH010000016.1:952009-995467 GCA_028752905.1 Cladorhizidae sp. MBARI D1340-BT2 | reverse complement strand
GACTTATGACTAGCTAACCCTTTACCTTCCTATTTATGGGCAGGGTCTGGTTTATCTAGCATATACACTTGTGCAGCAGCAATTGCACACCTCTAAAAATGGGACAACCTTTTGCAGGCATAACACTACAACTTGGACTGCCCACACATAGTTGACGGTGATCAGATCTGGCACTAGAATCAGGATCTGATTAGGTTAACTGCATCCGCACTGGCACAATATCCACACTTATTGACACTTCAATCAACACCCAACTGCCTGAGCACAGCATTGCCCAGACTTGTGTGCTCGCTTCTCTCTCTTGTAGCAGAAAGGAGGAAGCAAAATTGAGAAAAGAAGCGACACTGCTCGAGTTCAAGACAGACATTGCAAACACAAACATTGGTCTTGAGTATCCATCATTGTAACGCCTTGTAAGTATACAACTAAAAGATTATTGCGCTTTTGTGTGTTTTTATTCTCAAACTGTCCGATGCCCGAAGTCTGATGCCCAAAGTCCAATGCCTGAAGTCTGATGCCTGAAGTCCAGTGTCTGATGTCTGGTGTCCGATGCCTGAAGTCCAATTCCTGGTGTCCAATGCCTGAAGTCTGATGCCTGGTGTCCGATGCCTGAAGTCTTATGCCTGGTGTCCAATTCCTGAAGTCTGATGCCTGGTGTCCGATGCCTGAAGTCTGATGCCTGAAGTCTGATGCCTGGTGTCCAATTCCTGAAGTCTGATGCCTGAAGTCTGATGCCTGGTGTCCAATTCCTGAAGTCTGATACCTGGTGTCCGATGCCTGAAGTCTGATGCCTGGTGTCCAATGCCTGGTGTCCGATACCTGAAGTCTGATGCCTGGTGTCCGAGCCTGAAGACTGATACCTGGTGTCCAATGCCTGAAGTCTGATGCCTGAAGTCTGATGCCTGGTGTCCGAAGTCTGAAGTCTGATGCCTGGTGTCCGAAGCCTGAAGTCTGATGCCTGGTGTCCGATGCCTGATGACTGATACCTGGTGTCCAATGCCTGACATCTGATGCCTGATGCCTGGTGTCCGATGCCTGAAGTCTGATGCCTGGTGTCCGAATCCTGAAGTCTAATACTGGTGTCTGATGTCTGGTGTCTGACGCCCGGTGTCCGATGTTTGACGCCTGATGCCTCCTGTCTGACGCCTTGTGTCGGATGTTGGATGTCTGGTGTCCAATGCCTGGTGTCTGATGCCTGAAGTCCGACGCCTGAAGTCTGATGCCTGCGATGACTGATGTCTGGTATCTGATATCCGATGTTTGGTATCTGATGTTTGGTAATCTGAGGTCTGGTATCTGAGGTCTGAGGTCTGGTGTCTGAGGTCTGAGGTCTGAGGTGGTTTTAGGAATAATGTTTAGGGAGTTGGTGAAAGTAGACGTGAGTAGGAGGAAGGGAAGGGGAGGGGGTGGGGAAGGGGGTGGAGTTTGGGGGGAGATGAATGTAGTCAAGGTGGAAGGTGACCATTGGGAAGGTTTGACTGACTGGTGGTGGTTGCTGGTCTTATTGGGGCTAGGGCAAGGATGACCTACTAGGGCTAGGGCTAGGATGACTTACTGGGCTAGGGCAAGGATGACTTACTAGGGCTAGGGAAAGGATGACCTACTAGGGCTAGGATGAGTTACTAGGGCTGGCTAGGATGACTTACTAGGGTTGGGATGACTTTCTAGGGTTAGGGTGACTGGTAGGTATCTGCTATCTACATCACAACCACAAAAATGGAGATTATCCATTTCACCCCTGAACTTTGCCCCCCCTCAGTCTACTTCCTCCAGAACCCATCGTTTCATATTAATTAACTAATATTATTGAAGGAGTGGCATTTGCAGCAGTCAATTAGAGCTGGCTATGTCAGAATTGCATACCTCTGCTGGCTGTGTCAGAATTGCATTGCGACTAGACCTCTGCTGGCTGTGTCAGAATTGCATTGCGACTAGACCTCAGCTGGCTATGTCAGAATTGTATTGCTGCTAGACCTCTGCTGGCTGTGTCAGAATTGTATTGCGACTAGACCTCTGCTGGCTGTGTCAGAATTGCATTGCGACTAGACCTCTGCTGGCTGTGTCAGAATTGTATTGCTGCTAGACCTCTGCTGGCTGTGTCAGAATTGCATTGCGACTAGACCTCTGCTGGCTGTGTCAGAATTGCATTGCGACTAGACCTCTGCTGGCTGTGTCGGAATTGTATTGCTGCTAGACCTCTGCTGGCTGTGTCAGAATTGTATTGCTGCTAGACCTCTGCTGGCTGTGTCAGAATTGCTTCTAGACCTCTGCTGGCTGTGTCAGAATTGCATTGCGACTAGACCTCTGCTGGCTGTGTCAGAATTGCATTGCGACTAGACCTCTGCTGGCTGTGTCAGAATTGTATTGCTGCTAGACCTCTGCTGGCTGTGTCAGAATTGCATTGCGACTAGACCTCTGCTGGCTGTGTCAGAATTGCATTGCGACTAGACCTCTGCTGGCTGTGTCAGAATTGTATTGCTGCTAGACCTCTGCTGGCTGTGTCAGAATTGCTTCTAGACCTCTGCTGGCTGTGTCAGAATTGTATTGCGACTAGACCTCTGCTGGCTGTGTCAGAATTGCATTGCGACTAGACCTCTGCTGGCTGTGTCAGAATTGCATTGCGACTAGACCTCTGCTGGCTGTGTCAGAATTGCATTGCGACTAGCCCTCTGCTGGCTGTGTCAGAATTGTATTGCTGCTAGACCTCTGCTGGCTGTGTCAGAATTGCTTCTAGACCTCTGCTGGCTGTGTCAGAATTGCATTGCGACTAGACCTCTGCTGGCTGTGTCAGAATTGCATTGCGACTAGACCTCTGCTGGCTATGTCAGAATTGTATTGCTGCTAGACCTCTGCTGGCTGTGTCAGAATTGCATTGCGACTAGACCTCTGCTGGCTGTGTCAGAATTGCATTGCTGCTAGACCTCTGCTGGCTATGTCAGAATTGCATTGCGACTAGACCTCTGCTGGCTGTGTCAGAATTGTATTGCTGCTAGACCTCTGCTGGCTGTGTCAGAATTGCATTGCGACTAGACCTCTGCTGGCTGTGTCAGAATTGTATTGCGACTAGACCTCTGCTGGCTGTGTCAGAATTGTATTGCTGCTAGACCAGGGGTGTATTTAGGGGGGGGCGGGGGGGGGGGGCATTCGCCCCCCCTTGTATCATTCTCGCCCCCCCCCCCCCCCCCTTGAAATTAGAGATATTTTTTTTAATAATGTCAAGAAAGGTGTAATACAAGAAAGGTGTAATAAGCTTATGATATCAGGTTCAAATGATAGGAATGTCAAACTGAGGTTCTTCTTGGTTTTCTCTGCCATACGTCCACAATCTCTTCAAGGTCGCTCTCAGAGAGTACTTCTGGTGCCTCTATAGCAATCCTCATAAGGTGAGAAAGGCTGCAGTCACTTAGAGAATTACGCAAACGAGTCTTGATCATCTTCATCTGTGAGAAGCTTCTCTCCACAGAAGCAGTAGAAACTGGAATCGATAAGCAGATGGAGGCAATCTTGTGCAAATTGGGAAACATGGCCTTGAGCATGTCGTTTGAAACAAGTTCTTTCAGCTGTGATGCAGTAGTATCCCGTGGTTGCTTGACTAACAGCTGGCGGAATGTTTTCCACTCTGTAAGTATTTCAGTGGAAATCATGGCTGTCTTCACTGTTTCTTCTCCATCCAATGTTTCTGCATCTCTATCTTCTCCGTAGTGAGCAATCAGTTTCTCAACAGACGTGTCTCCATAAGTGGGAAAAGATACTGAATCTGGTTTTGGAACTTTCCGTGGATCGAATATAGACAATGCTGATACAACAGCGTTGGATGAAGAAAATCGGCTTGTTATGTTGGCCTTTAAATCATTACTGTGGGTAAAACACTTTCGTACTCCACGCGGAAGCCCAGGGTGCACGTCCCCTTTCCGCACCATCCAGGCTCTCCGCCCCCCCTTATTTTTCCATATCTCAAGTTCGCCCCCCCTTGGCAAAATTTCTGTATACAACCCTGTAGACCTCTGCTGGCTATGTCAGAATTGCATTGCTATCTGCTGGCTGTGTCAGAATTGCACTACTAGACCTCTGCTGGCTGTGTCAGAATTGCATTGCGACTAGACCTCTGCTGGCTGTGTCAGAATTGCATTGCGACTAGACCTCTGCTGGCTATGTCAGAATTGTATTGCTGCTAGACCTCTGCTGGCTGTGTCAGAATTGCATTGCGACTAGACCTCTGCTGGCTGTGTCAGAATTGCATAGCTGGACCTACACACACACATCTACACAGCACACAGACACTGCTAGCTGGACCTACACACACACATCTACACAGCACACAGACACTGCTAGCTGGACCTACACACACACACATCTACACAGCACACAGACACTGCTAGCTGGACCTGCACACACACACATCTACACAGCACACAGACACTGCTAGCTGGACCTACACACACACACATCTACACAGCACACAGACACTGCTAGCTGGACCTACACACACACACATCTACACAGCACACAGACACTGCTAGCTGGACCTGCACACACACACATCTACACAGCACACAGACACTGCTAGCTGGACCTACACACACACACATCTACACAGCACACAGACACTGCTAGCTGGACCTGCACACACATCTACACAGCACACAGACACTGCTAGCTGGACCTACACACACACACATCTACACAGCACACAGACACTGCTACACACACACATCTACACAGCACACAGACACTGCTAGCTGGACTTACACACACACATCTACACAGCACACAGACACTGCTACACACACACACATCTACACAGCACACAGACACTGCTAGCTGGACCTACACACACACATCTACACAGCACACAGGCACTGCTACACAGCACACAGGTGGTGCCTGATGCTGCAGGAGCTGCAAGGGCTAGCAACTCTTCCATTATGGCAAAATTTGCACTGTCAGAGCAAGAATGTGATGAGTGAATACCACAGATTGTATTTCGTTGCTATACCAAACTTCGCTTGAAGTCATATGCTTGTGGAATTTAATAACTTGTAGCTAGGTTGTTTCGTACAGCTTAGCCACACCCACACAGAAGCAAGAGTCTCCATACTCCTGAGAGGTGGTGAGGTGGGCGTGGTGGTGAGGTGGGCAAGGTGGCCAGGGACACTTGAACTGCCTTGTGGGGCTCTGTGATCCTATCAAGGCTCAGTAAGAATGATAGAAACCTGGGGGGAGAGGGAATGATAGAAACCTGGGGAGGAGAGGGAATGATAGAAACCTGGGGGGGAGAGGGAATGATAGAAACCTGGGGGGAGAGGGAATGATAGAAACCTGGGGGGAGAGGGAATGATAGAAACCTGGGGGGAGAGGGAATGATAGAAACCTGGGGGGAGAGGGAATGATAGAAACCTGGGGGGAGAGGGAATGATAGAAACCTGGGGGGAGAGGGAATGATAGAAACCTGGGGGGAGAGGGAATGATAGAAACCTGGGGGGAGAGGATGATAGAAACCTGGGGGGGAGAGGGAATGATAGAAACCTGGGGGGAGAGGGAATGATAGAAACCTGGGGGGAGAGGGAATGATAGAAACCTGGGGGGGAGAGGGAATGATAGAAACCTGGGGGGAGAGGGAATGATAGAAACCTGGGGGGAGAGGGAATGATAGAAACCTGGGGGGAGAGGGAATGATAGAAACCTGGGGGGAGAGGGAATGATAGAAACCTGGGGGGGAGAGGGAATGATAGAAACCTGGGGGGAGAGGGAATGATAGAAACCTGGGGGGAGAGGGAATGATAGAAACCTGGGGGGGAGAGGGAATGATAGAAACCTGGGGGGAGAGGGAATGATAGAAACCTGGGGGGAGAGGGAATGATAGAAACCTGGGGGGAGAGGGAATGATAGAAACCTGGGGGGAGAGGGAATGATAGAAACCTGGGGGGAGAGGAAATGATAGAAACCTGGGGGGGAGAGGGAATGATAGAAACCTGGGGGGAGAGGGAATGATAGAAACCTGGGGGGAGAGGGAATGATAGAAACCTGGGGGGGAGAGGGAATGATAGAAACCTGGGGGGAGAGGGAATGATAGAAACCTGGGGGGAGAGGGAATGATAGAAACCTGGGGGGAGAGGGAATGATAGAAACCTGGGGGGAGAGGGAATGATAGAAACCTGGGGGGGGGAGGGAATGATAGAAACCTGGGGGGAGAGGGAATGATAGAAACCTGGGGGGAGAGGGAATGATAGAAACCTGGGGGGGAGAGGGAATGATAGAAACCTGGGGGGAGAGGGAATGATAGAAACCTGGGGGGAGAGGGAATGATAGAAACCTGGGGGGGAGAGGGAATGATAGAAACCTGGGGGGGAGAGGGAATGATAGAAACCTGGGGGGAGAGGGAATGATAGAAACCTGGGGGGGGGTGGGGGGGGGAATGATAGAAACCTGGGGGGAGAGGGAATGATAGAAACCTGGGGGGAGAGGGAATGATAGAAACCTGGGGGGAGATGGAATGATAGAAACCTGGGGGGAGAGGGAATGATAGAAACCTGGGGGGAGAGGGAATGATAGAAACCTGGGGGGAGAGGGAATGATAGAAACCTGGGGGG
The DNA here is from genome assembly GCA_028752905.1 of Cladorhizidae sp. MBARI D1340-BT2. Lineage (NCBI taxonomy): Eukaryota > Metazoa > Porifera > Demospongiae > Poecilosclerida > Cladorhizidae > Cladorhizidae sp. MBARI D1340-BT2. Next base: position 988,877 of record JAQNBH010000016.1, on the reverse strand, counting down.
AGAGGGAATGATAGAAACCTGGGGGGGGGGGGGAATGATAGAAACCTGGGGGGAGAGGGAATGATAGAAACCTGGGGGGAGAGGGAATGATAGAAACCTGGGGAGGAGAGGGAATGATAGAAACTTGGGGGAGAGGGAATGATAGAAACCTGGGGGGCAGAGGGAATGATAGAAACCTGGGGGGAGAGGGAATGATAGAAACTTGGGGGGGGGGAATGATAGAAACCTGGGGGGAGAGGGAATGATAGAAACCTGGGGGGAGAGGGAATGATAGAAACCTGGGGGGAGAGGGAATGATAGAAACCTGGGGGGAGAGGGAATGATAGAAACCTGGGGGGAGAGGGAATGATAGAAACCTGGGGGGAGAGGGAATGATAGAAACCTGGGGGGAGAGGGAATGATAGAAACCTGGGGGGAGAGGGAATGATAGAAACCTGGGGGGAGAGGGAATGATAGAAACCTGGGGGGAGAGGGAATGATAGAAACCTGGGGGGAGAGGGAATGATAGAAACCTGGGGGGAGAGGGAATGATAGAAACTTGGGGGGGGGGGGGGGGGGAATGATAGAAACCTGGGGGGAGAGGGAATGATAGAAACCTGGGGGGAGAGGGAATGATAGATACTTGGGGGGGAGGGTCTGACTATGAGGTCTTGCTTACTAAGTACACCCGATGCTGTACATGTAGCCATTCAATACCTCACAGGCTGTTCCTTGTCTTGCCATAGAGGTTCTTCTTTTGCAACTACAGATTGTAATGTGAAGTCAATCATCCCACACAAACTCTGTTTTGATGGCTAGTTTCCAGCACAAAGAGTGGGACTAGCCCTAACCCTGGACCTAGCCCTGGACCTAGCCCTGGCCCTGGCCCTGGCCCTAACCCTGGACCTAGCCTGGACCTATAACCCTGGACCTAGCCTGGACCTAGCCCTAACCCTGGACCTGGACCTGGCCCTAGAGCAATATACTAGCATAGAGAATGATAGTTATGTCTTATAATTATAAGTCAACATGTTGACATGAAGGCGAGCTAGACTATAACACACAAGGACTTGCAAAACCACGTGGTTACCACTGGGAGCTATAGATCCTCCTGCAGACTCCATCAGATCTCTCTTGTGTGTTGATTACAATAATAATAATAATAATAATAAGTTGCATTAAGTATAACTGTACCAAAATTACCTGCAGCCAAAGTGGGGTACCTCAAAACCCGAGTGCCTGAACTGAGAGTTTGAAAAATGCTAACAGTTGCGATGAGTATCTGTTGGCAATCCTGCGATGAAATAATTATTTTCTATTCCCAAGTTTGGCTTATGTACTTTGTCAACCTTCAAGCACTGAAGGCACACACTGATTTTGTCGAGTAGGCTCCTCTAGCCACTGGTACCTGGCTAGCAAGCAGGAGCCACGAGTAGGCTCCTCTAGCTACTGGTACTTGACTAGCAAGCAGGAGCCACGAGTAGGCTCCTCTAGCCACTGGTACTTGGCTAGCAAGCAGGGGCCACGAGCAGGCTCCTCTAGCCACTGGTACTTGACTAGCAAGCAGGGACCACGAGTAGGCTCCTCTAGCCACTGGTACTTGGCTAGCAAGCAGGGGCCACGAGTAGGCTCCTCTAGCCACTGGTACTTGACTAGCAAGCAGGGGCCACGAGTAGGCTCCTCTAGCCACTGGTACTTGTCTAGCAAGCAGGGGCCACGAGTAGGCTCCTCTAGCCACTGGTACTTGACTAGCAAGCAGGGGCCACGAGTAGGCTCCTCTAGCCACTGGTACTTGACTAGCAAGCAGGGGCCACGAGTAGGCTCCTCTAGCCACTGGTACTTGACTAGCAAGCAGGGGCCACGAGTAGGCTCCTCTAGCCACTGGTACTTGTCTAGCAAGCAGGGGCCACGAGTAGGCTCCTCTAGCCACTGGTACTTGACTAGCAAGCAGGGGCCACGAGTAGGCTCCTCTAGCCACTGGTACTTGACTAGCAAGCAAGGGCACGAGTAGGCTCCTCTAGCCACTGGTACTTGACTAGCAAGCAGGGGCCACGAGTAGGCTCCTCTAGCCACTGGTACTTGTCTAGCAAGCAGGGGCCACGAGTAGGCTCCTCTAGCCACTGGTACTTGACTAGCAAGCAGGGGCCACGAGTAGGCTCCTCTAGACACTGGTACTTGACTAGCAAGCAGGGGCCACGAGTAGGCTCCTCTAGCCACTGGTACTTGACTAGCAAGCAGGGGCCACGAGTAGGCTCCTCTAGCCACTGGTACTTGGCTAGCAAGCAGGGGCCACGAGTAGGCTCCTCTAGCCACTGGTACTTGACTAGCAAGCAGGGGCCACGAGTAGGCTCCTCTAGCCACTGGTACTTGTCTAGCAAGCAGGGGCCACGAGTAGGCTCCTCTAGCCACTGGTACTTGGCTAGCAAGCAGGGGCCACGAGTAGGCTCCTCTAGCCACTGGTACTTGGCTAGCAAGCAGGGGCCACGAGTAGGCTCCTCTAGCCACTGGTACTTGACTAGCAAGCAGGGGCAGTCAGTTCAGGCACTCGCTTTAGCTGCAGATAATTTGGCATAGCTAAACATTTTTTTAGTATCAAAAGAGAGCACATATATTATAGAAAACAATCTTTTTAGCTAAAGATCAAATTTCATACAGTGAACTGTGCACAATCTATGGAGCTCCAAAGTCGGGACCACGAGGCGTTGTGCATTTTATAATTTAGCCCCACCCCCTCACCTTATTAGCACAAGTCAACTTATAAAATAAGTCTCCTTGGCCCTGGCAGTCACACAGCGGCTGTAGCCACTCAAGACTTGTGCTGAAGTAATTATTATAAACAGAGTTTGTGGGTGTTGTGAGAAGTGATTTCAGTTCACATTCCAATCTGGAGTTCAAAAAAACCAAGATGTCATTAGGAAGCAGATTGCCAGGGGCAACAATGCATGATGTAAACATTAAGCAATGCATGATGTAAACACTAATGCATGATTTAAGCACTAATGCATGATGTAAACACTAAACAACGCATGATGTAAGCACTAATGCATGATGTAAACACTAAGCAACGCATGATGTAAACACTAAGCAATGCAGTGATGTAAACACTAAACAACGCATGATGTAAACACTAATGCATGATGTAAACACTAAACAATGCATGATGTAAACACTAATGCATGATGTAAACACTAATGCATGATGTAAACACTAAACAATGCATTATGTAAACACTAAACAATGCATGATGTAAACACTAACTATGTAAGTGGCTAAAAATCTAACGCAGTGATAGCAAATGGAAATGAACTGTCCGGGAAGTTTTCAAGAACTCATAGCCCCATCCACGGCCCCATCCACGGCCCCATCCACGGCCCCATCCACGGCCCCATCCACGGCCCCATCCACGGCCCCATCCACGGCCCCATCCACGGCCCCATCCACGGCCCCATCCACGGCCCCATCCATAGCCCCATCCATAGCCCCATCCATAGCCCCATCCATAGCCCCATCCATAGCCCCATCCATAGCCCCATCCATAGTCCCATCCATAGCCCCATCCATAGCCCCATCCATAGCCCCATCCATAGCCCCATCCATAGTCCCATCCATAGCCCCATCCATAGCCCCATCCATAGCCCCAGCCATAGCCCCATCCATAGCCCCATCCATAGCCCCATCCATAGCCCCAGCCCTTGTCGGGATAGTCTTACAAATTGCAAAATAAAGAAGAGCTGTGCGCGCATGCATGTAGGTGTGATGGGGTTAGCAAAAGAGAAGTTCCCAAACGGAAGTATTTGAGCCAAGTGCGAGTTCACTCCCTCCCCCCTCTAGGGGTGTATCACATTCGCTTCGCAAAAAGAAAAAGGGGCGGTGGCTAGAGAGTCCACAAGCAGTGCAGTCTACATCTCCTACTCCGTGCTCCAGTCTAGCATCTGCCCCACCACAAGCAGTGCAGTCTACATCTCCTACTCCGTGCTCCAGTCTAGCATCTGCCCCACCACAAGCAGTGCAGTCGAGATCTGTTTCCCACTTTCACTGTGCAATGAAGTGCTCTAGTGGGAGACTGCACTACTTCAGGTGGCAAGAAGGAAGGTTCTGGAACTAAGAAAAGACTTGAAAATCCTAGCTCTCCTCTGACAGTGCAGGTGAGCGTCACATGATGATAATTATGTAGTCGTCACACTTTTCAGCGACCAGCTTCAAATCCACATCAACACATTCACGCTGCTAAGGTGGGTGGAGCAATGGGATGGGCCAACTTCAATGAAGCCACCGGAGCAGCTAACCTATCCTCCATTTATTAAGTTCTTTATTATAATATGTATTTGTAATTGCTACTCTCTGCTATTCTGTTTGCTGCCTGGACCCCTGTTTAATTACATCATTGCTGCCTGGACCACTGTTTAATTACATCATTGCTGCCTGGACCACTGTTTAATTACAATGATGTAATTATTACATCATTGCTGCCTGGATCCCTGTTTAATTACATCATTGCCCCTGTTTAATTACATCACTGTTGCCTGATGCCTGGACCCTATTACATCATTATAAAATGCCGCTTTAATTAAGTTAATTAATTGTTGTACAACAAAAAACATTTTCCCTCTTAATTGTTCAGAAAGACCTTTTGAATGACCTTCTGAGTGACCACCTTCAAATCAACGGACTGAAAAGAGGTGGTCTGGCACTAAGGTGGGTGGAGCAATACGATGCCAACTTCAGTGAACCTTGAGGAACTGGAGAAGGCTGAGGGAATGGGGCGTAGCCAGAGCCACTGTTCTCCAAAAGTGGAACACAGTGGGGTTAGGGCTAGGGTTAGGGCTAGGGCTATGGTTATAGGGTTAGGGCTAGGTTAGGGCTAGGGTTAGGGTTGGGGCTAGGGTTAGGGCTAGGGTTAGGGCTAGGGTTAGGGCTAGGGTTAGGGCTAGGGTTAGGGCTAGGGCTAGGCTAGGGTTAGCTCTGTCTTGTTCTTCTCCTACGAAGAACATTCCATTCTCAACCTCGCATACAGAGAACCAAATGCACTCCATTGGGCATCATTTTGTATGCATAGCCACTTTTATAACCATCTCCAAATAAGAATCTGTGTCAACAGGTTGATGCTGGGATGTTGGCTAGACAGAGGGACCATTTGGACGCATGTTGCTTGAGACTTTGGTAGGGTTGATTGGGGGCCGAGGGGTCATCAAGCCCCCCCCCCCCCCCTACTTTGTATTTGTTGCCAATCAGCATATTCAAATAACCTTGCGATGCCCCACAGACTTCTTCCTCTCCCACTAAATTCCTCTTCTATAATAATCTGTTAACCGAGACAAAACACAGTCTGCTACAATAGCAACACATGAGTCAGAGAATGCTGACACACAAGCTAGTCACTTGTCTAGTCTAAATAAAATCTTATCTACTGACACTTTATAGACTTACAGTAGCTGACTTGGCTAGCCCTAAGGAAAAGGCTTGCGCACAGAGGCTATCTAAGATTTTCTAAGCCTTTCTTATGGCACAACTTGCTTAGAAGAAAGGCTTGCCAATGAACAGAAGCTATGAGTTCCAAACCTGTGAAAGTCCAGCTACTAACTGAGGTGAGGTGCTGACCCTTGACACAATCAAATACAGAATCTACTTATTTCTCTCACCATGGGCTACATAATAGCTTTTCAACAACTTATGCTGGTGGAACACGAGCTGTAGAACAAAGATGATCTATCCTCTCAGAAGCTCAAAGCAAAGAAGTGGCATGTGGCATAAATGAGTGTGTTTTCGTCACCTTAGGAAGGCTGATGTGTGGATAGCACCGACCTTTAGAGGTCCTCGCCATGCAGCCAACAGTTGCATAAGCAGTAACTGTTTATTAGTGTTGGTAACTGTTTATACTGAAGATGAGAGCTAGGGTGCAAGCTAATTAACTGAAGATGAGAGCTAGGTGCAAGCTAATTAACTGAAGATGAGAGCTAGGGTGCAAGCTAATTAACTGAAGATGAGAGCTAGGGTGCAAGCTAATTAACTGAAGATGAGAGCTAGGGTACAGCTAATTAACTGAAGATGAGAGCTAGGGTGCAAGCTAATTAACTGAAGATGAGAGCTAGGGTGCAAGCTAATTAACTGAAGATGAGAGCTAGGGTGCAAGCTAATTAACTGAAGATTAGAGCTAGGGTGCAAGCTAATTAACTGAAGAGCTAGGGTACAGCTAATTAACTGAAGATGAGAGCTAGGGTACAGCTAATTAACTGAAGATGAGAGCTAGGGTACAGCTAACTAACTGAAGATGAGAGCTAGGGTGGGAGCTAATTAACTGAAGATGAGAGCTAGGGTGCAAGCTAATTAACTGAAGATGAGAGCTAGGGTACAGCTAATTAACTGAAGATGAGAGCTAGGGTGCAAGCTAATTAACTGAAGATGAGAGCTAGGGTGCAAGCTAATTAACTGAGGATGAGAGCTAGGGTACAGCTAATTAACTGAAGATGAGAGCTAGGGTGCAAGCTAATTAACTGAAGATGAGAGCTAGGGTACAGCTAATTAACTGAAGATGAGAGCTAGGGTACAGCTAATTAACTGAAGATGAGAGCTAGGGTGCAAGCTAATTAACTGAAGATGAGAGCTAGGGTGCAAGCTAATTAACTGAAGATGAGAGCTAGGGTACAGCTAATTAACTGAAGATGAGAGCTGGGGTACAGCTAATTAACTGAAGATGAGAGCTAGGGTACAGCTAATTAACTGAAGATGCGAGCTAGGGTGGGAGCTAATTAGCTGAAGATGAGAGCTAGGGTGCAAGCTAATTAACTGAAGATGAGAGCTAGGGTACAGCTAATTAACTGAAGATGAGAGCTAGGGTACAGCTAATTAACTGAAGATGAGAGCTAGGGTGCAAGCTAATTAACTGAAGATGAGAGCTAGGGTACAGCTAATTAACTGAAGATGAGAGCTAGGGTGCAAGCTAATTAACTGAAGATGAGAGCTAGGGTGCAAGCTAATTAACTGAGGATGAGAGCTAGGGTACAGCTAATTAACTGAAGATGAGAGTTAGGGTGCAAGCTAATTAACTGAAGATGAGAGCTAGGGTGCAAGCTAATTAACTGAAGATGAGAGCTAGGGTGCAAGCTAATTAACTGAAGATGAGAGCTAGGGTGCAAGCTAATTAACTGAAGATGAGAGCTAGGGTGCAGCTAATTAACTGCAGCTAGGGTGCAAGCTAATTAACTGAAGATGAGAGCTACTAGGGTACAGCTAATTAACTGAAGATGAGAGCTAGGGTACAGCTAATTAACTGAGGATGAGAGCTAGGGTGAGAGCTAATTAACTGAAGATGATAGCTAGGGTACAGCTAATTAAATGAACATGAGAGCTAGGGTACAGCTAATTAAATGAAGATGAGAGCTAGGGTGGGAGCTAATTAACTGAAGATGAGAGCTAGGGTACAGCTAATTAACTGAGGATGAGAGCTAGGGTGCAAGCTAATTAACTGAAGATGAGAGCTAGGGTGCAAGCTAATTAACTGAAGATGAGAGCTAGGGTGGGAGCTAATTAACTGAAGATGAGAGCTAGGGTGCAAGCTAATTAACTGAAAATGAGAGCTAGGGTACAGCTAATTAACTGAAGATGAGAGCTAGGGTGCAAGCTAATTAACTGAAGATGAGAGCTAGGGTGCAAGCTAATTAACTGAGGATGAGAGCTAGGGTACAGCTAATTAACTGAAGATGAGAGCTAGGGTGAAAAATAATTAACTGAAGATGAGAGCTAGGGTACAGCTAATTAACTGAAGATGAGAGCTAGGGTACAGCTAATTAACTGAAGATGAGAGCTAGGGTGCAGCTAATATGAGAGCTAGGGTGGGAGCTAATTAACTGAAGATGAGAGCTAGGGTGCAAGCTAATTAACTGAAGATGAGAGCTAGGGTGCAAGCTAATTAACTGAAGATGAGAGCTAGGGTGCAAGCTAATTAACTGAAGATGAGAGCTAGGGTGCAAGCTAATTTACTGAGGATGAGAGCTAGGGTACAGCTGAAGATGAGAGCTAGGGTACAGCTAATTAACTGAAGATGAGAGCTAGGGTACAGCTAACTAACTGAAGATGAGAGCTAGGGTGGGAGCTAATTAACTGAAGATGAGAGCTAGGGTACAGCTAATTAACTGAGGATGAGAGCTAGGGTGCAAGCTAATTAACTGAAGATGAGAGCTAGGGTGCAAGCTAATTAACTGAAGATGAGAGCTAGGGTGGGAGCTAATTAACTGAAGATGAGAGCTAGGGTGCAAGCTAATTAACTGAAAATGAGAGCTAGGGTACAGCTAATTAACTGAAGATGAGAGCTAGGGTGCAAGCTAATTAACTGAAGATGAGAGCTAGGGTGCAAGCTAATTAACTGAGGATGAGAGCTAGGGTACAGCTAATTAACTGAAGATGAGAGCTAGGGTGCAAAATAATTAACTGAAGATGAGAGCTAGGGTACAGCTAATTAACTGAAGATGAGAGCTAGGGTACAGCTAATTAACTGAAGATGAGAGCTAGGGTGCAGCTAAGATGAGAGCTAGGGTGGGAGCTAATTAACTGAAGATGAGAGCTAGGGTGCAAGCTAATTAACTGAAGATGAGAGCTAGGGTGCAAGCTAATTAACTGAAGATGAGAGCTAGGGTGCAAGCTAATTAACTGAAGATGAGAGCTAGGGTGCAAGCTAATTTACTGAGGATGAGAGCTAGGGTACAGCTGAAGATGAGAGCTAGGGTACAGCTAATTAACTGAAGATGAGAGCTAGGGTACAGCTAACTAACTGAAGATGAGAGCTAGGGTGGGAGCTAATTAACTGAAGATGAGAGCTAGGGTACAGCTAATTAACTGAGGATGAGAAGGGTACAGCTAATTAACTGAAGATGAGAGCTAGGGTGCAAGCTAATTAACTGAAGATGAGAGCTAGGGTACAGCTAATTAACTGAAGATGAGAGCTAGGGTACAGCTAATTAACTGAAGATGAGAGCTAGGGTACAGCTAACTAACTGAAGATGAGAGCTAGGGTGGGAGCTAATTAACTGAAGATGAGAGCTAGGGTACAGCTAATTAACTGAAGATGAGAGCTAGGGTGCAAGCTAATTAACTGAAGATGAGAGCTAGGGTACAGCTAATTAACTGAAGATGAGAGCTAGGGTGCAAGCTAATTAACTGAAGATAAGATGAGAGCTAGGGTGCAGCTAATTAACTGAAGATGAGAGCTAGGGTGCAGCTAATTAACTGAAGATGAGAACTAGGGTGCAAGCTAATTAACTGAAGATTAGAGCTAGGGTACAGCTAATTAACTGAAGATGAGAGCTAGGGTACAGCTAATTAACTGAAGATGAGAGCTAGGGTGCAGCTAATTAACTGAAGATGAGAGCTAGGGTGCAAGCTAATTAACTGAAGATGAGAGCTAGGGTACAGCTAATTAACTGAGGATGAGAGCTAGGTGCAAGCTAATTAACTGAAGATGAGAGCTAGGGTACAGCTAATTAACTGAAGATGAGAGCTAGGGTAGAGCTAATTAACTGAAGATGAGAGCTAGGGTACAGCTAATTAACTGAAGATGAGAGCTAGGGTGCAATCTAATTAACTGAGGATGAGATCTAGGGTGCAAGCTAATTAACTGAAGAAGAGAGCTAGGGTGCAAGCTAATTAACTGAAGATGAGAGCTAGGGTACAGCTAATTAACTGAAGATGAGAGCTAGGGTGCAAGCTAATTAACTGAGGATGAGAGCTAGGGTGCAAGCTAATTAACTGAAGATGAGAGCTAGGGTGCAAGCTAATTAACTGAGGATGAGAGCTAGGGTGCAAGCTAATTAACTGAGGATGAGAGCTAGGGTGCAAGCTAATTAACTGAAGATGAGAGCTAGGGTACAGCTAATTAACTGAGGATGAGCTAATTAACTAAGGATGAGAGCTAGGGTGCAGCTAATTAACTGAGGATGAGAGCTAGGGTACAGCTAATTAACTAAGGATGAGAGCTAGGGTGCAGCTAATTAACTGAAGATGAGAGCTAGAGTGCAAGCTAATTAACTGAAGATGAGAGCTAGGGTGGGAGCTAATTAACTGAGGATGAGAGCTAGGGTACAGCTAATTAACTGAAGATGAGAGCTAGGGTGCAGCTAATTAACTGAATATGAGATATGAGAGCTAGGGTACAGCTAATTAACTGAGGATGAGAGCTAGGGTGGGAGCTAATTAACTGAAGGTGAGAGCTAGGGTACAGCTAATTAACTGAAGATGAGAGCTAGGGTACAGCTAATTAACTGAGGTTGAGAGCTAGAGTGCAAGCTAATTAACTGAAGATGAGAGCTAAGGTGAAAGCTAATTAACTGAAGCTAGGGTGGGAGCTAATTAACTGAAGATGAGAGCTAGGGTGGGAGCTAATGAGAGCTAGGGTACAGCTAATTAACGAGCTAGGGTACAGCTAATTAACTGAGGATGAGAGCTAGGGTACAGCTAATTAACTGAAGATGAGAGCTAGGGTGCAAGCTAATTAACTGAAGATGAGAGCTAGGGTACAGCTAATTAACTGAAGATGAGAGCTAGAGTGCAAGCTAATTAACTGAAGATGAGAGCTAGGGTACAGCTAATTAACTGAAGATGAGAGCTAGGGTGCAAGCTAATTAACTGAGGATTAGAGCTAGGGTACAGCTAATTAACTGAAGATGAGAGCTAGTTAACTGAGGATGAGAGCTAGTTAACTGAGGATGAGAGCTAGAGTGCAAGCTAATTAACTGAAGATGAGAGCTAGGGTGCAAGCTAATTAACTGAGGATGAGAGCTAGGGTGCAAGCTAATTAACTGAAGATGAGAGCTAGGGTACAGCCAATTAACTGAAGATGAGAGCTAGGGTGGGAGCTAATTAACTGAGGATGAGAGCTAGGGTGCAAGCTAATTAACTGAAGATGAGAGCTAGGGTGCAAGCTAATTAACTGAAGATGAGAGCTAGGGTACAGCTAATTAACTGAGGATGAGAGCTAGGGTACAGCTAATTAACTGAGGATGAGAGCTAGGGTGGGAGCTAATTAGAAGATGAGAGCTAGGGTACAGCTAATTAACTGAAGATGAGAACTAGGGTGCAAGCTAATTTACTGAGGATGAGAGCTAGGGTACAACTGATTGAGGACCCTCGCCATCCCCACCACATCCCCTTAATGGTGACTACAAACTTGTGAAATAAGTGCAAAGTTAAAACTTCACCATATTAGAGATTCATAATGAGATTCATAATGAGATTCATAATGAATGAAGCTTATGGCAACATACACACACACCACGCTTAGTATCCACGCCAACTATTATATAGCGATGGTACATAGCTATATATAGCGATGGTACATGTACATAGCGATGGTACATGTACATATCTATATATAGCGATGGTACACAGCTATATATAGCGATGGTACATGTACATGTACATAGCGATGGTACATGTACATATCTATATATAGCGATGGTACACAGCTATATATAGCGATGGTACATAGCTATATATAGTGATGGTACATGTACATGTACATAGCGATGGTACATGTACATAGCTATATATAGTGATGGTACATGTACATGTACATAGCGATGGTACATGTACATAGCTATATATAGCTATGGTACATGTACATATCTATATATAGCGATGGTACACAGCTATATATAGCGATGGTACATAGCTATATATAGTGATGGTACATGTACATAGCTATATATAGTGATGGTACATGTACATGTACATAGCGATGGTAAATGTACATAGCTATATATAGCGATGGTACATGTACATAGCTATATATAGCGATGGTATGTACATGTACATATCTATATATAGCGATGGTACAAAGCTATTATATAGCGATGGCTATAGCGATAACTTCTCATCCCACGACCGCCATAATTGAACTCCAGTGCATCTGTGGTCATGGCTGTCCGTTGACTGTGGAGTCAAGGTCGAAGTTCGAGATTGGGTCAGTCATTGTGCCACGAAGCATGCATAATATGACGTGACAACACACAATGGCCGAGTGTCACTCATCTTTAAGCTTCCTGCACACTCCAATCCACCACACCCTTGACACCTCACTGACCACACCACCTTACCATTCATTTACTACCATGCTTAAAAGAGCGCGTGCTCCCAGAGAGATTGTGCACGCCCATCTATGCCTGTGAGAATGTGATGCTGAAACCAAACCTCCAATTAACCAACGCATACAATTACATACACAATCATAAATATTGTCTCAAAGTACATGTATGACTCTGTGAGCAGAACGGCCGAGGGATATCTCTGTGAGCAGAACGGCCGGCAGATATCTCAGTGAGCAGAACGGCTGGCAGATATCTCTGTGAGCAGAACAGCCGGGAGATATCTCAGTGAGCAGAATTCTCAGTGAGCAGAATGACCGGGAGATATCTCTGTGAGCAGAACGACCGGGAGATATCTCTGTGAGCAGAACGACCGGGAGATATCTCTGTGAGCAGAACAGCCGGGAGATATCTCAGTGAGCAGATCGGCCGGGAGATATCTCTGTGAGCAGAATGACCGGGAGATATCTCTGTGAGCAGAACGACCGGGAGATATCTCTGTGAGCAGAACAGCCGGCAAATATCTCTGTGAGCAGAATGACCGGGATATATCTCAGTGAGAAGAACGGCCGGGAGATATCTCTGTGAGAAGAACAGCCGGGAGATATCTCTGTGAGCAGAACGACCGGGAGATATCTCTGTGAGCAGAACAGCCGGGAAATATCTCTGTGAGCAGAATGACCGGGATATATCTCAGTGAGAAGAACGGCCGGGAGATATCTCTGTGAGCAGAACGGCCGAGGGATATCTCTGTGAGCAGAACGGCCGGCAGATATCTCAGTGAGCAGAACGGCTGGCAGATATCTCTGTGAGCAGAACAGCCGGGAGATATCTCAGTGAGCAGAATTCTCAGTGAGCAGAATGACCGGGAGATATCTCTGTGAGCAGAACGACCGGGAGATATCTCTGTGAGCAGAACGACCGGGAGATATCTCTGTGAGCAGAACAGCCGGGAGATATCTCAGTGAGCAGATCGGCCGGGAGATATCTCTGTGAGCAGAATGACCGGGAGATATCTCTGTGAGCAGAACGACCGGGAGATATCTCTGTGAGCAGAACAGCCGGCAAATATCTCTGTGAGCAGAATGACCGGGATATATCTCAGTGAGAAGAACGGCCGGGAGATATCTCTGTGAGAAGAACAGCCGGGAGATATCTCTGTGAGCAGAACGACCGGGAGAGATCTCTGTGAGCAGAACAGCCGGGAAATATCTCTGTGAGCAGAATGACCGGGATATATCTCAGTGAGAAGAACGGCCGGGAGATATCTCTGTGAGCAGAACGGCCGAGGGATATCTCTGTGAGAAGAACAGCCGGGAGATATCTCTGTGAGAAGAACGGCCGGGAGATATCTGTGCAGCAAGTCAGTGAAGTGATGTGAAAACCTTAAACACAGCAGCTCTTCTTATGGATGGCTCAGAAGATGGCCACAAGCACAGAAGATGGCCACAAGGTAAGAGCCAGCACAGAAGATGGCCACAAGGTAAGAGCTAGCACAGAAGATGGCCACAAGGTAAGAGCCAGCACAGAAGATGGCCACAAGGTAAGAGCTAGCACAGAAGATGGCGACAAGGTAGGAGCCAGCACAGAAGATGGCCACAAGGTAGGAGCCAGCACAGAAGATGGCCACAAGGTAAGAGCCAGCACAGAAGATGGCCACAGATGGCCACAAGGTAAGAGCCAGCACAGAAGATGGCCACAAGGTAAGAGCCAGCACAGAAGATGGCCACAAGGTAAGAGCTAGCACAGAAGATGGCCACAAGGTAGGAGCCAGCACAGAAGATGGCCACAAGGTAAGAGCCAGCACAGAAGATGGCCACAAGGTAGGAGCCAGCACAGAAGATGGCCACAAGGTAAGAGCCAGCACAGAAGATGGCCACAAGGTAGGAGCCAGCACAGAAGATGGCCACAAGGTAGGAGCCAGCACAGAAGATGACCACAAGGTAGGAGCCAGCACAGAAGATGGCCACAAGGTAGGAGCCAGCACAGAAGATGGCCACAAGGTAAGAGCCAGCACAGAAGATGACCACAAGGTAGGAGCCAGCAGAGAAGCAACTATCGCTGGTGAGCCAACCAAACAGAGCACAAGAGGAATGGCAGTGAGTGATAATGCCTTCACAATGGACGAAACGAAACTGACATGGAAGGTAGAGGAAACTCTAGGAGACGCTGACCAGTCAAAACAATAGCTAGCATCACGTGATGACCAGATGATCTATTACAGCACATGTAGCTGTACTGCACGGGTGAAGTCATAGAGCACACCATTGATTAGTGATGCTCTCAAACACTCCATGCTGCTAGACCGCAATCTAATCACAGCTAAACAGTATGCATTGTGTAAGTGTATTAGTGCAAGCAGTTCCTCCTAAAGATTTCTCTGGGGACAGGCTCCTGCAAGCGGAGCACACTGGAGCATGCTCATGCTAACATGACCGTCTAACATGAACTGGTCATGCTAACATGAACTTCTAACATGAACTGGTCATGCTAACATGAATGTCTAACATGAACTGCTCATGCTAACATGAATGTCTAACATAAACTGCTACTTAGCCTAGTACCACAAAAAGTTGGGGAAAAGATTTGCCAAGTCATCGTGCTAAGATCAAAGTGTAGGTAAGGCCCCAGCTAATGCAGAGATCGCCAAGTATGTGGTCAGTGACCAAGGGCATTTAACCGCTGAGCATTCAGTGTTCCCCCCAGTGAGGGATATAGGGTGTGTCACTGGTGGAGTGGCTGACTAATGAACCATGATGGTCTGCTTTTTGGGTGGTCGTGTATTCTTCCTTGTTGCAGGAGGTGCACTGCACTAGACATAATATTAGCATGTCAAAAAGCTATGAATCCGTACATGCTGCAAGCAGTGCATTATATGATTGACTGGAGCCTGACCGATCATAATAGTGACTGGAGATATTTCATGGCTGAAGAAACTGTTTGGCTAGTGTTTACAGATGACTATCAACATGGACAGAAATAAAATGGAGAGGGCTCTGTCGGTGAAAAGCGAGGGCTAAGTTCCACTCTCTTCTCCTTGGCACTGCTATCTCCCCAAACACACAGTCAGCCTGTCGGGATGTGGCACTATGCTTCACTAAGCGCTGTCTTGTTAGAGTCGTACAAGGCAAGCGTGCCAGGTTGCTCGGCTTATGGCAACCTTCTTGGGCCTGTGCTTATGTTCACGGGGGGCTTCACCAAACTTTTCCCTCCTCCAACTCGAACACGGTAGGCCCAACATCTATTTTTGATCAATGCCAGCCTTCCTGTGCTTGTTTGAGCTGCTAGCGACTCCCTCATCCGGACATCCAGCCTTCCTGTGCTTGTTTGAGCTGCTAGCAACTCCCTCATCCAGACATCCAGCCTTCCTGTGCTTGTTTGAGCTGCTAGCAACACCCTAATCCAGACATCCAGCCTTCCTGTGCTTGTTTGAGCTGCTAGCGACTCCCTCATCCGGACATCCAGCCTTCCTGTGCTTGTTTGAGCTGCTAGCAACACCCTCATCCAGACATCCAGCCTTCCTGTGCTTGTTTGAGCTGCTAGCAACACCCTCATCCAGACATCCAGCCTTCCTGTGCTTGTTTGAGCTGCTAGCGACTCCCTCATCCGGACATCCAGCCTTCCTGTGCTTGTTTGAGCTGCTAGCGACTCCCTCATCCAGACATCCAGCCTTCCTGTGCTTGTTTGAGCTGCTAGCAACACCCTCATCCAGACATCCAGCCTTCCTGTGCTTGTTTGAGCTGCTAGCGACTCCCTCATCCGGACATCCAGCCTTCCTGTGCTTGTTTGAGCTGCTAGCGACTCCCTCATCCGGACATCCAGCCTTCCTGTGCTTGTTTGAGCTGCTAGCAACCCCTTGTCCAGACATGCTCTGACATGTCTACCTTGCGAGAGAGAGCTACTATAGAGCTAGCACAGTTGCAAACTTTTCACCAACCTCACCCACAATACAACCACACCCACAATACAACCACACCCACAATACAACCACACCCACAATACAACCACACCCACAATACATATAACTGTAACTGTATTGCATCATCAATTTGAAAAAATGAACTTTGAACTGACAACGGTAGGCCTAGTGGCCGCTATGCCTTCAACTTTGAAGGGATAATGGCCACTACACCTAAACACTCTGGGGAGAACTCGGACTTGACATGGTCAGTGCCCACGGGCACTTAACCACGTACCTTGAAAATGAGATAGAAGGAGGGGCACTTGTTTTAAGAAACTGGCTCTGGTGATTCTAAATGGCACACATCAGCAACTATATAGACTTAAGTGACCAATGTACAACAGCCCTAGGAAGTTAGCTAGCTCAAGGCGAGGTCTTCCTAGCCCTAGCCCTAGGAAGTTAGCTAGCTCAATGCGAGGTCTTTAGCCCTAGCCCTAGGAAGTTAGCTAGCTCAAGGCGAGGTATTTAGCCCTAGCCCTAGGAAGTTAGCTTGCTCAAGGCGAGGTCTTTAGCCCTAGCCCTAGGAAGTTAGCTAGCTCAAGGCGAGGTCTTTAGCCCTAGCCCTAGGAAGTTAGCTAGCTCAAGGCGAGGTCTTGCGAGTACAGTAGACCATCGCATATCTGGGACCCACCTAGTTCTGATATGCAAAAAGCATGAATGTTATTATAAATACATGAATATAATTAAAATACTGACATGAATATAATTGAAATACTGCTTAAAAAATTAATAATATCTTTTATCTGATAATATCTTTTATCTGCAGGTCCTTGGGATGTGAGCAACTGATTCCTGGTCCTAGAGGCATGTCCTAAGTGACTGCCATGTTGACTTGCACACACACATTCTTTACAAGAGTGTTGTATGTTCGTGTACATATGAGCAATTGCTGATTGCATTGTTGGTCTACCTCATCAGCAGCAACCAGCCTGCACTGCCAGAAAATGGTGGTACTTCTGATCAAACTCTTCATGGAATTCTGCTGCCTTCTCTCTTAGAAATGGTCCACTGACTATATCCCTTGCCCCTGACTGGCGCAGAGATGTAGAGCACTCCCCAAGCTGTCACCAGCGCTCACGACATTGACTTGAGCTCCTCCCATGACTATCAAGGTACTTGCAGACTCTCCAAGTTCGGCTTCCTTCTTCTTGATCTCTCTAACTTTGATTTTCCAACACCATACTCCTCTGCGAGTCCATCTTGAGATCCTTTGGATACCTTGCCCAATTTTGACTCAATAAACTAAACTCTTCTTTTCGCTAGCCGTACAAACGATAGGTCTTCACCCTCTGTCAACAATCATTACAACATTTTTTAATTAGCAGAGTTCGGACAATCGATCAATGAGGCAAGGGTGAACTGCACTGTCAATTTCCAGCCATTGTCTACACTTTAGCAATTCTTGTTCTTGTTCTTGATCCTTGGGGGCATTTGCACTTCCAAGTCATCGACTTCAATTTCTATGAAATCTATGAAAGGATCTTCATCGTTATCCTTGTCTCCGCTCAGCCTCATGAACACTCTATAAACTCGGCAGTGCACCCAGACTAGTCCCAGGGTGCATAGGAAAGCAAGTAGTCACTAGCTACCCCACTGCAGGACTAGTACTTCATTGTATTATTAGGAGATAAGCTTCCCACCAGCTAGTCACCAGGCAAGCTTCCCACCAGCTAGTCACCAGGCAAGCTGCCCACCAGCTGTCACCAGGCAAGCTGACTGCACAGTGTAATAGTGCTTTCATTGTGACCTCATTCGAAAGCTGAGTGGAGCGAGAAAATTGGAGTTTAAGGTCACTGCATATACATGCATGCACATGTTTCAATGGCAGAAAGTCAAGTTATGGCTTGCTGTCAGTATGGCAGAAAACATAACTATCATACCAGTGTTACCTTACACTGCATATACATGCATGCACGTTTCAATGGCAGAAAGTCAAGTTATGGCTTGCTGTCACTATGGCAGAATTATTATAGCAACATACCTATCATACCAGTGTTACCATACACTGGCCATAGCTCATATGTATTGTAGATTACCTTAGTCACATCCTTAACAGGTCCAGATAATCTTCCCTGCAAAGAACACTCTCTCCAACAGAACACAACTACATACTAGAAAGAGAAAGGTTAAGAAATAAATTAATAGGTCTTTATTGCTTGGATGAGGCACTGATGCAAAAGAGTGCTCAAGTTTAAAAGAGAGGGATCAACCACTTATGTTTTGTGACAATGCCAAACTGCATTACACTCACTCTATTACAGTGTAACTCGCTACTATATACATAGTCATGAAAAAATGCTTATCAAAATTGTAAAACTTGACTGGCCTGATGGTCTAACCAAACCTACCACCCTAGTCACTGGGTGCATAAAGAAACTACTGAGCACGCATATTCATCACGAGCGTGCAAACCAACACAGCCTCACATCCGCACATGCCATATGTAGGACGCACCAACCTCGTCTGCTCCTCCAGATGCAATGCAGTCGTTTCCCACACGGCAAAGACAGTGTATAGGGCTTTGGTGCAAAGGTTGAGAAGGATCTAGCTTCGCTCCATCGCCTCCATAACCGCCAGACTGGAGGCCTTCCAGCGAAGATATAGTTTTGCTATGATTCCCGCCCATCCTAGATAACTGCACTCCGAGCGCTCATTCCCACATACCTTTTGATGTTGTATCAATTGCTGCGGAAGCAAGGCGTTGCTATAGTACAACAACAGTGAGCGTGGGTAGTGAGAACTCTAACCCCTCCCACCCTCACCACCCCCACATTGGGCAAAAGAAAGAGATGCCTTATAGGTGTTCACGTGTCAGTTCAGGTGTTGAAGTGTCATTCTTCTCTTGTACGGCGTTGTGTGCGTGTCACAAATTCGTCCTACGCACTTAACTAGCTAGGCATTGAGTGGCAGAGCAAAAAAAATAATAATAGGGCTAGGGCTAGGGCTAGGGCTAGGGCTAGGGCTAGGGCTATGTAATAAAACCTGTTGTTGAAGAAAGTCCATCATTCTTTCCCCGGCAGCGTTCTCACTTAATTAACCCCTGCAGCATTTTTTGGTTTATTAATATTATTTTATTTATTATTATTGTTATATATAATATCAATCAATAAATGGAGTGGTCCAAGAAAGGAGGGAAATAAAGGCAAGCATAAATAAAAATTATAACCATATAATTTAATTGTTCTGTTGAGCCTTGAGATACCACAACAACATGAATTAATTATTTTAATGATTATTACAGCAAAATAATGAATTACACAAAGAGTTTGTTTTGGGGATGGCGAGGGGGGAGGTGCCAAACATTAAGTATTTCCTCTTCCATTTGAGCACATTCCCATTATAATTCTGTCTACCCTATCGAACACCTCTTCCTTCACCTGCTACTGATCTTCCCCCCAACATTAGGCCTACTCTCCCTTCTTCATCTTCATTCCTCCATTCTACCAGCCACTCCTCAGCCCCTTCAGGACCCTCCAATACCCAACAATCTTTCTCGGTCACCAGCAAACTCCTCGCAGTACAACAACAAGAAATGCACAACATCTTCCACGACACCTTCATCCATCTACCACCCCGGCACATGCCACACCTCACCTTGTCACCCAAGAGTCCCGATGATACCGTCCTTAACCTAAATCTCAGCCTCAGTTCCCCTGTGTTACTGAATCTAAGGCTTGATTTCCCCCCTACTTCTTCCCACCACTCTTCCTTATGAACATCCCTTACACAATTCCTCCATGTCGCACTTGAGCCTGCTATCTCCAATGCCATCCCCACCAAACTTCCTTTTCAGCTCACAAAATTCTACCCCCCAACCTCTGGATAATCACTTTAACTACCACAACTTTTTTCACTAGCTCATTCTCTGCAACCTCCATCCAAATAACACTTTCTTTTCTTCCCTTCTCTGCTTCAGCCTCCTTCAGCCCAGGTCCCCTCTTACTGCCACCCCTGCAACTGTATTACTCCCTCCAACCAGTTTCCTCCCAACATTCTCTGGAATTCTTTCCAAGCTGTCTTCCCTCCTGTCCACCATACTTCAGATGTATGCTCTAGACATGACCTAGCAAGCAACTCCCGTATCAGTTTACCTGTGTCCACTCCATTTCTCCATTTACCGTGCTCATATAACCAATTTTTGCCCTCCATTTCTCCTTTTCCTTCATCTTCTCCAAATGAACATATCCTCTCATCCCCCTGTCAAACCACACACCAAAATATTTGAAGGCTTCCACATTCTCCATTCTCTCCTCATTAATCTTCCACTCTTCTCCACTACACTTTCCACCAACTGTCATTGACTTGCTCTTCTCACTATTAAACCATTTCATTGCATACTCTCCCACCACATTCAACATCACTTGTAACTCCACCTGATCTCTTGCTAACAGTACAATAATTATCATCTGCATACAGCAACCCACCACACCATGTCCCTTCCACTTCAATCCCTAATCTTTTCCCCTTTCCCCTCCAAATCCTTCAACAATCCCATGACATACACACTATAGAGAACTGGAGACATAGGACAACCCTGTCTCAGTCCTGCCTCCACTTCATACCACCACCTCGTCTGTGATTGTTTTCAATATTTTACTACTAGTAATGGACTATATAATTTCTTTCTTCCTTGTATTACTATATTTTATGCAAAACCTAGATAATAAATGTGTTTTCTTGTCTTCTGACTTTTTTGTGCCTTTATGATGGCTATGCATTTGTGTGGGAGTATGGGGGTAAATGTCAAAATACATCAGGCCGAGGGGGTAAATGATGGAGGAACGGTTGGGAATCCCTGCTCTGGGCTATCAATTGGAATATCCTTCCCTGACCTGGACACACTCCCTAATCCTTCCCAATGCTTGGCCAATACCTCCAGTATATCCTTCCTCTTCTCCACTCCACCCCATTTTCCTCTCTCACTCTCCGAATTTGACATTGCTTCTTCTTTCCCTTCTGTCCATCCAAAAATAACTTACAGCTAGTCCCTCCATGCTCTTTAATCTTTTCTATTGTAGCCTTCCTCAGTCTCTTCTTTTCAAAACTAATCAACTTCACACATCCTTATATTCCTCCCATTACCATAATAATCCTTCTTCTCCTACATTGCCACCCATAGACCCTCTAAGCTTCCTACAGGACACTTGCCATGCTTGGATGGTCACTTCAATATCACGAGACCACCATCCCTTAGATCTGTTGGTTAGTTTTTTCCTCCCCATCTCAACTCAGCCTCCCAAAGCACAATGTGTCTCCATTGTTCCGAAATTTGATGTACACCTTCTCTGTCCTTTCCCTTCCCTAGCACTGCCACATATTCCTCCCAACCTCTGAAGCCCTCGCTAAACATATGTTGATATTCTTCCCAATCCATCTTACCATCAACCTTCCATTTAAACCGTGGAGTGTATACTTGCTCTTTCCTCGTCTACCTATTCTCAGGACACACCAATATAAGATTATGATCTGACCCTAGATCAATTTCTCCACTGTCCTCAACCACCATCTTATCTATTAACTAACCTCTCTGACAGCTAGATATAATCTATCACTGACCTCCTTTCTCCCATCTCCCACGTCCACTTTCCACTTAACCTTGATTTAATTTAAATTGGGAATGGTCGTCTTGTGAACAAACGCGCGGCGCAGATAGTGAGGTACAAATAGAAAATAAATTACTGCTAGGTTAGTGAGAAAGGGCTGCATGGCTGACAGGAAAGAATGATGGAGTCATTTACTTGACCTTCAGGTCTGGGGAGGCTCCTTTGAGAGAACTTACTTGATGTCAGGGTCTTTAACCTCTATGCTCCATCAAATCGACAATCAAATGTCTACACACAAAAAACATGAAAGGCTTAGAAGCGAGCTTATGAGCAGTGTGTCCGGGAGGTATATAGAACATGCAATAATTGCTAGAAGTCCCTGGGGCTTCTTAGACATACTCTTAGACATACTTTCCATCGTTGCAACACTGAAACAACTTTACCTCACGAGTGAAGTCTCTACTCATGTACCAATCTGATGCCCTCATCTCAAGAAAGATTTTGTCCCATCAGAAAAGATCCAAAGAAGAGCAACTAAGTTTATCCTCAGAGATTTTTCATCAGACTACAAAAATCGCCTTATTAGTTTAAAATTCTTCCCTTAATGATGACTCTGGTATCTTATTTGTTGTAAAATCTCTTTAAAAAAACATCTGAACATTTCAATATTCTTAATTACATTTCTATGTCCACTTTAACTACCATATCTATATACTAATCATCTAAAAAATCAAACATGTTCATGCTCATAATGTAAAGAACCTCACTCTCCTTGTCTTTGGAACACACTCCCTAGTCTTTCATCATCTATTATAAAATATCAACTAAACTTGTTATTTCTTAATCACCAATTCATTTCAAACTTTGATCCAAATAATTCATGCTCTTATGTCTATCTAACATGTGCTCTAATATACCATCCCCCCCTAACTTCCACCATTTAAATCTGACTGCTTGATATTGACTTGTGGACCATCAATACTCCTTTCTCCTAATCATGGTCATAATAATAATAAGATGATAATGATGATGATAATGATAATGATATATAGTGATAATGATGATAATAATGACGATAATAATGATGGTAATAATAACGGTATTAATAACGGTATTAATAACGATATTAATAATGGTAATAATAACAGTAACAATAACACTAATAATAACAGTAATAATAACGGTAATAATAACACACTAATAATAACGGTAATAATAACACACTAATAATAAAAGTAATAATAACAGTAATAATAACAGTAACAATAACACAGTAATAATAACAGTAAAAATAACAGTAATAATAACAGTAATAATAACAGTAATAATAACAGTAATAATAACAGTAATAATAACAGTAATAATAACTTTATTACTGTTATTATTAGTGGTATTGTTAGTGTTATTGTTACTGTTGACAGTAATAATAACAGTAAAATAACACAGTAATAATAACAGTAATAACAACAATAACAACAATAGTAATATGCTTTACAACATCAGAGGTGATTATGATGCGATGTATAGGTGACGTTGAATATAATATTAGAGGACTCAGGTGATGACAGACTATATATCACTACTAGTGCAGCTGGAAATCCTGCCTCAAGTGGTATAAGTTAGTTAAAGAAGAGTTTGGACAAGAATGATATGTGATAATGGGAAGACATGAGGCTGAGGTGAAGTATGACAGAGCTGGACTCTTGGGTGGCAAGGAGAAGTGTGGTATGCACCAGGATGATAGATGTGAGCTATGTGAATTAGGTGTTGAGAAAGATATTGTGCATTTTTGTTGTATTGTGGGGAGTTTGCTGGTGATCGACGAAAATTGTTTGATATGATCAAGGCATTGAAAGGTCTGAAAAGTGGGTGATAGAGTGGAGAAATGAAGAGTAGGCCTAATGTTGGGTAGATCAGTATATAGCAGGGGTGAAGGAAGAGGTGTTGGATAGGGTAGACAGAATTGTAATGGGAAATGTGCAGGAAATACTTGAACCTAGCATGCCATGCATTTATGTCTTTGGCATCTCTCCCCATTCCAATCCTACTTGTTGTAATTATCATTAAAGGAGTTAATTTATTAAAGGAGTTAATTCATGTTGTTTTTTCTTTTGTAGTCATATATAGCCATTAACTATATGTACTCGTGATGACCTATATATCTCAAGGCTCAACAGGACATCACAATTATAGACAAGTGGGGAGTGTTTATTGAAAGGGAAAGATAAACGTTTGCCTCATCAAGGACAAAGGTGCATGAGACATTTGGGTCAAAAGTGGTCCCATAGATATTGGTAAGGATTTTATTAAGTGTGAAAACTCAATGATAGGTGTTAATGGTTACATTTTGATTGAAGTGCAAAAGGTTAGGGAAAGGTTTGTAGTGCTGGCTAATCAGATGTAGTGATGCGTACCTATTTGCACAGATTTTGTTAAAGTGCTCGGACCAAAGAGATTGCAGTGGGCATTAAGTCACAGTTTGACTTCACATGGTCAATTTCAGAGTTTAGAAATTGCATTTAGAAAGGGCAAATTTGTTAAACTATTTCTCGTCTACTCTGGCACTGGCTTATCCAGTTGGCCCTAGCTAAGCTCCAGCTCACAGGTCAAATGTTATGCAAATTCACAGGATTCCGATAACTCAACAAGTCTCAGAATCTCACAGAACAGAACTTCGTTACTCTGCCCAAATTTCCATATGCACAAAAGACACTATCCTCTAATTGGGCAGATAATTTACACCAAGTCTATCGCGTAGTAGCTGTTCCTTCATCTATTAATTAGTCTTGTTTGGGCTTCAGATCTCAGCACAGGCTTCCTTGACACTCCTTCCCCCCCCTTCTCATTGAGGTGTAAGTCCTCTGGTCCTGCTCTGCTTCAACAGTCTGTCCACATTCTGATTTGCCTATCTGGGTCTGTAGAGCACATCAAAGTTGAGTGGGGGATGACCAGTACCCACTGGGTAAGCCATCTATTTGTGTTCCACAACCCTGAGATTTGAGTTGCTCTCTCATTCTGGGGTAATGGACTTGGCCCGTCTCCTCCAGCACAGCATACTACCCGCCAGAAGTTGTGGGACATCCCTTGTATTCTGGCAAAGGTGGAGT
The DNA here is from genome assembly GCA_028752905.1 of Cladorhizidae sp. MBARI D1340-BT2. Taxonomy (NCBI): domain Eukaryota; kingdom Metazoa; phylum Porifera; class Demospongiae; order Poecilosclerida; family Cladorhizidae; species Cladorhizidae sp. MBARI D1340-BT2. The sequence continues at coordinate 964,216 of JAQNBH010000016.1, read as the reverse complement.
CTCTTTTATGGAATGCTAGTAACCCCAACAACAGAGCTTGTCTCCTGGCAGTGTTGGCATGTGAGTCAGGTGCCAGGCAGAATGCCCTGCCAATCTCCTCACTGGGTTTCCGAATGATGACACAGTTGTTGCACTATGCCTTGGAGCACCCCTGTGCCAGCCACACCCTGTGTCAGCCACACTCTTGTAGTCACTGTAGAGCAGATGTTGAAAAGTTTGGCACTCAGGGGTTGAGCTGCAGAGAGAGCCAGGGAAGGTTTTCTCGCCATGGTACTTTAAATGATATCATCCACCTTCATTAACTTCTGAAAATGCCCGTTCCCAGCTGGAGCCCTCAGCCCTGCTTAGGTCGGAAGGAAAGAGACCTGATGGCATGTCCTTGGTCAAGTGGTATATAGACTCTTGGTATGGGATACCACTTGGGTGACACCTTTGCCCCATCCAACCTTGTGGCTCCTGTCACTGAAGCTGGTGCAGTGGTATATAGCCCAGGTAGAGTTTAAAGAATGTCAAGTATGCCAACCTGGAATCTGCATACAGTTTTATACCCATGGCAGTGCAGACGTGTTGCCCTTTGGGGGCTCCATCTGAGGTGCTGATGAGAACTCACATCAAATCTCATTCATAGGATTTTCGTGGCGGTGCAATGTCTGGGTACGCTTCTTCGGTGCTGGCGGGTTTGCTTTTTGTGGGGTGTGTGGAAGATAAATTTTTGTGTGTGGGTTTTTTGTTATTATTATTATTTATCCTAATAGATATGATGCCAATGATGATGATGCTGATGATGAGGATTATGATGATGATGAAGATGATGATGCCGATGATGAGGATTATGATGATGATGAAGATGATGATGATGATGATGATGATTACGATGATGCTGCTGCTGCTGCTGCTGATGATGATGCCGATGATGATGATGATGATGATGATAACGACGACGACGAGGAGGAGGAGGAGGAGGGGGGAGGAGGAGGAGGAGGAGGAGGAGGAGGAGGAGGAGGGGAAAAATGTTATATGTTTTATTTATTTATGAAAACAAGTAGGCATTTATTACAATAATCTTCTCAATAATCAACTTCAAATTGTATTCTGACATATTTATAATCAACTAATTAACACTACAATACGTAACTAGCAACTAATAAATAAATGCATAACTAACGACAAGTTCAACTTCCAACCGACCCCAAACAGACGAGGCATTCTCCCTCTGGACTGCCACAGAGAGACGCTGAAGGAGATGGGCACAGGCATTCACCTCCCCAGTTATTTGCCAAAATAATAATATTTATAAAATTAAAAGGAAATGAATACATGCACAGACAATGAAAAATTTTGTGGTCAAGAGTGACTAATTAGAAAAGGCCATCCAGGTGCAAGTGTTTACACCTAGTCCAGAGGGAAGCATTCCCTCTCCACAGGGAGATGGCGAGTCGCTGAAATAAGTATCTTGTACTTTCATGGGGCAGGCTTTGCTCTTGGAGACTGCCGATGTTGGTGATGGTCTGACAGGCCGTCAGGCTCCAACCATTGATCCTTCAATCGAAGCTGGTATGATCAGAGACAACCATCATTTGGGAAAGTACCACCCAGAGTCAACTCGTCTCGTGTTAAAGTTGAGACATACCTCAGAAGTTGCGAATCTACTTTACAAAAAGAGAGCACTAAAGCTTCCCCACCCACCCACCCACCCACACACCCTACCCTATACCCCCACATCATCAAGCCAGACCTCACTCCACCAGAGAAGTGCATGGAAACAATTCTACTCAAGGAATGCTGGTCCCTCATCACTTCAAGTTTGAATACAAATTGCAAAAATACGAGGTAAATTATTTTTGTCAAAGGTCAGCTGCATGCTCTATATCAAGACTACCAATTAGTCCGCTCCAACCAAATTCCATCAACACATGTAACCCTGTCTCATCCAATCTTGACTACGACGCCACCCCAACTGAGAGCTCTTTCTCACCTGCCCAAAATATCTCCCCCCCCCCCCCCCCCCCCCTCAACTATACAAATATACACTTTCAATGCACATAGTCTAGTAAATAAGCTTGCACTCTTTCAATATTTTGTGTAATCCTCTTCCTTCAAAATCATATGCATCACAGAATACTGGCTCATTAACTCCACTTATAACTCTGAAATTCTGCCTACTGGTTATTGTATTTTACATAAAGATTGTTCTAGGGGTGGCGGTGTTTTGGTGGCACTTGATCAGTACCTATTCTACCTCTGCCTTCTCCTGAAGGATAGAAGTACATTTCAAATATGCTACAACTAAATCCTGATGAAGGCTAGAGCATCTAGTCAAAACGTCGAGTGAATATAATTTGAAGTTGATTGTTGAGAAGGTGATTATAAGATTCTATTCCTCTAAATGCACTTCTTGCCTTCAATCTCTTCTGTCATACCTCTCTCATTTGGTTGGCAGTTCAGCACAAGTTATTATTCTAGGCGACTTCAATTTCTCTGACATTTGTTGGACCACTTTGACTGCAGCCTCTAATTTATTTTGCGAATTTTTTTAAAAGTATAATCTTGAGCAACTTATCACTGCTCCTACATAAAGGAAATACACTTGATCTATTACTCAGTAGTAATAGTGTCATCATTAGTGACCTTTCAATTGACCCTCACTTAATTTATCCTTTTTTCCCCGATCACTTTACGATTTCTTTTTCTATATATATCAGTAAGCTCTCCAACCATAACATCTGAACAGCCACCGAGATATGTTTGACTTCCCTAAGGTCAATTATATGGCTCTCTCCTCTTACCTATGGGACACAGATTTCAGTAATTTCTTAAATAAAGTCAGAATAAGGTCCTACCAACATCCCAAATGGATGAGCCACAATTTAAAACATGAATTGTAATTGTCTTAATATACTCACAAGGAAATACAAATCTCATCCCACATCTACTAACTTCTACGAACTCACCACCTCCCAACTCTCAACTCCGTCATCACTGTCTAATGCCAAATCTACCTTCGAAAATAATCTTGTAAATGGGCTGGCTTATAATAACAGTTTCAAGATTTACGTAGGCTTACAAAAACAATTTAATTCCCCCCACACTGTTTCTAGACAATCTCAGAGTATCTTCTAACTTGGGAAAGGCAGACTTATTCAACAAGTATTTTCACTGTGTTCACCAGAAGCACATACAACCTGCCTCCACAGATTTCCTCTTCACACCTTCAAATGTGCAAAGAGATCTTGGGTCAAGAGGTGCATTCATCACTTGACACAACTAGGTCTACATGACCCGATGGCTTCAACCTTAAACTTCTCAAGTCCTGTGCCCTTGCTATCTATATGCCTATTACTCATCTATCTTTGAGAAACAAAATGGCTGTCTTTGTAGAGAAATCCATCTCCTTCACAATTTGGATTTTTTTAAGTTCGCTCTACCATTCAGCAACTACTTAAATATAATTATTAGAAAAATCTCAAGTTGTTATTTGTCTCGATTTCTGTAAAGCCTTCGATAAGGTTCCTCAATGTCATAATGAGCTTCTATGGTCCTTTGGCATCACTGGGACTGCCTACCTTTCCTCCAGGTCTCAACAAATGTTCCTAGATGGCCAATCCTACCCCTACCTGTAATCTCTGGTGTCCCCCAAGGAAGTATTCTTGGTCCCCTTCTGTTCTTGATATACATTAATGATATTCCTTCTTGCGTCTCAACGTCATCTACGCTTCTCTACGGTTATGATACTAAGTGTTTTTAGTCGATAAAATCTCCATAAGATACAGCTTCTTTACAAGTTGATTTAACTTATCTCTCAAAGTGGTCAAAAGATTGGCACCTCCCCTTGTGCCATCTTATGCGATTCTGTACCAATTCACCATTGTACAACTTTTATTAGCTAACGGTCATTGCCAGAAAAAGTTTCACCAAAGACTATATAGGAGTTCTGATTTCATATGACCTATCATGGAGTCTTCTTGTTTATACATAATCCTACAAGTCCCTGTGGCTTCTTAGACATACTTACCATCATTACAACACAGCAAGTGCAAAGAAACAACTTTACCTCACTCTAATGAAATCTCTACTCATGTATGCCTCTCTAATCTGCACCCTCATCTTAAGAAAGATTTTTGTCTCATTGGAAAGAAGAGCAATCAAGTTTATCCTCAGAGATTTTTCAACAGACTACAAATATCACCTTATTAGTTTAAAAATTCTTCCCCTAATGATGACTCCGGAACTTAATGATATCTCATTTGTTGTAAAATCTCACCTGAGCATTTCAATATTCTTAATTACATTTCTATGTCCACTATAATACCTCATCTAAAAATCAAACATGTTCATGCTCATAATGTAAAGAACCTCCACTCATTTTTCACTCGCATTCCTTGAATTGGAATTTACTTCCTATATAGACTTGAATCTTAGACCTGAATCTTTCACCTATATAGACCTCAATCTTTCACATATATAGACCTGAATCTTTCACATATATAGACCTGAATCTTTCACCTATATAGACCTGAATCTTAGACCTGAATCTTTCACCTATATAGACCTCAATCTTTCACATATATAGACCTGAATCTTTCACCTATATAGACCTGAATCTTTCACCTATATAGACCTCAATCTTTCACATATATAGACCTGAATCTTTCACATATATAGACCTGAATCTTTCACCTATATAGACCTGAATCTTTCACATATATAGACCTGAATCTTTCACCTATATAGACCTGAATCTTTCACCTATATAGACCTCAATCTTTCACCTGTATAGACCTGAATCTTTCCCTAGTCTAGACCTGAATCTTTCATAAAATATCAACTAAACTTGTTATTTCTCACTTCATTTCAGACTTCAGAATAATTCGTATGCTCTTATCATTTTCTATGTCCCTGTAACAAATGCACTAATATACCATCCGCCTCCCCCCCCCCCCCCGCCCCCCACACCCCCACACACCCCAACTTCCACCACTTAAATCTGGTGCTTGATTTTGACTTAGACCATCAGTAGTCTTTCTCCCTACTCATGGTCACCACTCATGTTTCTGTATGTATAATAATAATAACAATAATAGTCACTCAACAACCACCAGGGTGACGAGGTATGTAACAGTGGATGTAGAGGTTCTAGAATACAAGCCTTGTAACAGTGCATTTAGAGGTTCTAGAATACAAGCCTTGTAACAGTGCATGTATAGGTTCTAGAATACAAGCCATGAAACAGTGCATGTAGAGGTTCTAGCCATATAGCAGTGCATGTAGAGGTTCTAGAATACAAGCAGATTTTGGATTGTGGTAAAATGAATACATTTTCATTTCAGAGCAAATCCTTCCCTAAATAGCAAGCAGGCCTCTGTGCACACAGTGCTGACCCAGTAATTTTCCATGAATTCTTAGTTAGGCTATATCATTGTAAATGCATCCTACACTGGCTGAAGAGGAGAAATAAGTGCAGTTTGTGTGTGCAAGTGTGTGTGTGCGAGTGTGAGAGAGTGAAAAATTACATTACCAATCATTGTATCTTTACTATTATAACGCTTGAGAGGAAAGAAGGACGGACACGCGTGAAGCCTATAAATCTGGAATTAGGACTAGCATCAACTCAAATCACTACTAACTTTCTAAGCGCCCATAATTTTTATATATATACTTTTAATTAAGTTAGTTTGCGCTACGCAACTGACTTTGTTGTGGTCTTCAATAGCTCTCGACCTAGAGTGGTAGAGAAAGCTATAGCTACAGCTCTATTAGCAGCTGGACTGGTCAAAGAAGGATGTCTACCAATGAAAAACTATGCTTCAGCACATACCCGCAGACATGTGGTCTGGAAGGGTGCGATTATATATGAGCGGATTCTTGCGTATTAAAAACATAGCAGATATTTTTGAGGGGAACAGCTAGCTGTTTATTTTCCAGAACGGATAAAGAAAAGAAAATTCAGAAAAGGAAAGGAGAGAGAGAAAAGGCAAAGCATGTTTCAGAACAGCAGAACAAAGAAAACTGAAATTGTAAGGAAGAGATAGAACAATAGCAACTACCAGCAAGTAAGTAGTCCAGCATCTGATCTAGATGTGGTAAATAACAACACTGAGAACAATAGCAACTACCAGCTAGTAAGTAGTCCAGCATCTGATATGTAAATAACAGAACAATAACAGAAAACAAAGTAGTGATAACATACACAACAAGTGCCTAACTAATGACCTTTTCAGTGAGGGCAAAGAGTGAGGGCAAAGAAGGTTTTCTACAACTGTCTCAAGGGTGAGTTCCATAGATGAATGGCTGATGGGAAGAATGAGTTTGCATGTGATGTTGTACGTGCAAAAGGTTGAACTAGAGGAGTTTATTGGTGGAATGAACTCTGACAAGAATCTGTCACAAATAGCAAGGTCATTGATAGACAAGAGAAAGTTTCAGCCTGATGGAGTGAGAAGTAACGTCTGCAAGAACCAAGAGACTCTCATAAGCAACTCTCTTCAAACTTCTGTGGCCTGATGGAGTGAGAAGTAACGTCTGCAAGAACCAAGAGACTCTCATAAGCAACTCTCTTCAAACTTCTGTGGCCTGATGGAGTGAGAAGTAACGTCTGCAAGAACCAAGAGACTCTCATAAGCAACTCTCTTCAAACTTCTGTGGCCTGATGGAGTGAGAAGTAACGTCTGCAAGAACCAAGAGACTCTCATAAGCAACTCTCTTCAAACACCAAATAGGCAAGCTAGATACTGCCACGGATTTGATTTTGATTTGATTTGATAATGATTTTACAGTACAGATATGTTATGGAGAGGTGACCAAGTAGGGGATGACATGTGTTCATGTACTGAAGGCATACCGTTAATAAATACTGGAAGCCTGGTTAGATTATGTATGGTGAAAGTGATCAATTGTAATTGGATGGAAGTGGTGTGGACATACATTTAGAACATGGACATGAGAAATGAAAGGTGCAAGGAATAGTTTAGACCTGAAGTGGTCCCAGAAAGTATCATAGAGAGAGTGCTTGATAGTGGCGATGGATAGGTTTAAATCAATATGCGATAGTGAATTCCAGAGTCTCGGAATTCTGTTAAAGTAGAAGTGTCGTGATGCGTTGTTATTTGATCTAGATGGTAGAAGCTTATGCATATGAGAAGACCTTGTGTTGGTTGCAGAGAAGGTGACATGATCAGTTATCTGAAAGCTTTTAGTAGTTTTTTAGGTTCTTTATGAAGAAGGTGATGTCATATATCTCCAACAACATCATTAAAGGCAGGATGTTGAGAGCAATTAGACGATCTTTATACTTCATGGAATAGTCATTCAAAATGAATTTCGTTGCACGTCGTTGGACTCTCTCTATCAGGTTAATATATTTCATCAAGTGGGGCCTCCAGACAGGTGAGCATTAGTTTAGGCCTAACGAGGGAAATATATAATAGCTTCTTGGTTGCAATAGAATTTGAGTGGCTAAAAGTTTGATGCAGTAGGCCAAGTAATTTATATGCCTTGGATGTTATGTGATAATAATGCTCTGACCAGGATATATTATTGTCAGAAACAATTATACCTAGATCTTTATGATGTTGCTTGGAGTATTTCTTATGTAGTACTTCGTCATGAGTGTAGTGACGTGCTTAGGATGAAAGTGAATCAAAGAGCATTTATTTAGGTTGAGTTCAGGGTTCCATGTGTTGCTCCAGTTATTAATAGCATTAACATTACTTTGGAGTAGAAGACTGTCCCCTGCGAAGGACATAGACTTGCAGCATTTAGTATCATCAGCGTAAGTATATAATTGGGACAATTTAATGGAGCTTTCCAGATCATTTATATAAATGATAAACAATAGGGGGCCAAGAATGCAGCCCTGGGGAACTCCTGAAGTGATAGGCCATAGATCCGAATTTACACCATTGATGGAGACATATTGCTGTCTAGAGGAGAGGTAGGACTTGAAGAATTCTAATAATCTGCCAGTGATTCCAAAATTGGCTCTAAGCTTGAATAAAAGTTCATTGTGAGAAATTTTGTCAAAGGCCTTAGAAAAGTCTAAGTATACCACATCAGTCTGATCCTTGTGAGCAAATGAATCAAAAACCAGGTTAAAGAACTTTAGAAGTTGTTGGAGGGTGGACTTATTGAGAAAGCCAAATTGAGCACTTGATATTTTCGGTACGAGGAAGTCAATGATGTTATTATAGATAATATGCTTTGAGATACAGCATAACAAAGCAATCGACCTATAATTTGTAACAGAGGATTTATCTCCAGATTTATGAATTGGAGATATTCTCCATTCTAATGGTAAGTATGATTGTACTAATCAGAGAGAGAACAGATGAGGCAATGGAGTGGTCAATGCTAAGGCTGAACATTTAAGTATTTTAGGAGATATATTATCTGTTCCTATAGCCTTAGAAGGGTCAACAGATGCCAGAGCTTTGTACACCTCCTCTTCAGATATGAAGATAGTATCTAGGACTACATCTGGATCTGACATTGACGGTAAAAAAAGTTACTAGTGGTGAAAACCGAGTGAAAGAAATTGTTAAATAGATTTGCCTGTTCCGAGTCGGACTGGGCTGATTTGGTCTCCAGGTGGACATCAGCGGGTATCACACACCCTCCAGTCAAATTTCGAACATACTTGAAAACTCCTCTGTTTCCTGATTGTGCATGCTCTACAACTAGATGGTTTTCATAGTTTACTCTAGCGTTCATTATTTCAGTTTGAAGACGAGATTCCTCATCATGTAATTTAAGAGAGGCTGGGTTGTGTCTACATTTCCTACGGAGGTAGTGGATCTTGTTCAGGTTGTTTCTGATACTGGAAGTGAACCAGACAGAATGAGATTTCTTTTTAATTTTAATTTTTGGAGTGAATAAAGATATAGAGTGGAAGAATAATTTGTTTGAGGGTAGACCAGATATATTCGATATCAAATGAACTGTAAATGAAGCTCAGATCAAGATCTAGGAGGTAATCACTCAAACCTTTGGTGTCAACTTTAGAATAATTATAGCGATATTGAAGATGAAGTTTCTGGGATTTCTCTGAAAGTGTAGGAATCGAAAATTCAATTAAATAGTGGTCGGAGGCAAGTTGAGTCGAGGGATTTGATTTCACTATAAGATTTTGAACTAGGTCAGTATTGGGTGATAATACTAGGTCGAGAATATTGCCTTTAATATGCGTAGGGTCAGAAACAAACTGATTAAGTTATGTCGGAAAACTGATTCACAGAATAAGCATACAGATGAACCAGTTAATGCTGACCAGTTTATATCGTGTAGATTGAAGTCACTGAGATTATTATTTTATTGCTACTCAGAATTAGGTCTGAGACAAAATCGATTGAGTTGCTGGGAGGAGAGTTCGGGGGGATACACACTGTGCATAGAGTAATAGAAGACTTAAGAACAATTTCAACAGCAAGGAGGGAATAGATTGATGAACAGCTGTAAGTACTCCGCCACCATGTGAATTGTATCTTTACGGTGTATTGTGTAACTTGAGGGTAGCAGTTCTTGGTTATATATAATAATTTTCAGTCCTTTTATGGAACTCCTGTAGTCTACACTTCACACTATAAAATCTGAAAATGGTTATCCAACCATATTATGGTTGGATAACCATTTTCAGATTTTATAGTGTGAAGTGTAGACAAAGGACTGAAAATTATTTCCAAGACTACAGGAGTTCCATAAACAGATGCTAATAGAGCGTGCTAGTCATTAATTGTGTTTACCTCACCGTCAGCACTTTGTGAGATTTCAGGCACAGATATTGGTGTTACGTGTTGTAGTGGTGGTGAAGGACCAACCTGTTGATGGGACCGAGATCATCGACAAGCTCATCCCGGACTAAGTTCAGGGTAGAATTGGATACTTGGCCATGCAATTTATTGTTGACATAGATGAAAAGATAGATTTTAATAATTTTACGATCCATACAAGCTTTCTGCATTCTTGCAGGAGTAGTGACTCTGTAGTTCTTTGTTGGGGAGACAAGTCAGGTTTTATGTAAACTCCATGAGGAAGTGAGCTTTTTTTTGCTACGATTTTAGATACATCAGTAGTTTGTTCAACTTGACCAACTAGTAGCTAGGATCTAGGCAAGCTAGATACTGCCACGGATGCTAGCCAGTAGCTAGGATCTAGGCAAGCTAGGATCTAGGCAAGCTAGACACTGCCACGGATGCTAGCCAGTAGCTAGGATAGGATCTAGGGAAGCTGGAATTTTACACGTTAGCAGCTACCCCTGGGTATCCTTGCTACCTGACGCCTGGTAAAGCGATAATGAAGACGAAATTAACCGCAGGGTCACTTTGAGAAACAAAGGTGACGACCACCGGTAAAATTGAAAGCTGGAGTAATGTTCAAGAAGCTGAAGCAAAAGTTGGAAGAAGAAGGAGGGGATGGACGTTTAGAACATTCTAGCTTTTCACAAGAAATACTTCCTGGCTCAATTGTAAGAACTTATTCAAATAACCATGAAGACCAGCTTATCCCAGTGAGGCTAGGAAAACAGTCAATTGGCGGTAGTGCAGGTGAAAGGCAACTTCATAGCTTTGAAGGGACAGGTGACAATCCTGACTGCAGCTCGGAGCCCTCCACTGACTCAGAGAATGTGACCTCAGAGGAAAAGCTGCAGTGTCTAGCTCAACAAACAAAGGTAGTGCATTCCTCTAGTAAAAACTTTTTATGCATGTTGTAATGACTCAGTGCCAGCCTGTAGATGAAGCAGCAGCTAGTTAAGTATGTGCACCTTCTGTGAGTATCAATTGTGAGGCTGTCATAGTTTTGGCGGGCCAAAGGAAACCAGCCCTACTACCCAACCCTAATCCGGGAAAGTGTCTAGTTACACTGGCTTGGAATAGAATATATACACACTACTTTACTTGAATGCTATATAACACCGGCTTGGAATATATACGCACTACTTGAATGCTTATAACACTGGCTTGGAATATATACACACTACTTGAATGTATATATAACACTAGCTTGGAATATATACGCACTACTTGAATGATTATAACACTGGCTTGGAATATATACACACTACCTGAATGCCTATATAACACTGGCTTGGAATATATACACACTACCTGAATGCCTATATAACACTGGCTTGGAATATATACGCACTACCTGAATGCCTATATAACACTGGCTTGGAATATATACGCACTACCTGAATGCCTATATAACACTGGCTTGGAATATATACACACTACCTGAATGCATATATAACACTGACTTGGAATATATACACACTACTTGAATGCATATATAACACTGGCTTGGAATATATACACACTACTTGAATGCATATATAACACTGGCTTGGAATATATACACACTACTTGAATGCCTATATAACATTGGCTTGGAATATATACACACTACTTGAATGTATATATAACACTGGCTTGGAATATGTACACACTACCTGAATGCATATATCTTGGAATATATACACACGTACTTGAATGCCTATATAACACTGGCTTGGAATATATACACACTACTTGAATGTATATATAACACTGGCTTGGAATATGTACACACTACCTGAATGCCTATATGACACTACTGGCTTGGAATATATACACACTATGAATGCATATATAACACTGGCTTGGAATATATACACACGTACTTGAATGCCTATATAACACTGGCTTGGAATATATACACACGTACTTGAATGCATATATAACACTGGCAAGTCATTAATGTTTTGTGTGTGTGTTTTTTTGTGTGTGTATGATTTGAACTAGAGAGATGGTGTGCCCCATCATCTGATTGGCCAGCCACATCTGAGCTATCAACAATTACTGGAGGGCAGAGTGCAAGAATTAGAACAAGGTAATGATGAAGTTTTAGTTGGCATAGTTCACAATAGAGACAGCGTGCATATATGCAAGAGTTAGGGCAGCCTTGAGTTTGAATGAGCACATGTGTGTGAGTGTGTAGTGACAACACACATGTATGTGAGGGTGTAGTGACAACACACATGTATGTGAGGGTGTAGTGGCAACACACATGTATGTGAGGGTGTAGTGACAACACACATGTATGTGAGGGTGTAGTGACAACACACATGTATGTGAGGGTGTAGTGACAACACACATGCATGTGAGGGTGTAGTGGCAACACACATGCATGTGAGGGTGTAGTGACAACACACATGTATGTGAGGGTGTAGTGACAACA
>JAQNBH010000016.1:905210-951909 GCA_028752905.1 Cladorhizidae sp. MBARI D1340-BT2 | reverse complement strand
ATCATGAAATGGCTGATTTCTGAAGAATGAGACAAAATGAAGAACTGAAATTTTATCTATGTAAAGTTATAATGAGCACAAAGAAAATCATAGAAAGAATTTGGACAAAAATGTAAGGGAACAGATGATCTAGTTCACAAGAAATCAATTAAAACGATGGTACTGCAGAAAAACCCTCCTGTGGGACTTATACAATTTAACTGCTTGGTCAACTGCTTTACCAGCCTCTTTTCATTCCACATAGGCTCTCTCATAGTCTCTGCACTTTCTGAAGTACTTTCTGATCGTATTAGTTGATACCGAATCGAGGGCAGGATTAATTATCTTCCGCAGATGGACCAGAGTGAAGTTAGTGTACTTTCTAGTGTACACCTTTGCTTGTCCCCACAACCGCTCTATAGGGTTCAATTCACAATGAAATTTAGGGATGAACAAGACTTTGTGGCCCAAAGCAATTAAGTAATTCTCCACTAGTGTCTTCTCATCACTGTGATTGGCCAGTACAATTCTCATGTCTTCACTGTTCATCCTGCCAGTAGACGACCGCTGCTGTCCACCATCTTCTGTGTCTGTCCTGCCCAAACTGTGTCTCTCATACAGGGCTGCGCTCCTCCTGAACGAACATTCATTTTTCGAGCATTGAGGGCTTCATTAGCAAATGCACGGTAGCAGCTGCTGTTATCAAAAAACCACAAAATTGTGTGCCGATCTAGTGGGTACTTAAAATTTGCAATAGCAGCAGCATTATTCAAATTCGCCATGAATTTCTCAGATGTCCAATACCCCTCTTTGTCTCCGCCATACTCTAGAAGGGCACGTGCACTTGCTGGACAGTCACAGTGAGTAGCTCTCAATGGTACAAGCTCATCATCAGAAACACGAAGGAAGCCATCGTGTGATGTGATGAAATCGCTCACCATGATGCCAGCACCCTTGGTCTTGGACTGGATAAAAGGCTGATCATCAACTCCCCAGATCCACGTTTGTCCTTCGTTAGTGTTGAAAATGCTCTCGTCGTGATAAATCATGATGAGCTTTTTCCTAGATTCTGCACCATCTGGTGGAGTAGCAGCTCGCTCATCACTGCATGGTGGTGGGGGAAGATGGGATGACTGCAGTTCATCAAGCTTCTTCAAATAGTCCTTCCTATATGATGTCACATCCTTGCGCTCGTGGCCATCCACATATGCTCCTGAAAAAATTAATATATGTGTGTATATATATAAGTATATAAATATATAACATATTCACACACAAACAAACAAACACACACACATATAATATACATATATATATATTAACCTTTCTTGTGACTAGTTGGGCGAAAATCAAGATGATGAAGCCACCTAGTTGCCATTCGTAGAGTAACAGTCCTAGGATGATTAGGGGGCAGAGTTACAGAGGGAAGGAGTTGTTCATTGATAAACTGGCAGAATGATGCAGCAGTCATATTTGGGGCACCCTTCTTGTTTGCGTTTTCGTCCACCCACATTGATGCTTCAAGTCGGATGTCTTCGTCATTAAAAAGGCAAAGTCTCTCATATTTCCCCTTCGTTGAGTCAGAAAACTTGCCTTATTGGAGAAGTAGTCCTTCTTATAGGTTTGAATACTCTTCTCATTGAAGCCAGTGATATAAGCAGCTTCCAAGGCACTAGCCCTCACGTTCATAATTTGGCGCTTTTGGAAGTAGCCATCAATAAAGCTGACAGCATTTTTCATATCCAATGGGGCAAACCAACCATGAACTCGTCAAAGAAAGGCTGTGCTGTGTCATCATCAAACTCTTCCGCATCATCCTCCTCGAAATCTGGGCCGTCCTGACGTTCATTCTCGCTCTCGCTATCAAAGCCTCGATTGCTTTCTTGATCTTGCTGAGGTACAGATGCTGTAGAACTGGCATCTTGTTCCAGCTGAGCTTGTACAACGTTCACTGGACCAATAGCGAGTCGCTCGATCTCTCCAATTTGTTCCGTCACTCGAGACTCCTTCTGCTCTTTCTTTTGTTGCATCTTTAGCGCTCTGTCTTTGTAAACTTGGCTCTTAGATTTAGCTCTTCTTCGCTCTGCCATTCTGCAGCTATCTTTGAAAAACTATACAGCAAACGCAAACTAATGCGCGAGCAGAGCCCATGCTTCATTTTAACGGTTACGTGTTGCTGTCACTATGGTAACGGTAGAAAACAAGCATTCTCATTGGTCAATTACTAGGTCAAGTATGCAGATCCGGACAAAAAAAATATGATGTAAAAAATAAGGAGATTTCTGCTGTGCAAGTAAAATCACTTTTGAACCAGTACTTTAAAAAATAAAAATATTTTAATTTGTGGGCATATAATTATGATGTCAAGCACCTGAGGCAATCTTGACACTTCGACCTCCACTTTACCGTCGGCATATATATAATAATAATAATAATAATAATGATAATAATAATAATAATAATAATAATAATAATAATAATAATAATAATAATAATAATAATAATAATATTCAGAAAGTGTGGGACCATCCAAGAGTACAAGCCTGAAGCTCCTGATGCTCAGTCCAGAGCTCGCCTCATTGCCATCTCTGCTACAGAGTCTGGTGCATGGTTAAATGCCTTACCTGTCTCCTCTCTGGGTTTGAGAATGTCTGATGACTCCATCTGCATTGCCATAGGCCTCACTCAGACTTGGAGCCTCACTATGTCAACCCCATCAATGTGAACATTGTGGAGATGCCGTGGACCATCTGGCTACCAATGGGCTTAGTTGCAAAATGCGTCAGGGCAGGCACTCTCGACATGCTGCCATCAATGATGTAATACATAGATCACTGGTGTCTGCTAAGATCCCTTCCCGCCTTGAAACCTCGGGCCTAATGAGATCAGACGGGAAGAGACCTGATGGCATGTCCATTGTTCCATGGTCAAGAGGGAAGCTCCTGGTCTGGGATGCTACATGTGCAGACCCTTTTGCGGCTTCAAATATCAGGCTGGCGGTAAACAAACTCGGTGCAGTAGCAGCAAAAGCAGAGGATATGAAGATGTCAAAGTACTGCAACCTAGACTCATCCTACCTGTTCATACCAGTGGCAGTGGAGACCTGTGGTATTTTTGGCCCCAAAACAAAGGTCTTTTTACGAGAACTTGGACGTCGCCTCAAGACAGCCACTGAAGATAGAGACTCATTTCTACAGAGGATCTCAGTCGCAATTCAGAGGGGAAATGCAAGTTCTGTTTTGGGGACAATGGGACAGCAGATGGGATTGATGGACAGCATTTAGATTGTACCTATACATATATATACCTATTATAATAATAAATAATATATAATAATAAAAAAATATTTAAAAAAATATTAAAATAATAATAATAATAATAATAATAATAATAATAATAATAATAATAATAATAATAATAATAATAATAATAATAATAATAATAATAATAATAGTAGTAGTAGTAGTAGTAGTAGTAGTAGTAGTAGTAGTAGTAGTAGTAGTAGTAGTAGTAGTAGTAGTAGTAGTAGTAGTAGTAGTAGTAGTAGTAGTAGTAGTAGTAGTAGTAGTAGTAGTAGTACTAGTAGTAGTAGTAGTAGTAGTAGTAATAATAATAATAATAATAATAATAATAATAATAATAATAATAATAATAATAATAATAATAATAATAATAATAATAATAATAATAATAATAATAATAATAATAATAATAATAATAATAATAATAATAATAATAATAATAATAATAATAATAATAATAATAATAATAATAATAATAATAATAATAATAATAATAATAATAATAATAATAATAATAATAATAATAATAATAATAATAATAATAATAATAATAATAATAATAATAATAATAATAATAATAATAATAATAATAATAATAATAATAATAATAATAATAATAATAATAATAATAATAATAATAATAATAATAATAATAATAATAATAATAATAATAATAATAATAATAATAATAATAATAATAATAATAATAATAATAATAATAATAATAATAATAATAATAATAATAATAATAATAATATTAATAATAATAATAATAATAATAATAATAATAATAATAATAATAATAATAATAATAATAATAATAATAATAATAATAATAATAATAATAATAATAATAATAATATTGAGTGTAGTCTTCACAAGACTACACTCAAATTGGTATCCAATTTTAGTGTATTTTATTTGGATGATGGCACTCTTGGGGGAAGCATGGATGAGGTACTCAGTGATTTTAATACAGTGGAAAGTGTGGCTGAGGAGCTGGGTTTGGAGCTTAACCGTGAGAAATGTGAGCTTATCTGTCCAGATCCAGAGACTTTAGGGAAGTCTCTCTGTGCTGCTCCAGGACTTTGTGTGGTCAATCCAGAGGTTGCCACTCTTTTAGGTTCTCCTATTGGTGGTATGGAAGGGGTTGAGGAACTGCTTAACGAGAAAATTGACTCCTTAAAGTTTATGGGAAGCAGGCTTCGACACCTCCATGCTCATGATGCCTTTTGTTTGCTTCATCACGCATTTGCAATTTCAAAGCTACTGTACTCTTTACGATCTTCTCCCTGTTTTTCTTCATCTAAGCTTCAAGATTTTGACTCTCTTCAGTGTACCATTGAGTGAGATCACCAACATTCCTCTCAACACTAAAGATCAAGCTTGGTCTCAGGCATCACTTCCAGTGAAGTTTGGTGGTTTAGGGATCAGAAGTGCTGTGATGTTTGCACCTTCCGCCTTTTTGGCGTCAGCTTCAGGTGCTTTTGATCTTATCCACCAGATTCTTCCGGACTACCTAAACTACTCTGAATTTGAAGATGGTTTGGAAATTTGGTGTCGAGGTCATAGCTGTGAGCCACCATCTGATCCTAGGTCCTCCCAACAGAAAGCCTGGGATGGTCCTCATGTTCAAGCTTCTTTTGATTCCCTCCTGAACTCGAGTGTGGATCTAGCTTCACGGGTACGTATTCAGGCTGCAGCTAGGAAGGAGTCAGGGGCTTGGATCCATGCCCTTCCCATGTCATCCTTAGGCCTCCGAATGGATGATGATGTTATTAGGGTGGCTACTGGTTTGCGTTTGGGTGTTCCTCTCTGTCATCCCCACAATTGTCTGCAGTGTGGATCCCAAGTGAATCAGTTTGGCACTCATGGTCTCAACTGTCGGAGAAGTCAAGGTCGTTTCTCGAGGCATGCAGCTGTAAATGACATTATTCATAGATCACTAGCTTCCATAAATATTCCCTCTCACCTGGAGCCTTCAGGCATTTCTCGCTTGGATGGCAAGCATCCTGATGGAGCTTCCATTGTCCCCTGGAAGAATGGCCGTATCCTTGTGTGGGATGCTACATGTGTGGACAACTTTGCTCCATCCTATGCAAACTTATTACATGAAGGTCCTGGGGCAGTGGCAAACAGAGCCGAGTCCCTGAAAAAGAAAAAATACGGAAACATTGTTGATACACACTTCTTTGTCCCAATTGGGATAGAGACCACTGGAGTGTTTGGAGGGGAGGCATCTTTGTTCCTTCGGGAATTAGGTGGCCGTCTCAAAGCTAAGTGCGATGAACCACGTTCCCATCATTTTCTCCTCCAGAGAATTTCCATTGCAATTCAGTGTGGGAACACTGCAGCGGTGTTAGGCACTAGTCAGTATACTAGTGATGACTATTTCTTACTTAAATTAGCTAGCTAGTTCTCTTTATTGGTAGTTATTCGGCATATCATTGTTTGTTTATAATAATTTGTTTTGGAAAGGAGAAAAAAAAGATAATAATAATAATAATAATAATAATAATAATAATAATAATAATAGTAGTAGTAGTAGTAGTAGTAGTAGTAGTAGTAGTAGTAGTAGTAGTAGTAGTAGTAGTAGTAGTAGTAGTAGTAGTAGTAGTAGTAGTAGTAGTAGTAGTAGTAGTAGTAATAATAATAATAATAATAATAATAATAATAATAATAATAATAATAATAATAATAATAATAATAATAATAATAATAATAATAATAATAATAATAATAATAATAATAATAATAATAATAATAATAATAATAATAATAATAATAATAATAATAATAATAATAATAATAATAATAATAATAATAATAATAATAATAATAATAATAATAATAATAATAATAATAATAATAATAATAATAATAATAATAATAATAATAATAATAAAAATAATAATAATAATAATAATAATAATAATAATAATAATAATAATAATAATAATAATAATAATAATAATAATAATAATAATAATAATAATAATAATAATAATAATAATAATAATAATAATAATAATAATAATAATAATAATAATAATAATAATAATAATAATAATAATAATAATAATAATAATAATAATAATAATAATAATAATAATAGTAGTAATAATAGTAATAATAATAGTAATAATAATAGTAATAATAATAGTAATAATAATAGTAATAATAATAGTAATAATAATAGTAATAATAATAGTAATAATAATAGTAATAATAAAAGTAATAATAACAGTAATAATAACAGTAATAATAATAGTAATAATAATAGTAATAATAATAGTAATAATAATAGTAATAATAATAGTAATAATAATAGTAATAATAATAGTAATAATAATAGTAATAATAATAGTAATAATAATAGTAATAATAGTAATAATAGTAATAATAATAGTAATAATAGTAATAATAATAGTAATAATAATAGTAATAATAATAGTAATAATAATAGTAATAATAATAATAATAGTAATAATAATAGTAATAATAAGGTGTGGTAAGGTGTGGCCAATGGACCACAATGCCTTGGCCTCTTCCTGGTAAGGTGTGGGTGTGGAACTCTGAAGCTGTGGGGGGAGGATGTGAGAAACCAACTCAGAACAAGCAGCAGCTGATGACAAAAAGGCAGACGGTGCAAGCTGCACTGCACTTCTAATTCCCAGGCCTCCATTCTTCACTGGTAGTGTTGCTTGAGTCCAGGCAGGGTCTTCAAAGTGGATGTTCACGATCCTACTCAAAATAGACCTTAACAGGTTGTCGTACTCCTGGAGCTTTGGTGATAGGAAGCATGGTGAGGTCTGCAGGTTATACAATAGTTTTGGAATGGCAAAGGAGTGGCGGATCAATAGGATGGTATCATGGGAGAAGAGGTATTTCAGTCTCTCTCCCATCATCCCCAACATCTCGATCTTTTCTTGTAGTATGGCAGAGATGCAGGAGATGTTACCTAATGAGGAGCCCAGTAGGGTTGCTTTCTCTGGGTCTCTCACACAAGCATCTGGCAGAGCACATAGCAATGTTCCTCTCATAGCATGGTCTGAGTAGATGATCTCCGACTTGTGATGGTTTAGATGGAGACCTAGTTCGGCACCCTCCCTCTCGATCAGGTCTAGGTCATGCAGCACATCCTCCACCTTGCCTCCCAGTGTGCCATCATCCAGGTAGAACAGACACAACTCAGACTTTAGGTGGCTGCATAACTGGTGAATTGTAAGGCAGAATAGGAGTGGGCCCAATGGGTCACCTTGCTGCACACCCTCTGCAGATTGTATGGTCTCATCTTCCCAGAATAGTGTTGACGGTGAAGAATATGCCGCATGGACAAAAGGGAAAAGGGATGGGGCAAAACTCTGGACAGCCGCTAGCATCTTGTCCCTACGGAGAGCATTGAAGGCATTCTGGAAGTCCAGCTTCAGGACACAGTTCGAACCAAGAGTTTGCATAATAGTAATAATAATAGTAATAATAATAGTAATAATAATAGTAATAATAATAGTAATAATAATAGTAATAATAATAGTAATAATAATAGTAATAATAATAGTAATAATAATAGTAATAATAATAGTAATAATAATAGTAATAATAATAGTAATAATAATAGTAATAATAATAGTAATAATAATAGTAATAATAATAGTAATAATGATAGTAATAATGATAGTAATAATGATAGTAATAATGATAGTAATAATGATAGTAATAATGATAGTAAGAATGATAGTAAGAATGATAGTAATAATAATAGTAATAATAATAGTAATAATAATAGTAATAATAACAGTAATAATAATAGTAATAATAATAGTAATAATAATAGTAATAATAATAGTAATAATAATAGTAATAATAATAGTAATAATAATAGTAATAATAATAGTAATAATAATAGTAATAATAATAGTAATAATAATAGTAATAATAATAGTAATATAATAGTAATAATAATAGTAATAATAATAGTAATAGTAATAATAATAGTAATAATAATAGTAATAATAATAGTAATAATAATAGTAATAATAATAATAATAATAATAACAACAACAACAACAACAACAACAATAACAATAATAATAATAATAATAATAATAATAATAATAATAATAATAAATAATAATAATAATAATAATAATAATAATAATAATAATAATAATAATAATAATAATAATAATAATAATAATAATAATAATAATAATAATAATAATAATAATAATAATAATAATAATAATAATAATAATAATAATAATAATAATAATAATAATAATAATAATAATAATAATAATAATAATAATAATAATAATAATAATAATAATAATAATAATAATAATAATAATAATAATAATAATAATAATAATAATAATAATAATAATAATAATAATAATAATAATAATAATAATAATAATAATAATAATAATAATAATAATAATAATAATAATAATAATAATAATAATAATAATAATAATAATAATAATAATAATAATAATAATAATAATAATAATAATAATAATAATAATAATAATAATAATAATAATAATAATAATAATAATAATAATAATAATAATAATAATAATAATAATAATAATAATAATAATAATAATAATAATAATAATAATAATAATAATAATAATAATAATAATAATAATAATAATAATAATAATAATAATAATAATAATAATAATAATAATAATAATAATAATAATAATAATAATAATAATAATAATAATAATAATAATAATAATAATAATAATAATAATAATAATAATAATAATAATAATACCAATAGCAATAGGCTGCACCCTTCGTCGGCTAGTGGCCAAGGTAGCTGGAAATGTAGTAAGCGAGGACATGGCATTCCTGCTAGCACCCAGGCAGCTGGGTTTTGGAATCAGTGGGGGTGGAGAAGCTGCTGTCCATGCCACCAGGCAGTTTCTTAACAACTTGCAACCTAACCATGCAGTAGTGAAGCTTGACATCAAAAACGCTTTCAATTCCGTACGCAGAGACAAGATGTTGGAAGCTGTCTATACCTTAGCACCTGTAATCTACCCTTTTGTTCATTCTGTATACTCTTCACCATCCTCCTTGTTCTGGGGTGACAAGTCCTTGCAATCAGCAGAAGGGGTGCAGCAGGGGGATCCCCTTGGCCCTCTCCTTTTCTGTCTTTCACTCCATCATAACTGTGCTCAGCTGTCATCGGAGTTGTGTGTAATGTTTCTAGATGACATTACTCTGGGGGGCTCAACGGAAGATATAATTCATGATCTAGAGCTCATTAAACAAACCGATAAGATTGGGTTATTGAACAACGACAAGTCTGAGATCATTTGCCATGATGCAGTTTCTAGAGGAACCATCTTATGCTCTCTCCCGGGAGCTCATGTGGTTGATCCCTCTGATGCCTGTCTCCTGGGTTCTCCGCTGGGTAGTGTGGAGGCTGTCTCAACTGTTCTCACGGAGAAAATCAATACCCTTGAGGTCATGGGGGACAGACTCAGGTTCGTTTCTGCTCAGGATGCCTTGGGAAAAAGTGGCCAAGTATGCCAGCCTAGATCCTTGCCACTTTTTTGTGCCTGTGGCCATCGGGGTCATCGGGAACAGGTCGATGGCTTTCCTGCCTCAGGATAAGGCAAAGAACTGCCGTGCTTACCTCCTTCAGCGTCTCTCGGTGGCAGTCCAACGGGGGAATGCCTTGTCTGTTTTGGGGTCAGTCGGGAGTTGAACGTGTTAGCTTTTTAGTTATTTATTTATTGTTAATTAGTTATTATTTCAGTATTATTTAGGTATTTTTGTAATTGATTATTATATAAGTATATGTGTTAATTAGGTGTTAATGAACTTGGTATGTTGTGTTTGCTGTTTGCTCAATAATAAATATTATATTAATATTAAAAAAATAATAATAATAATAATAATAATGATAATTTTAATTTTTTTTAATAATAATAAATAAATTCAAAATAAAATAAATAAATAAATGAATAAATAAATAAACAAAAAACACAAGCAAACGAACAGATTAATTAATTCATTAAAAATAAATAACAAATAAATCTAAAAATAAATAGATAATAATCAATCATCAATCAAATCAATCTGAGAGGTTCTCTAGCAGGAGCCGGACTGACCATGGTGGCAGCAATGGCCGCCGGAGACCAGAATGACTACATCAATCAATCAATCAAACAATCAATCAATCAATCAATCAATCAAATGATGGTGTGTTTCAAGTTCAGGCTCTTGAGAGTGGTTCCCCAGCAACCAGGTAAGTCCCATTTCACAGTCTCGAATGAACCGCTCACACTTTGGTGCTAGGCTGACGTGCAATGCCTGCCTCTTCGACTAGCAGTCCCTTCTGTCTTCTGGCCTGGTCCAAGATGGTGGCTTCCTCCCACAAAATAGGATGTCCATTAGCCCATGCATGTTCAGCAATTGCAGACTGCTCTTTACACTTTCTACAGGTTCTTTCACTCTGGTCTCCAGTCTTCTGATGGTCTCCCCTATGTAGTATTTCCCACAGCTAAGGGATAAGGTACACAAAGCATGAGTGCATATTAGCTAGTAAAACATCCTTCACTCTGCTCAGTTGTGAGTTCTTCCCGATCTGAAGATCACTTTGATGTTGAACTTCCTGGAGACCCTCCTGATGTCTTCACTCATCCCTGCTGCATAAACAATCACTATCATAGGATCCTTCTTTTTAGACCCCTCATTGCCTGTATCGGTGTAGTTATCTTCCTTTCTGCATTTAGATGTATCGGCAGACGAAAGGTTAATAAAGGCTTGCGGATAATCATTCTATTCAAATATTTTCTTCCTTCCCAAGGTCCTCTTTCTCAGGTCACTACTTACCTGACTCTATCATACAAGCTCTCACTCTTCTTCGGACATGGATATATAGGATGATGTGATCTACAATCAAGGCACTGGTTGGTGTGCGTGGGTTTTCTGCAGTTGACGTTCCATTTTTCGTGGCAATCCAGAAAGTGCAATGATCCATCCACTTCGAGCTCCAACGTAAACTTTATGGATGGTCTGATGTTGTTCAGATGGTCCATCCCAACAACTCCTGCTTGCTTCCCTTCTTCACAATGCAGAAGGCACATATCTCTTCCAAAAACCGTGGCTTCAGTGGAGCAGTTTTGAGTGTCAATTCCTCAAAGAACTCCATATAAAGGTTGGCTACCACAGCAGATACTGGAGAGGCAATTGTTGCACCCTCTTTCTGCTCATAGTATTTGCTCATAGTATTTATCTTGAAACCTGGATAACTCCAACAGTTCAGAAATCCTGTCAGCACAAGTGTATATAGTCCTCTTACGCAACTCATCTTTCGTCAACATTCCATCCACGGCCTCATCAATGGGAACATGGTAAAAAGAGAGGAACATCAAAACTGATAAATTGCCCAGAATTGTACTGGCTAGAGGTGATATCAAATATGCTATGAACTTGTAAAGATTATACAACAGTTCTCTCGACTTCCCCGGCCTCAGCACTGATGGATGGCTCCCCTCTTGGCCCTAGCCCACCATTCCTGATGGATGGCTCCCCTCGTGGCCCTAGCCCACCATTCCTGATGGATGGCTCCCCTCTTGGCCCTAGCCCACCATTCCTGATGGATGGCTCCCCTCTTGCCATTCCTGATGGATGGCTCCCCTCGTGGCCCTAGCCCACCATTCCTGATGGATGGCTCCCCTCTTGGCCCTAGCCCACCATTCCTGATGGATGGCTCCCCTCTTGCCATTCCTGATGGATGGCTCCCCTCTTGGCCCTAGCCCACCATTCCTGATGGATGGCTCCCCTCTTGGCCCTAGCCCACCATTCCTGATGGATGGCTCCCCTCTTGGCCCTAGCCCACCATTCCTGATGGATGGCTCCCCTCTTGCCATTCCTGATGAATGGCTCCCCTCTTGGCCCTAGCCCACCATTCCTGATGGATGGCTCCCCTCTTGCCATTCCTGATGGATGGCTCCCCTCTTGGCCCTAGCCCACCATTCCTGATGGATGGCTCCCCTCTTGCCATTCCTGATGGATGGCTCCCCTCTTGGCCCTAGCCCACCATTCCTGATGGATGGCTCCCCTCTTGCCATCCTCATGGATGGCTCCCCTCTTGGTGCTCCTTCACCCAATCGTTGTTGCTTCTCCCCAACCCTGTGTTGACTGGAGTGTCTTACCCTTGCGGCCCATATATATATATCAAGTTGCAGTGAAAATGTTCCACTCGACTCTTCCTCCTGGTATATATTCATCGCATTCCCACCACTCCTCCTTTTCCCCTTTCCCCCGCCACACATTTCCATGCTGACTAATTTATTTTCAAAATGTCAACATGGTTGTAGCTAATAAGATTTAATTACTGAAAGTAAAATTCATTATTTCTTTAAAAAATGAAAGAAATGGACCTTTTTCCTGAGTCTGTCCACATACTCTGGGCACTGCTTGAAGCCTTCTTTGGTATAGGCATGGGACAGTTCATTGTTAACCTTCTTCATCATGCTGCTCAGGTTGTCCGTATATGCATTGTTAACCAAAACCTTGCAGAGCTGAGATATGTACCAAGAGCCATGCCTCTTACTGCGATAGGCAGCATTTCCAGGGGGTGTTGCATAGCCAAAAAAAAAATCTGCATCTCGTGGTATAGTTGCAGTTATAGAAGTCTGGGTCTCTCCCGAGTGTGCTCCTCCAGAATCTTTCTGTATCTCCAAGCCTTTACTTTCCACTTCACCACGACAAGCTTGCACAAAGAACATCTTGGGCTTCTCCCTTAGACTAGGACAAAGCTGGATGGTCGCAGTGAATTCTAGAAGATTCACTTCTTGACTGTCGGCACCATGCACCACATTGGCTTCTCCATGTGTGAGAATGCAACAAACAAAACTGTCAAAGTTCGAGTGATCCTTTTGTGCAAACTCAAAGATGGTATCACGCATCTCCATGGCTGTGAGATTTTCTTTCTCCACAACATTGTATCGTAAATACTTGAAGGTCTGAAATAAATTGATTTGATCAACACAAGCTCCTCCTCTGTATGGGTGAGCTTTGCTCTCATCGACTGGATGGTAAAAATTGAAATTGTTGATAATGAGACAATATCCATGAGGCTGCTTGTCAAGCAAGTAGAAATCTTCCGTTCTGAGAGGAAAAGATCCTTGCACAGAAGCCATTTTCTGGTGATACTGTTGTAGTTCATCCATAAGGCTAGTGACTTCTTCAGTTTTGACTGTTAACAAGTGCTGAAGGTTCTGAATTCTGGAAGAATATGCTTGACATTCTCCATTGCGCTCTTGCACTATCCTTTCTCCTTGCACGGCTTGCTCTTCAAGCTCTCTCTGCAGATGTTCTATTTCTTCTTCTTTGTGTCTGAGCTCTCCTTCTTTGACAGACAGCGAATGCAAAATATGTGCATTATGTTTTCTTTCTTCTCCTTCAAAAACATCAAATTTCAGTCCAAACGGCAAGACACTGCCTAATGATAAGGAACTTTCCCCCTGCACGGGTGAAACCATAGTGGCAGCTGAACCATGGCCTTGTTGGGACTCTTCAATGGAGATAGGGCCTCCATCTGAAGATTGTTGAGAGGTGATGGAAGCACGTTTTCCTTCTCTGAAACTAGGTACACCAGATGAAAGAGTAAGTGCATTCATTTTCAGTGGTGGTCCAAATGGCATTCCTGGAGTAAGTCAAAATACATACATACATGAATATTACAATACATACATGCATGGGTATTACAATACATACATGCATGGGTATTACAATACACATACATGCATGGGTATTACAATACATACATGCATGGGTATTACAATACATGCATACATGGGTATTACAATACATACATGCATGGGTATTACAATACATGCATACATAGGTATTACAATACATACATGCATGGGTATCACATGCATGAGTATTACAATACATACACGCATGCGCATGTGTATTACAATACATACATGCATGGGTATCACAATACATGCATACATGGGTATCACAAAACATACATACATGGGTTTTACAATACATGCATACATGGGTATTACAATACATACAACATGGGTTTTACAATACATGCATACATGCATTGATATTACAATACATGCATGCATGGGTATTACAATACATTAATGCATGAGTTTTACAATACATGCATACATACATGGATATCACAATACATACATGGATATTACAGTGCATACATTGGTATTCAGAAAAGTGACATAAGGGTAGTTAACCTACCATAAGAGGGTAAAGTAGTGCAAGCAGGCAGATAGTGACCGATGTGGTTGGCCAGGTCCAAACGTCCCATTTCCACTAGACCATCATACAATGGCTCCAGGTTAGCAGGACCGATAATCTGTCTCTGTAACAACATCTGAAACAATTGAGTGGCCGAGAAAACCTGGTCAGAATTGAGTCTTATATTCTCTTGAAACAAGTAGGTCAACCGCTTAACTTCAGTTGAAGATAGACTGTTAGCAACCTTGAGTAGGGACTCTTGGAACAAATACTCAGCATTTTTCACATAAGCAAGAACAGGAAATCCTTGCGCCTGAAAGTCGCACAGAAGGTTCTCCCTCCCTATGCTGTTCATCAATAATGAAAGATAACTCAAGTCATTCTTTCTCAGTTTCCCCCTTTCAGTCAGAGCTTGCCAAAGGTCGGTAGCTGAACGCACGCGCTCCATTCGTGCTACTGGAATAACATCACGGCACATAAAAGTAAGACTGTCCAAGTCTTGTCGGGAGAGGCTCTCCCCAACCCTATACAACAGTTTTCTGAACACCAAATCACCACTTCCAGCCGCCATTCCAAATTCTGTTAGGTGGGTGTGGCATCTAGCCCTTGGGCGTTGCCGAACAAATAGCGCGTGGGTGGTACGGTCAGGCACGTGATTATTTCGACAGCGGAACTCCGCCCCTGGGGATCATGTGTAATAATTATTGTCCTTGATGTTAAGAATGAACTATTCTAATGATTATTACAACAAAATAATTAATTACAAAGAGTTTGGGGGGATGGCAATGGGGGGAGTTCCCAAAGACATGGGACCATCGGTGCCAAACATCAAGTATTTCCTCCTCTCCCACCACTTGAGCACATTTCCCATTACAATTATATTTACCCTACACAACACCTCTTCCTTCACCACTGCTACTGATCTACCCAACATTAGGCCTACTCTCCATCATCTTCATTTCTCCCTTCTACACCCACTCTTCAGACCCTATGCCCTCGACCATATCCTAGATCATTAGCAAACTCCCCACATTACAAAAAATGCACAATATCTTCCATGACTCTTTCATCACATAGCACGCATCTACCATCCAGACACATACCACACGTCCACACCTCACCTTGTCACCCCAAGAGTCCCACTGATGCTCTCCCCTAAATCTCAGCCTCACTTTCCATGTTAATGAGTCCTCCCACATATTCTTTCTTGTCCAAACTCTTCCTTACGAACATCCTTACACAATTCCTCCTTGTCTCACTTGAGCCTTCTATTTCCAACTCTCCTCCCTCCCCACCAAACTTCCTTTTCAGCTCACAAAACTCTGCCCACCAACCTGGACAATCACTCAACAGTGCGACAACTT
The DNA here is from genome assembly GCA_028752905.1 of Cladorhizidae sp. MBARI D1340-BT2. Taxonomy (NCBI): domain Eukaryota; kingdom Metazoa; phylum Porifera; class Demospongiae; order Poecilosclerida; family Cladorhizidae; species Cladorhizidae sp. MBARI D1340-BT2. The sequence goes on along the minus strand of JAQNBH010000016.1, from coordinate 936,008 downwards.
TTTTCACTAGCCTATCTTCACTCATTCTCTGCAATGTCCATCCAAATAACACTTTCTTTTCTTACCTTCTCTACTCCAGTACCCTACAGCTGAAGTTCCCTCTTACTGCAACCCCTGCAACTGTATTTCTATTGAATTCATTTCAAATTCTTGCAGGCCGTCTTTCCTCCTGTCCACGTTCTAGACATGACCGAGTTGGTAACTCATAATTATCTGTCCATCTACATCTCCATTCACCCCGTACAATAAAGCAATTCTTGCCCTCCATTGTTCTGTTTACCCTCATCTTCTCTAAATGAACATTTCCTCTCATCCCCCTGACAAACCACACTTCAAGATATTTGAAGGCTTGCACATTCTCCATTCTCTACTCATTAATTTTCCACTTTCTTCCACTACTTTCCGCCAACTGTCATGGACTTATTTTTTTAACTATTAAACCTAAATCTCCACTTCATCGCATACTTCCCCCACCACATCCACATCACTTCTAACTCCTGATCTCTCACTAACAGCACAACATCGTCTGCATACAGCAACCCACAACACTATATTCCACCTCAATCGCTAACCCTTTCCCATCCAAATCCTTACAATCCCATGTTATACATACTATAGAGAACTGATGAGAAAGCATAACCCTGTCTCAGACCTACCTCTACTTCAAACCACAAGGATGCCTCTCCACATAACATATTTAACTGAACTCCTTCATACAAGCATTTGTACACATTCACAAATTCATCCTGAACTCTTCTAATCTACATCCACAACCCTTCTCTCCACACAGTACCATATGACTTGCTCGCATCCAGAAATGCCAGAAATGTGTATCACCACTGTGACCTCATTATATCACACACATACCTGGAACTGGTCAGCATCTCCTCTCCCCGGCCTAAATCCTCCCTGGCCCTCTGTTAGTTTATGCTTCTCTGCAAACATACTGAGCCTGCCAACACTCTTGCCATCACTTTTACCCACACAACTCCCCAGAGCTATCCCCCTAATTACCAGCAACTTCCTCATCCCCAGCTTTAAAGAGTGGAACAAAATAACTCCATCTCCAATCATCTGGCCAATACTTACACTTTCACCAAATTAACTAGAAAACATTACATCAACATCTCCCCATCAGGACCAGGAACCTTGCACCTCTTCAACCCCTCCACAATATTGTACATGTCCTGGAATCCACCCTGCTGTGCACCAACAAGTTCACTTTAGATTGGAACATCCTACCCTCACCTGGACACCCTCCCTAATCCTTTCCAATGCTTGGCCAAAATCTCCATTATATCCTTTGTCTTCTCCACTCCTATCTCACTCTGTGAATTTGATTGCTTCTTCTTTCCCTTCAAGTCGTCCAAAATAACTTACAGCTAGTCCCTCCTTGTCTTTGATCTTTTATATTGCAGTCTTCCTCAATATCATCTACCTTCTGGGTTAATCGGCAGGTATTAGTTTTAGTGAATTTAGTGAGTACTTATTTTTTTGCTAAATTAACCACCCGCCAATAAAAGATCTTCATATAATTAGTACATTAAAAAAAAATCCTAGTCTTCCCAATTGTCAGTGTTATCTTCCCAATGAACTCTCAGTTGACATAATAACATTAAAATCACTTTCTCAATAATCAACTTCAAATTTTATTCACTCGACGTTTCGACAAGATACTCTAGTCTTCATGATGAAGACTAGAGCATTTAGTCGAAACGTCAAGTGAGCAAAATTTTAAGTTGATTATTGAGAAGGTGATTTTAGTGTTATCATCTTTCTTATCCACTGGAGCCATTCCAAAATGTTTGCAGTGTGTACTATTATATATCAACACCAATGAGAGTACATTGGTAGCATCGAGGAACTTCCTATCCATATTGTACTGATTATTAGTCAAAACTTTGTACCTCTGAAGCACCAGTTGAGTAACTTCCATCTCCCAATGACTTCAGCAGGAATCTCCAGATACGCAGTGTGGTAGAAATCAGCCTTCCCTGAGACAGTCACTTTGCTCCTCAGCAGATCCCTACCTCTACCCGACGCCTAAATACTATTCCCAGCCTCCCTGCTAGAAATCTTTATTTAAGCCGAACTCAGTAGCCCTCCCTGGCTACTGGCTTCCCCACCCGAATAGGTGAAATATAATATAAAGATATATTCAAGTAAAGATCATCAACTAGTGCACAAGGGCAACAACAGTACAAGAGTAGTTCAAAAAACATCCCCTCCTTACAATGTTCAAATAGTTCCTTTTATACAAATTAATAATGTCCAGTTAGCAGTCACTAGGTCAGCATGGCATCTTCCCTGCCGACCAATCACATGTCAGCAAGTCATGGTTCTCCCGATGGGGTGAGGTGTCTTGCTTTGGTCCACTACCAGGTGGGCTCATCTTAAGGTGTCTGGCTGTGGCTTCATTAGAGAGTGAGTTCTCATGTTTGGTTCTGTACACAACATCTGTCCCTTACAATGCATTTGTTGTGGTTAACATGGATGGTCTTATCCCTTAGTACCAAAGGTCTCAATAGGGGAGCTGGAGTTCCACCGACAAGCAGCAATCTCCTATTGTACTTCAGTAATTCTGCACAACATTCTTGCAACTTGAACAATAAAGAAATAGGTTTGCCTCGAGATTTCTCTCAGCAAATGGATTCCGCCACTGATCCTAGGCTGAGGCACTTCATGACAGAAATAGCATATAAGCTTATCGTGAGGATTGTGCGTTTGGTGCCTAGCAGACAATATTCGATTGTTGAGCTCCAGGTAGACCTATAGACATGATAGCCCATAATTCCAACAATTCTTCTCCACGCAATAGCTACCTAAGCTCAAGCTTTACTTGTGACATACTTATACTTCACTCGTGGAGTTAGCACTTCCGTTTAGTGTTTGTCATGTGTCTAGTTCTACTAAAGATGGAGCAGAATCAGAGCATATATGCCTGCATTGAAGATGAACGCTTAGAAGAGTTGAATATGATCTACCACAGCTATCTATCACAGTTGGCTGCTCCATCACCAGCCAAGAAAACAAAAACAGAGGCAAGTATATAGTGTATGCACCAGTGAAGCGTGCACAGGAGGAAAGTATGCACTTGAAAATAGTAATGAGAGGGCAATGAGTAATAATGGTAACGAGAGGGCAATGAGATAATGGTAATGAGAGGGCAAGACTTGATTTCTTATCAAATTTCAAAGAAAGTACGATAAGGAATTTCAAAACAGCATAAAAGAGTACAGAGAAAGCAACAATATCCTCAGCTAGTTAGTGCACTTGGAATTCAACCAAGCGGATCGCCGGATCTTGATAAAAAATTGATGCGGTTTCTTCAAGCACGCTCTACCAAGGGCAGTGTAATCAATATTCATGTTTTTTTTGCTACTTGATCTAACAATCAATGGGTCAGCAAAAAGCTACATGACAAAACAATTCATCACATACTACATGAGAAAACAACTCATCAGATACTACCTGAGAAAACAACTCATCACATACTACATGAGAAAACAATTCATCAGATACTACATGAGAAACAACTCATCACATACTACATGAGAAAACAACTCATCAGATACTACCTGAGAAAACAACTCATCACATACTACATGAGAAATCAACTCATCAGATACTACATTAGAAAACAACTCATCAGATACTACATGAGAAAACAACTCATCAGATACTACATGAGAAAACAACTCATCAGATACTACATGAGAAAACAACTCATCACATACTACATGAGAAAACAACTCATCACATACTACATGAGAAAACAACTCATCAGATACTACATGAGAAAACAACTCATCAGATACTACATGAGAAAACAACTCATCACATACTACATGAGAAAACAACTCATCACATACTACATGAGAAAACAACTCATCACATACTACATGAGAAAACAACTCATCAGATACTACATGAGAAAACAACTCATCACATACTACATGAGAAAACAACTCATCAGATACTACCTGACAACAGAACTCATCACTTCATCCCTCCAGACCACCTGGACTATGGCTTCCAAAGCAACGAAAGCTAAGAGCTCTGGCAGACGGATGGCCCGTACCTCTCTCACTCAACTCTGATGCAGGCACCCAGCCACCCTTGGACGAGGAGTCCTCGGGGGAACAATTCTCTGCCTCACCTGCAGCAACTGTCAATGGAGACAGACTGTTCGTTAAGCGATCTGGCTACCAATGATGATCATGTTCCTCCAAATGCAGAAGGCTGACCAAGAAGAATGTCGATGGGAGACAGTGGAATCCCGACAGTTGGAACGAGACTGTGCAGAAGAAGCCAGGTGATTGGAACATGAGAGGGAAGAGACTTGCCATCAGGAATGGGAGAAAGAAGCAGAGAGATGGTTCAGAGTTGAGGAAGCCAGGAGAACTGAGCGAAAGCAATATGAAGAGAAATGGGAGGAAGAGAGGCATGCTGATGAGGAACATTGGGTCACCCTGCTTAATGCCAGCCAAGAGGCATCTACCCATGTGAAGCTATATGTATGTATAGCTACAAACCTCATCTGCAGCTATAGCTACAAACCTCATCTGCAGCTATAGCTACAAACCTCATCTGCTACAAACCTCATCTGCAGCTATAGCTACAAACCTCATCTGCAGCTATAGCTACAAACCTCATCTGCAGCTATAACTACAAACCTCATCTGCAGCTATAGGTACAAACCTCATCTGCAGCTAGAGCTACAAACTTCATCTGCAGCTATAGCTACAAACCTCATCTGCAGCTATAGCTACAAACTTCATCTGCTACAAACCTCATCTGCAGCTATAGCTACAAACCTCATCTGCAGCTATAACTACAAGTCTCATCTGCGGCTATAGCTACACACCTCATCTGCAGCTATAACTGCAAGTCTCATCTGCAGCTATAGCTACAAACCTCACCTGCAGCTATAACTACAAGTCTCATCTGCAGCTATAGCTACAAACCTCATCTGTAGCTATAGCTGCAAACCTCATCTACAGCTATAGCTACAAACCTCATCTGCAGCTATAGCTACAAGTCTCATCTGCAGCTATAGCCAACTTGTGGTTTTCAATACAGCTCTTCACTTGGGGGGGGGGGAGGAAGAGTGCAAAGAGAAAGTTAGAGCTACAAACCCCAGCTATATTAGCAGCTGCACTGGTCTGGGCTAGGACCAAAGAAGGAAGTCTACTGATGAAAAACTACAACCGCTAGCTGCTACAGCACTCCCTGTAGCCCAATTGTTAATTTGGAAATAGTTGTCATGTGGATTCTTCCACGCATGTGCATACTAAAACCATAGCTACATGCACAGCTGCAGATTTCAAATCGTTTTAAGGTAGCTGTTTGATTTGCCAGAATGGTAAGACTTCAGAAAAATAGAGAGAAAGAAAAGTCAACATGTGCTTCTGAAACAGCAGGACGAAGAGAACTGAGACATGGAGATAAAAAAGAGGGAGTGTTATAGAGAAGCGCAGCAGCCCATGATGGAGAAGCTTCCTTAGGCCCAGGTGAAGCCCAGGTGAAGTTTCATTCAGAGTTAGCCACTCGATTCATCAACCCCCTCTAGCTATGGGCACAGTTTGCTGAAATGAAATGAAAATGGAAATGATTTTTACTGTGAATATTGAGCTGGCTCCTTGATAACTGAGTACTATACTGCCTTTAGCTACTTCTCAATATTACAATCCAATCTGATAATTGGCGAGTCAAGCGAACCCTTATAGGGGAGTTGGATAGAAAACTTGATATCCCTCACATGGCATATGTATGTATATTTCTATCTATGTATATATGTAGTATGTCATTCACCCGTAAAGAATAGGGTCACATGTCCTTAATATTATATTCAAGTGTGTATGCTTTATTGGGCAGTAATGCATTTATGCATTTTAGCTTTTTTTTAAAGCAGTTGACATTTCTCCTCTTCAGTTACCTTCTCACTATAAAATCATACCGTAGATATCATTTGACCCAGATAGTACTTGGACAGGCCCCCCAAGTCTCTGACAATGACTATCTGGACGAAGGCATTTTTGCGGAGGAATACATGAGCAGCTGACGCTTCACTTGATATTTGTGTCTACCAGTAGCTCTATAGGTGGAGTTCTAGGGCATTGCAAAGAACAAACAAGTTTTCAGCTCCCCTACCATCGCAGTTGTCAAACCACTCCCCCACACTCACTTCCAGCTCCTCCTATTCCTCTAGATTTGTTGCTGATTTCACAACTTATTCATTTATTAGCATAAATGAATTATTCATTGCAAACTTGCTTTTAGTTTTCTTGTTCAGAACATATCCACCAGCAATTGCAGAAATATGAAATAGCTGAAATTGTATTCTCTCAAAGTTGACTAAATGCTCTATATAGCCTTCATCAGGTTGATCTACTATTGCTCTCAACTAACTCTCAGTCGACACAATTTAGATACAATGACTTTAGCTACAGTAGCTCTAGCAAAACTAACACTAGCATTCTATTAGAGCTAGCTACCTAGCTCATGGTACTAGTTGTCTTGAAGAAAATAGTAACTTAGGACTCACAATCTGAGCTTCTAGAAGTAATTGTTTGGCAGTGGATAGCCTAGCTTTTAGTTGGCTACCTAACATTGAACTAGATCATCCTGCCTTCTGTGATAGTCTGCTTCTTAGAAGAGCAGAATGCAACAAGAACATTGTGTTGGTTATACCATGGACTCTCACCTGGGGCACTAATTACTTTTGCTGACAGAAGAATGGGTAATATGCACCACAAGCTAGATTTGATAAATACCACATCAATTCTAGCCTATAAGCACCATTGACCTGTTACTGTTACTTGTTATTCACTACCTAGCTAGCAATTTCTTTTCGGAACCGCTAAACTGTTTCTATGGCAAACTTACTTAGCTAAGATATGCTTTTGGGGGTTGGGGTGTAGAAATGCTTAGGCTGTCAGATATCCTCTGGAATATGCTGTAGCTGAATCTCGTATAATATACTATTAAATGTGTGTGTGTATGTGCATGTAAAACAATACTATCAGGAATTACCAATCTTTGTATCTTTAATAGTCCTAATTATAATGCTCGAGAGGAGAGAGGGGCTTACTATCATACTTTAGCTCTATCTAGCAAGATAATCCAGCTAGCTACACATTGGAAATAAATTATTTGTGTTCAGAATCAATCATAACTGTAGTTTATTTTTATAGACTTCTTTGCTAGCTAGCGCTTGCTATCACCACCATCGAGAAACTTCCTTAGGCTGAAATAAAGCTTCTACACTTCACCTGTCCAAGTTTCTATCAGGAAGGAGCCTTAAATCTTGATGATGGCATTCCAAATCTAGAAGCTTCAAACGGACACTAAAGCAGACACACTATAATGGAGCTCTCGAGATGATGTGAGAAAAGCTACTGCATTATACTAGACATGATCAAATGAAAGCACTAACTTTCAAAGGCCCACAGCTTAGGTTAGCTTGAGCTATGCAACTTACTTTGTTGTGGTTTTCATCTAGAATGTAGCGAGAAAGCTATAGGTACAAACAAAAGCTGTATTAGCAGCTGCACCAGTTTGGTATAGGACTGGGACCCGGGCTAGAGCTGAAAAACTACAGCGGCTGCTACAGCACTTTCCAACGCCCACAGGCTTTGGGGGGTGGAGTTGTCATGCAGATTCCATGTGAATCTCCTGACCCACCTCAGGATCCTACACCAAATCAGGCTAGCCAATGACTTGGTACTGAGCACAGCTTACGTTGTGGCCTTTGGAATGCACGTAGTCTGACTCTTTTTTCAATCACTTTGCTACACTAAACCTTTTGATATATTCTCAATAACTGGGACTTGGCTCTTGCCACATATCTTTGATGGTGAAATCCTCCCAGAGGGGTACACTATTTTCCGATGAGACAGAAATGGAAGAGTCTTGGTGGCAGTCTCTTGAAATTATCTCAAGCCATGTCCAAGTAAACTCCACGTCAGAACTAATAGTTATACACCTCACAAAACCCACTGACACCTACATCTGTTGTGCGTACATCCCTCCATCGAGCCCCATCTCTTATTATGAGGATGTCATTCATTCTTTACAATCACTACCACACTCCTCACACCTCATCCTTCTAGGTGACTTTAATGTTCCTGATGTAAATTGGTTAACCTTATATATATGCACCTTCTCCCTTCTCTGCTTCTGTTTGTGACCTCTTTTTTTCACTGAACCTTATGCAACTTGTCAAAAGCCCTACTCACAAGCTAGGCAACACCCTCGACTTAGTGTTGTCGAACTCTCCCAACAAAATTTCTAATCTGCTTATTGACTAAACAGTATGTAGTAGCAAGTCTGACCACTATCTTATTTCCTTTTGTAGTTACCCCAAAGGTTCACACTGTTAATACATCTCCTCATTACCTATTTAACTATTCTAAAGGTGATCTGGAAGGACCACCTCCTTAGTGCCAGCTTTGACTACTGTCTTCAGTCAAATGATACCAACTTAATCTGGGAACTCGGATTAAAGGGGAAATATTGAATGCCTGTCACTTGTTTGTTTGTTCCTATTACCAGGATAACCTACTCTCCAACATGCAAGAATCAGACATATTATGGTAAATCAAGCTCGCACCCTTCGCTGTCACCAAAAACTCAAACCTACTGATCATCAACTCTCAAACTTATATAATCTAGAAAATAGACTTCAAGTTGAAATCCAGTCATCAAAACAAGATTATGAATCCAACCTCGTATCCACTTTCCATGCAAATCCATGCAAATCCAAGCAGACCTGAGAAATCTATCTCGTCCGAATTCTACATTGTACCCCATCATTCAAGAATCTACCGCAGTTATCCATTCATCACAAAAGGCACTCTTGTTCAACTCTTATTTCAATTCTGTGTTTTCTTCAAGCAATTTTGTCCTCCCCTCCACCGATGAATTACCATCCCCCACCGCAACAATTACATCACATTACCATTGATGAATCAGATGTATCTGAGGCCCTGCATGCCTTAAACACAACAAAATCCACAGGCATCGATAACATGAGTCCACTCATCCTCAAAATGTGTTCTAACCCAATAACAAGACTTGTATTGACTCCTGCTCTATATATACCAGATAAATGGAAAATCCATAAGATAGTCCCAATACACAAGGGCAGCAACCGCTCGGAAGTTCAAAATTACAGGCCAATTTCTCTGCTAATGTATCTTGTCGAAAGTTTTGGAATCTATCATCTACAAAAAGATCATTAAATTCATCCGCCCGCAACTTTCCAAAAATCAGTTTGGCTTCTTAAGTGACCGCTCCTGCTTATCCCAGTTTCTATCTTCATCCTCAGATATACATAACTCAATAGAGAACAAAGATGCTTGTGATGTTATATTTTTGGACTTTAGAAAGGCATTTGACTCAATACCGCACTCTGAGTTACAAACTATGGACCCATGGCATAACAGGCAATCTGTGGTGCTGGTTCCTTTCTGGTCGTTCACACCTAGTGTCCATTCAAGGATTACTATTAGGTCTTCTCCCAGTTCATTCAGGTGTACCCCAGGGCAGTGTTGGACCCCTTCTATTCCTTATTTTTATCAATGACATCCCAGATGCTACTTCATTTTTCACCACTTACCTCTATGGCATAATGCTGATGATACTAAACACCTTGAGTCTGTCTCTCATGTAGATAACTCCACTCACCTCCAACAAGATCTCGACTCTTTAGCTTCTTGTTCAAAATGGAAACTATCACTAAAAACTATCACTAAATCCCACCAAATGTGCAGCTCTGCGTTTTTCCCTATCAGTGTCATCCACATCTATATACCTACACAATAGATAACCACCCAATCAAATTTGTACATCAATACAGAGACCTCGGTATTCTTGTGACTAGTGTTCTGTCATGGTCGGAGCACATAATCTCTATTTATTCGAATGCATATAGATCATTACATCTCATTCGTCGCACAATCAATTCTACAGAACCCAGCCTAAGGAAAAGACTTATATCTCCCTCATTCGCAGGAAGTGATTACTGTTCTCAACTCTGGAGACCACAACTGATCAAGGACATAATGTGCCTTGAAAGGGTTCAACGGAGAGCTATATACCAAGTTCATTTTGAACAATTACTCGTCTGATTATAAATCAAGACTGATAACTTTGCACCTAACTACCTGTAATGTATTGGCTGGATGATGGACATTATGTTTCTAGTCAAGCATCTGAAGGTCTCTCCTGATAACTTGGACATAAACAACTACGTTTCATTTGTATCTTCTTCCACGAGAGCCTCCAGTGCAAATAAACTCCGACATAACTTCTGTTCCACATCTACCAGTCGTCACTTCTATTATATATTAGAGTTGTCCACTTGTGCAATTCATTAGTGCCAATAATCGACATGTCCTTATCATTCTACAGTATCAAGCGTCACATTATTGACTTTCTCTGGGACCATTTCTTGTCAAACTTTGACCCTGATACACTCCATGCAAATCTCACTGTATCTGTCCTTGTTCCTCGTGCTCTATAATTCCTCACCTCTAATAATCTCATCCTGGCTTCACCAAATTATGCTGTTCCTCAACAATCTCTTGTTGTCCATGGGTTTTTTCTGTCATGTCGCTGATATTATGTACCCTGTCTTTTGTTGTAAAGTTCAAAAAAAAAACACAAAAAAAAGTTCTAGCATGCATGTGCATACTAAAACTATGTACGTGCACAGCTGCAGATTCCAAATCTTTTTAAGCAGAACAGTTAGGCGTTTGATTTGCCAGAGATAATGAAATAGATTTCAGAAAAGTCGAGAGAAAGTCAAAGCCTGCTTCTGAAACAGCAGAACAAAGATAATTTGAGATTGAGATTTGGGGGGGGGGAAAGAGTGTTATAAAAAAAATCTTGGGAGAAGCATAGCATCCCACGATAGAAAAGCTTCCTTAGACTCAGGTGAAGTTTCATTCAGACTTTGACATTTAATAATTTAGAGATCAGTGTATAGTGCTAATCCTGAAGTTATATTCTAGTAGGACAGTACTTGGGCAATCGCCAATGTAATTTCCTTCGCTAGCCAATGCTAGGTAAAGGGTCGCCTAGACTACCTCTGACGCTTGCGCGACGCTCTTTTGTCTTGACAATGCAAGCTGTAGGAAAATCGTTGGGTAGATTTATTGCAATATATAATAGGATGGAGTTGTCTAAGCAAATTACTGCAGCTACAAGGGATGTAAACGTGGGACACGTTATAGACTTGCGCAGTGATACAGTGACCAAGCCTACTACAGAGATGCGAGTGGCCATGATGGAAGCTGATGTAGGAGATGATGTGTATGGAGATGACCCCACGGTGAACTTGCTGGAGAAAGAAGCAGCTAGCATGCTTGCTAAGGAGTGTGCACTGTTCGTTCCCTCAGGAACTATGGGTAACTTGATCTGCGTGATGCTGCACTGCTCCAGGAGAGGAGAGGAAGTTCTGCTGGGTGACAAGAGTCACATCAGCTTATTCGAACAAGGAGGTTTGTCCAGCCTGGGTGGGGTACATGCAAGAACAGTTTTGAATTTGCCTGATGGCACTTTGGACTTAGATGACCTGCAGAGTAAGATTATGCCAGATGACATCCATTTCCCTTGTACCCGGCTTGTGTGTGTTGAAAACACTCATAATTTGATGGGAGGAAGGGTGCTCTCTTTAGAGTATATGGATAAGCTAGCAGAGTTGACAAAGAGCCACAATCTTAAGTTGCACATTGATGGTGCACGTATATTCAATGCTGCCACTGCATTGGGTGTTCCTGTAGCAGCTTTAGTTGCACATGCAGATTCGGTGACCTTTTGCTTGTCTAAAGCCCTGGGTGCTCCTATAGGCTCCATCATTGCAGGATCCACCACCTTCATCAGCATGGCCAGGCGTCTGCGTAAAGCTCTGGGTGGTGGCACAAGGCAAGCGGGAGTGTTAGCTGCTCCTGGACTAATAGCGCTGCAGAAAATGTCTCGAACACTGGATGTTGATCATAAGAATGCTCAGCATTTGGCTGTTGGCTTGGCCACTATGCAAGGCCTAGGCATAGAGATCGATCCTGAATGTGTGGAGACAAATATAGTCTACTTCACTTTGAAGCACCCCCAGCTGAGTGTGGAGCAACTGCTTGAGAGATTGGCTCAACCATGTAAAGATGGTTTGGAGGTGAAGATGTTACAGGCTGAGCCAAACGTAGTGCGTGCTACCACACACCACCAGATCAGTGAACAAGACATCAAGCACACCATTAACAAAGTGAAGGACATATTAACAACCTTGAGTTAGCTTGTGTATATATATATATTGTTCGAATAAAAGTTTTTTCTTCCTATTTTGACTAATATTTTGAGGTGAATGTTACACATAATGAGCAGTCTTCTGCTGCTGGTGCCACTGTCCAAAATGAAATTCCACCAGTGAATGAACTGCACACTAAGCTGCAACAAAAGATAAATAGGACAGAGTTTGTTCATGAATAATTATACAGCCTTACCTTCCTTCCTGAAGTGAAACCAACCCTGTGAGGGGGCCAGCATCTGACAGGTGGCCCTGACACAGCATGGTAGCGGAGTCATGCTCCCACACACGCACGTGCGAGTCACCTCCCACAGAACTCAACCTGCACAACACGCCAACTTGGACATAACCAACACACACTACTCAGACATGATGAAGACACTGCAACACACACTACTCAGACATGATGATGATCAATGAAGCACACTGCAACACACACTACTCAGACATGATGAAGACACTGCAACACACTTACTACTCAGACATGATGAAGACACTGCAACACACTACTCAGACATGATAAAGCACACTGCAACACACTACTCAGACATGATGAAGACACTGCAACACACTACTCAGACATGATGAAGACACTGCAACACACTACTCAGACATGATGAAGACACTGCAACACACTACTCAGACATGATGAAGACACTGCAACACACTTACTACTCAGACATGATGAAGACACTGCAACACACTACTCAGACATGATGAAGACACTGCAACACACTACTCAGACATGATGAAGACACTGCAACACACTACTCAGACATGATGAAGACACTGCAACACACTACTCAGACATGATGAAGACACTGCAACACACTACTCAGACATGATGAAGACACTGCAACACACTACTCAGACATGATGAAGACACTGCAACACACTACTCAGACATGATGAAGACACTGCAACACACTACTCAGACATGATGAAGACACTGCAACACACTTACTACTCAGACATGATGAAGACACTGCAACACACTACTCAGACATGATGAAGACACTGCAACACACTACTCAGACATGATGAAGACACTGCAACACACACTACTCAGACATGATGAAGACACTGCAACACACTACTCAGACATGATGAAGACACTGCAACACACTACTCAGACATGATGAAGACACTGCAACACACTTACTACTCAGACATGATGAAGACACTGCAACACACTACTCAGACATGATGAAGACACTGCAACACACTACTCAGACATGATGAAGACACTGCAACACACTTACTACTCAGACATGATGAAGACACTGCAACACACTACTCAGACATGATGAAGCACACTGCAACACACACTACTCAGACATGATGAAGACACTGCAACACACTACTCAGACATGATGAAGACACTGCAACACACTACTCAGACATGATGAAGACACTGCAACACACTACTCAGACATGATGAAGACACTGCAACACACTACTCAGACATGATAAAGCACACTGCAACACACTACTCAGACATGATGAAGACACTGCAACACACTACTCAGACATGATGAAGACACTGCAACACACTACTCAGACATGATGAAGACACTGCAACACACTACTCAGACATGATGAAGACACTGCAACACACTACTCAGACATGATAAAGCACACTGCAACACACTACTCAGACATGATGAAGACACTGCAACACACTACTCAGACATGATGAAGACACTGCAACACACTACTCAGACATGATGAAGACACTGCAACACACTACTCAGACATGATGAAGACACTGCAACACACTACTCAGACATGATGAAGACACTGCAACACACTACTCAGACATGATCAAGACACTGCAACACACTACTCAGACATGATGAAGACACTGCAACACACTACTCAGACATGATGAAGACACTGCAACACACTACTCAGACACTGCAACACACTACTCAGACATGATAAAGCACACTGCAACACACACTACTCAGACATGATGAAGACACTGCAACACACTACTCAGACATGATGAAGACACTGCAACACACTACTCAGACATGATGAAGACACTGCAACACACTACTCAGACATGATGAAGACACTGCAACACACTACTGAGACATGATGAAGACACTGCAACACACTACTCAGACATGATGAAGACACTGCAACACACTTACTACTCAGACATGATGAAGACACTGCAACACACTACTCAGACATGATGAAGACACTGCAACACACTACTCAGACATGATAAAGCACACTGCAACACACTACTCAGACATGATGAAGACACTGCAACACACTACTCAGACATGATAAAGCACACTGCAACACACTACTCAGACATGATGAAGACACTGCAACACACTACTCAGACATGATGAAGACACTGCAACACACTACTCAGACATGATGAAGACACTGCAACACACTACTCAGACATGATGAAGACACTGCAACACACTACTCAGACATGATGAAGACACTGCAACACACTACTCAGACATGATGAAGACACTGCAACACACTACTCAGACATGATGAAGACACTGCAACACACTACTCAGACATGATGAAGACACTGCAACACACTACTCAGACATGATGAAGACACTGCAACACACTACTCAGACATGATGAAGACACTGCAACACACTACTCAGACATGATGAAGCACACTGCAACACACACTACTCAGACATGATGAAGACACTGCAACACACTACTCAGACATGATGAAGACACTGCAACACACTACTCAGACATGATGAAGACACTGCAACACACTACTCAGACATGATGAAGACACTGCAACACACTACTCAGACATGATGAAGACACTGCAACACACACTACTCAGACATGATGAAGACACTGCAACACACTACTCAGACATGATGAAGACACTGCAACACACTACTCAGACATGATGAAGACACTGCAACACACTACTCAGACATGATGAAGACACTGCAACACACTACTCAGACATGATGAAGACACTGCAACACACTACTCAGACATGATGAAGACACTGCAACACACTACTCAGACATGATGAAGACACTGCAACACACTACTCAGACATGATGAAGACACTGCAACACACTACTCAGACATGATGAAGACACTGCAACACACTACTCAGACATGATGAAGACACTGCAACACACTACTCAGACATGATGAAGACACTGCAACACACTACTCAGACATGATAAAGCACACTGCAACACACTACTCAGACATGATGAAGACACTGCAACACACTACTCAGACATGATGAAGACACTGCAACACACTACTCAGACATGATGAAGACACTGCAACACACTACTCAGACATGATGAAGACACTGCAACACACTACTCAGACATTATGATGCACACTGCAACACACTACTCAGACATGATGAAGACACTGCAACACACTACTCAGACATGATGAAGACACTGCAACACACTACTCAGACATGATGAAGACACTGCAACACACTACTCAGACATGATGAAGACACTGCAACACACTACTCAGACATGATGAAGACACTGCAACACACTACTCAGACATGATGAAGACACTGCAACACACTACTCAGACATGATGAAGACACTGCAACACACTACTCAGACATGATGAAGACACTGCAACACACTACTCAGACATGATGAAGACACTGCAACACACTACTCAGACATGATGATGCACACTGCAACACACTACTCAGACATGATGAAGACACTGCAACACACTACTCAGACATGATGAAGACACTGCAACACACTACTCAGACATGATAAAGCACACTGCAACACACTACTCAGACATGATGAAGACACTGCAACACACTGCAATATAGCTGTTGTGCTCACAAGTTGTTGGACTGATAGGACAGAAAGTTGCAGCTATGAATTCCATCTTCGTGGCCTGCGACCTCTCGGAGTGGTCTCCTCTCATTGCGTCTGTCCCAAAGAATAAGCTCTCCCCCTGTTCTTCCAGTGCTGCTGCTACCAGCTAGAAAGTACTGCTGGTCAGAAGAGGCTGCACAGCATGTCTGCAGTCAAGGTCCAGAGTAGAAATGAAAATAATACGTGCACACCTTTCCTGCTGCTAACTAAATAGTGACAGTGGGGGGTGGGGTGTTAACCTAATGAACAGCCATGTGGGATTTCTCAGGGAGGCCAGAAGTTGGCGTCTATATAGCATGCCAGTGTAGGGCTAACTCTCTCCCCACAAGATTTAATGGCATCAGATTTGACCTAAAAAATAGCTTGAAAGTCAAGACCATCTACACAGCAACTACATAAGTAGCAGGGGAGACCCCACCCACGACATCCCCCTTGGCATTACATCATCATATGATACAGGTAATGGTTAGGGCATCAATTCGATTTAGGGCCACGACAGGCAGTAGGCGGGGCTAGAGCAATGATTGGATAGGTTAGGGCAGTAGGCGGGGCTAGAGCAATGATTGGATTAAGGCTTCAACCAGATTGTAGGTATGGGCAGTAGGCAGGGCTAGGGCAATGATTGGATTAAGGCTTCAACCAGATTGTAGGTTAGGGCAGTAGGCAGGGCTAGGGCAACGCGATGTAGATAATGATGTAACGCTATGATGGTTATGCTACATATGGGAATTGTCACATCCTCTCTACGAGTTCCCTAACTAGATAATAAGGGGGGCACCCTATTTGAATGCAAGTGGAACTCGATCGAATAATGATATCGCATATAACAATGTTAAGCATAACTGTAAGTAATAAGGTAAGGGTCATTAGCTATATATACATCTAGTAGGTTCAACGTTCAATGTTCTCTACTAACATCACATCACACGGAGCCGAGTGTGAGGAGGGGCATTATATAGGATGTATATATATGTTGGAGGAGCACTATATGGGTGTGGGTGGAGGTGCACTATATGGGGTGTGGGTGGAGGGGCACTATATGGGGTGTGGGTGGAGGTGCACTATATGGGGTGTGGGTGGAGGTGCACTATATGGGATGTGGGTGGAGTGGCACTATATGGGGTGTGGGTGGAGGGGCACTATATGGGATGTGGGGTGGAGGGGCACTATATGGGATGTGGGGTGGAGGGGCACTATATGGGGTGTGGGTGGAGGGGCACTATATGGGGTGTGGGTGGAGGGGCACTATATGGGGTGTGGGTGGAGGGGCACTATATGGGGTGTGGGTGGAGGGGCACTATATGGGATGTGGGGTGGAGGGGCACTATATGGGGTGTGGGTGGTGTTATGATAACTTTGTCAAATGTTTTTCATTTCCCATTTTCCCCTCCCTCCCTTTTCTGCACGTGGTCATTTTAGTTACCTTACCTTATCTGATTGTGATTGTCATCTTGTTTGCTGTGTTGGAGTTTTAAGATGATAAGAGCCTAATGTTCTGAAGGCAATTCCTTTTCCTGATTATATCACAATCTTATCATCTTAAAACATATGGATCGACTCCTACGACCGGAGAAGCTAGATACAGATCCAAGCTCGAGTTCTGCTAGCAAGGACTGGCTTCACTGGCTTCGCACCTTCGAGAACTTTCTCTCTGTCCTGCCTAGGGAGGGACTTAACAAGCTATTTGTATTAACGAACTATGTTAGTCCACGGATCTTTGAATACATCGAGCATTGCACGAACTACGATGAGGCCATCGGCTTACTGAAAGCCCAGTATGTAAAGCCCGCCAACGAGGTGTTTTCCCGACATCTATTGGCCACCCGACGACAGAAAAGTGGAGAGACGCTCGACGAGTTTCTTCAGTCGCTCAAGTCGCTGTCTAAGGACTGTAACTTCCAGAATGTTACTGAGACTATGTACAGAGATGAGGCTGTACGTGATGCCTTCATCACTGGACTGCAGTCCAATGTCATTCGCCAGAGACTGCTTGAGAATAATACTCTGGACCTGAATACGATGTTCACACAGGCTCGGTCCCTAGATGCTTCCCAGAAGAGCTCTGAATCCTACAGTTCGCCAAGCTTCCTTGGCCCAACAACTGCCACAACCCTATCCCACACCCACACTGAGGAATCCTTGGACAGTACCCTTGCAGTCACTGCTGGTGCTAAGTGTTACTTCTGTGGTTACAACAAGCACCCTCGCCTGAAATGCCCAGCTAAGGATGCGACATGCAACAAGTGTCAGAAAAAGGGGCACTTTGCCAAAGTCTGCAGGTCTAACCCTGCCCATGGCCAGTCTGAAAACAGTAGTGCTGCAGCTATGTACCCTACACTAGCGGCGATCGATTCTAATACACCGTCATCCCTGCTCAAGTCCAGCTCTGAGGTCACTATCAATGGTGTAAGTACTAGGGCACTAATAGACTCCTGCAGCACAGAGAGTTTCATTCATCCCCGCCTTGTAGATTCTCTTAGCCTCCAAAAACATTCTGAACATAGGGACATTGCCATGGCCCAATCTTCGCTGTCTGCAAAGACTCTTGGATACTGCATTCTTAGTTTAGAGCTTGGAGGTAAGAAGACTCAGGTCTTCACGTGTCAATCCTCCCAGGCTTGTGTGCTGATATAATACTTGGACTTGATTTTCAGAAGCAGCACCAGAGTATCACCTTCCATCATGGTGGGCCTCAGTCACCTCTTGTGGTTTGTGGACTCAGCACGTTGAAGGTTGAACCTCCGGATCTCTTTGCCAATCTGACTGCTGACTGTCATCCTATCGCCACCAAATCACGGAGGTACAACTACGATGACAGAAAGTTCATTGACACAGAAGTTCAACGCCTACTCAAGGAAGGAATCATAGAGCCCAGTATCTCACCATGGCGAGCCCAAGTCGTGGTGACCCACAATGAAAGCCACAAGAAGCGTCTGGTCATTGATTATTCACAGACGATAAATCGTTTCACTCTCCTGGATGCATACCCCCTACCCCGTATTGATTTTACTGTCAATACTATTGCACAGTACCGAGTCTTCAGCACCATCGATTTACGCAGTGCCTACCACCAAGTCCTCATCAAAGACACTGACAAACCCTACACTGCATTCCAGGCTGGTATGGCATTGTACCAATTTACACGAGTACCATTTGGAGTGACGAACGGAGTGGCATGTTTTCAAAGAGCAATGGATACCATAATAGCTGAAGAAAAGCTGCAGGCGACTTTTCCTTACCTTGACAACATTACAATATGTGGGAAAGATCAGAAAGAGCATGATATAAATCTCGAGCATTTTTTGGAAGCAGCTTCTCGACGCCAGATTATCTATAATGAAGAGAAATGTGTGTTTTCCACTCGAAAACTGGCAATTCTTGGCTCAGTCATTGAAGAAGGGGAGATCAGGCCAGATCCTGATCGTCTACGCCCTCTGCAACAACTCCCTGTTCCTAATGATATGAAAAGTCTCCGTCGAATCCTTGGATTCTTTTCTTACTATTCACAATGGATTCAATGTTACTCTGAGAAGATAAGACCCCTCTCAATCACCTCTAGTTTCCCGATTTCTAAAGAGGCCAGAAGTGCTTTTGAAACCCTAAAAAGGGACATTGAGCAGTCAGTTGTGTGTGCCATTGACGAAAGCATACCATTCGAAGTTGAGACCGATGCATCGGAATTTGCCATTGCTGCTACCCTCAACCAAAATGGACGTCCGGTAGCATTCTTCTCCCGCACATTACAGGGTTCTGAGGTTAGGCATGCATCAGTTGAGAAAGAAGCCCAAGCTATCATCGAAACAGTTCGCCACTGGAAGCACTACCTTACAGGAAGGCATTTCTCCATAAAGACAGATCAACGTTCCGTCGCATACATGTTCGACAACAAACTGAGGGGAAAAATTAAAAATGACAAGATAATGCGTTGGAGGATGGAGCTATCTTGTTACAGCTTTGATATTATGTACCGTCCAGGAGTTGAAAATATTCCCCCTGATACATTTTCTCGAGCATCCTGTGCTGTCTCTTGTGGTACGGATCTGATGGAACTTCATAACTCACTTTGTCACCTTGGAGTAACTCGTATGTTCCACTTTGTGAGAACTCGGAATTTACCATATTCAGTTGAAGAAGTGAGACAGATGACCAAGGCTTGTAGGGTGTGTGCCGAACATAAACCTCAGTTTCACAAACCTGTACAAGCACATCTGATAAAGGCTACTCGGCCATTTGAGAGACTGAACCGACTTCAAAGGTCCATTGAAGTCAAATAATCGGAACATCTTCTTTCTCAATATAATTGATGAGTACAGCCGGTTCCCTTTTGTCTTCCCATGCAAGGATGTCAGTGCCCAAACTGTCATACAATGCCTATGCCAGCTGTTTTCTATTTTTGGGATGCCAGCATACGTCCACTCTGACAGGGGCTCCTCCTTCATGAGTGCGGAGTTGCATCATTTTCTCTTAAACAGAGGGATCGCTGCTAGTCGCACTACTGCTTACAACCCAGCTTGCAATGGACAAGTAGAAAGATACAATGGGACAGTTTGGAAGTCTGTAACCATGGCACTCAAGACACGCGGCCTCCCAATGGCATGTTGGCAAGACGTGCTCCCAGATGCACTGCACTTATTGCGTTCTCTGCTGTGCACAGCCACCAACTGCAGTCCCCATGAGAGGCTCTTCAATTTTGAGAGACGCTCTTCCACGGGCGAATCAATACCCTCCTGGCTCATGAATCCTGGTCCAGTACTACTCAAGCGACATGTCCGTACCAGAAAGGATGAACCCCTAGTGGACGAAGTTGAGCTCCTGCAGGCCAACCCTCAATATGCACACATTCGGCATGCTGATGGACGAGAGACTACCGTATCGATCCGACACCTGGCTCCACCTGGGGATGTTATACTGAGTAATGACCTTCTGCCTGAGCCCGGTGCACCTGTGAACAGTGAAGTGGTGGAATGTGATTCTGATGCGATCCAAAGAGGTGCTCCCGAAGCCCCTGTTCCTGCTACTGAGGATGCCCTGCTGCTCAGACGTTCGGAGCGCAACAGGCGTGCGCCTGATAGACTCAACCTATGATAATGAACATCTGAAAGGATGGGGTGAATGTTATGATAACTTTGTCAAATGTTTTTCATTTCCCATTTACCCCTCCCTCCCTTTTCTGCACGTGGTCATTTTAGTTACCTTACCTTATCTGATTGTGATTGTCATCTTGTTTGCTGTGTTGGAGTTTTAAGATGATAAGAGCCTAATGTTCTGAAGGCAATTCCTTTTCCTGATTATATCACAGGTGGAGGGGCACTATATGGGGTGTGGGTGGAGGGGCACTATATGGGGTGTGGGTGGAGGGGCACTATATGGGGTGTGGGTGGATGGGCACTATATGGGGTGTGGGTGGAGGGGCACTATATGGGGTGTGGGTGGAGGGGCACTATATGGGGTGTGGGTGGAGGGGCACTATATGGGGGGTGGGTGGAGGGGCACTATATGGGGTGTGGGTGGAGGGGCACTATATGGGGTGTGGGTGGAGTGGCACTATATGGGGTCTGGGTGGAGGGGCACTATATATAGGATGTGGGTGGAGGGGCACTATATGGGGTGTGGGTGGAGTGGCACTATATGGGGTGTGGGTGGAGGGGCACTATATGGGGTGTGGGTTGTTTGATTTTAATGGTGAGGGAGGTTGGGGATTGTTACAACATGGAGTGCAAAGTGCAGTATTTTTTTAAAATGTATTCATAATGGTATTGGTCATAGTGATTATGTGTTATTAGTGAGCTCAATAGTCTTCTTGGGATGTGCCTGCTCAAAGGCATGGCATCCACAGAAATGCTGCCACTGTAGAGCACTGCTATCACTGAAGGATCAGAAAAGAGCTCCTCAGCCAAGGCAGACCTTGTGTAAGTCTATATCCCTAAGGAGTGAAACTGATCGCTCTGTTTCAGTAGTGGTGGTGGGCAGTACGATCACTAAAGGCTTATCCACAGTCCATACGTACTGCATTCAAGTGAAACCCGTTCAGTCTTAACTAAAAAATAGGTGGTTTGGGATTGAACGGAATGCGTTCCAGTAATTAAAATCCAGTTGTCACATGATATTCATGTGCACG
This sequence comes from Cladorhizidae sp. MBARI D1340-BT2, assembly GCA_028752905.1. Classification (NCBI taxonomy): domain Eukaryota; kingdom Metazoa; phylum Porifera; class Demospongiae; order Poecilosclerida; family Cladorhizidae; species Cladorhizidae sp. MBARI D1340-BT2. The sequence goes on along the minus strand of JAQNBH010000016.1, from coordinate 913,690 downwards.
TGTGAGCTATAAGTGGTAAAGATGGGAGGCTGTTGAGTATGTAACAGACAGTTAGTGTGAGGCGAGGGAGAAAGAGAACACACAGAGAATGCTGGGTTCTGTTGCCTGGAAGAGGTCAATTTATGAGTCCCATCGCCTACACCAGCCAGTTAGTACACCAGCTTAGCAAGCTATGGACAAGCTTGGGTAGTGTTGTGAAGTATAAGCTATTTAGTTGACTAGTTCTATAGGAATTAACCTGAAAGAATGATAGCAGTTACATTATGGACAAATGACAGGATTGGGTGAGGTGTCATTTACAGCATAATAATAAACTTCCAACATTATACAGGGAAGCTCTTCTCTTCCAGCTCCACCTCATGTTGCCTTCTCTATCAGCTCCACCTCATGTTGCCTTCTCTTCCAGCTCCAGCTCATGTTGCCTTCTCTTCCAGCTCCACTTCATGTTGCCATCTCCACCAGCTCCACGTCATGTTGCCTGCTCTTCCAGCTCCATCTCATGTTGCCTTCTCTTCCAGTGCCAGCTGATGTTGCCATCTCTTCCAGCTCCACCTCATGTTGCCTTCTCTATCAGCTCCACCTCATGTTGCCTTCTCTTCCAGCTCCACCTCATGTTGCCTTCTCTTCCAGCTCCACCTCATGTTGCCTGCTCTTCTCCATCTCATGTTGCCTTCTCTTCCAGTGCCAGCTAATGTTGCCATCTCTTCCAGGGCCACCTCATGTTGCCTTAGAATATGTCTCAGAAGACATGTGTAGTGGCCATCATGACTTCAATGAATGAGCAACATTTAAGTTCGATGGACGACTATAAATGAAAGAGAATCGTGTTGGAGGCTAAACTAAACTAAAGAGAAGAAATGGCAACATGAGGTGGCACTGGAAGAGAAGGCAACATGAGGTGGAGCTGGAAGAGAAGGAAACATGAGGTGGAGCTGGAAGAGAAGGAAACATGAGCTGGAGCTGGAAGAGATGGCAACATGAGGTGGAGCTGGAAAAGAAGGCAACATGAGGTGGAGCTGGAAGAGATGGCAACATGAGGTGGAGCTGGAAGAGAAGGCAACATGAGGTGGAGCTGGAAGAGATGGCAACATGAGGTGGAGCTGGAAGAGATGGCAACATGAGGTGGAGCTGGAAGAGAAGGCAACATGAGGTGGAGCTGGAAGAGAAGGCAACATGAGATGGAGCTGGAAGAGATGGCAACATGAGGTGGAGCTGGAAGAGATGGCAACATGAGGTGGAGCTGGAAGAGAAGGCAACATGAGGTGTTGCTGGAAGAGAAGGCAACATGAGGTGGAGCTGGAAGAGATGGCAACATGAGATGGAGCTGGAAGAGATGGCAACATGAGGTGGAGCTGGAAGAGATGGCAACATGAGGTGGAGCTGGAAGAGAAGGCAACATGAGGTGTTGCTGGAAGAGAAGGCAACATGAGGTGGAGCTGGAAGAGATGGCAACATGAGGTGGAGCTGGAAGAGAAGGCAACATGAGGTGGAGCTGGAAGAGATGGCAACATGAGGTGGAGCTGGAAGAGAAGGCAACATGAGGTGGAGCTGGAAGAGAAGGCAACATGAGGTGGAGCTGGAAGAGATGGCAACATGAGGTGGAGCTGGAAGAGATGGCAACATGAGGTGGAGCTGGAAGAGAAGGCAACATGAGGTGGAGCTGGAAGAGAAGGCAACATGAGATGGAGCTGGAAGAGATGGCAACATGAGGTGGAGCTAGAAGAGATGGCAACATGAGGTGGAGCTGGAAGAGATGGCAACATGAGGTGGAGCTGGAAGAGATGGCAACATGAGGTGGAGCTGGAAGAGAAGGCAACATGAGGTGGAGCTGGAAGAGATGGCAACATGAGGTGGAGCTGGAAGAGAAGGCAACATGAGGTGGAGCTGGAAGAGAAGGCAACATGAGGTGGAGCTGGAAGAGATGGCAACATGAGGTGGAGCTGGAAGAGAAGGCAACATGAGGTGGAGCTGGAAGAGAAGGCAACATGAGATGGAGCTGGAAGAGATGGCAACATGAGGTGGAGCTAGAAGAGATGGCAACATGAGGTGGAGCTAGAAGAGATGGCAACATGAGGTGGAGCTGGAAGAGATGGCAACATGAGGTGGAGCTGGAAGAGATGGCAACATGAGGTGGAGCTGGAAGAGAACAGATGGCAAAAGAACGCACACATGAAGAGAAAATGAGTCTGAGTGTTCTGGTTCCTGCGACAAGCGATGGGTTCCTCTGCTCAACTTTCATCCTCTTGACATTCCTCTTCTCTCCACATGCCAATTCAACTTGAGGGCACACCAGCAGCTACCATCCCAAACATTCCTTTCCCAAACTATTTTGTGTGTGAGCAGGATCAGTCGTGAAGACTTGACAAGGATTTTTGTCCAATAATCAAAGTATGTACATGTGCTCAAATATTGTTTCTTTCAAGTGTTGTGCACTTTGCTCCTCTCAAGGGAGGCTTTTACCATTTTTTTTTTATGATTTAAAAAAAACACACTTTTATTGCTCTATTCTATACCTTGATGCATGTAGTTGTTATGTTTCAAGTTTCAGAGTATTTCAATGCTCCATTATGAAGTTATTCACCTTTTTGTGCATGCTATTTCACATTATCAAGCTATATACAAAATACCGTTTGTATCTTGAAGACGGCGCTCCTGCCAAAGGTAAGCGTATCTCCCTAACCGTTCATGATAGAAGTCTGGAAAAGGACTCTGAATGAAGCTCTCAGTAAGCTTCCAATTACCATAGTTACCAGGCAGCCCTGTGCTGTCATCACATGATCTGCGCATCCTGTCAGGCAACCGTCATCATTTCAATTTTTACCAAAAAATACAACAACAAAAACACTCCATGGCTTCTCCTGAAAATCACTGTTTCCGAATCTGGAAATATTCTCACTTGCTCATTTTTTAATCTATACAAGATTTTAATATATCATTTGAAAGCCCTTTCCCTGCTCTATAAAGTGAATGGCTAAAACATGTTTAAGTGCATCCATGGTGGAGGTATGCATATGGATATACATACCATGTTTAGAACTTCAGGTTTGACCTCTCTTAAAATTCAGTTGTTGTGCTAATGATCTTTTTAGCCATTCACTTTTCACTTCTATGATCACTCTAAGCACTTCCTAAGTGGGAAGTGGTTAGGACTAAGTGGCCATGAGTTAGAATATTTGCCCCTGATACTGAGGTGGGATCCATAACTTCACCTAGGTAGTAGATATGCGAAATCTGAGCATATCAAAAGAAAGCACATTCAATACACTGCATCTTGATAAAAATTCACCTGCATTGAGAAAGAAACAAAAACGTTATGACAAGTTGTGTCGACCACCCCAGAAATGGTAAAAGCCTCCCTCAAGGGCCCGAGTCCCACATGAAGATGATGATAATCCATGAAAGGCAACAGTGTTAAGGACATGTGGTTATGCATGTGACCAGTGCATGATTAACACATGAACAAATGTGTGAATCTAATTGATATGCACGTGACCAGTGCATGATTAACACATGAATTGAGGTTTACCAGTGAACAAACCTTATGCCAGTGGTCAGACTAAAGGGTTCACAACATGACGCAAACAGCGAATGTCGCATCCTCAAGCATCCTAAAGTGTCGTGTGAACATGCGTGTCCGTATGCGTTCTAGCTTTAGGACACGACGCGACGTTCGGATAAACTCAAGTTCTATTTTTGCGTCCAGGTGTGAAGCGTCCTCATCCGTCCAGCCAATCGGATTGCTTCTTCATCGCATGTGATTTTGTCAATCTGTGCATTATTTAGAAAGCTACACTAAGTGGAGTTTCTCAGCGATGGATGTGCCCCTCGTAGTCATCAGCGCTCTCAGATCTGTTGTCCAAGTCAGATTCCCAAGTATTCGAGTATTTGCCATCTTCAATAATGAGGTCAAAGGTCAGAATTCCATTCACAATGTGCATCTTGGAACAACATTGTGACCTGCGGACGGAGTAGAATGCTTGAGAAGGCTTGAGGACGTGACACACCAGAAAAAAGGTATTGTGAACCCCTTAACAAGCTCACAGAGGAACCAAGGGATGTTTGTGTAACGATGCTCTCAAGAATTGTATCTCTGGCCATTTTTTAACTTAGTGCTAGCTTAATAGATCAGCGCATGCCCAAATTATAGCTCTAGACACTGGGGAAATCCCTAGTCTGTAATCGTTAGGTTTTTAAGGTAAAATGAGCCCAGCATGGCAACTGAATTGATGGCTTCTAGAGATACCCTCTAGGGAAGCAGTGACGCAGTTTAGGATGATGATTTCGGGCTGTCAGAGGCGGCGAACTGAGCAATGAAAGGATGCCTAGATTCTGCTTGCTAGTGGGAGCGGTTTAAACCATGCTGAAGTCTAGACACTGAGCAGAGAAATAGAATCAGTCAGTGTGAGTGATTATCTTAGCAGGACAGATCAGAGAACAAAACATAATTATTTTGCTGGGTAACTTGTGCGTGCGTGTGTCTGTGAGAGAGACAGAGGTTAGCCAATCCGAGTACTAATGTCAGTCATTTCTCTGGTATGTCTGGTCTCTTAGCCAAGCAAATCTCTCAATGTGGAACTGTTTGATAGCATCCTCATTGAGCAAAGGAATAGCAACCATTAACCTATGTTCTTGAGGTGTTCTGCCTATCTTCACGATGACCTCTAAAAGGTTGAGCTTCTCCTGCTAAGCTGATGCTGGAGGATGCATTAGTTCCCACCCACTTGCTGACCTCTCACCTTCACCAGACTCCACCCACTTGCTGACCTCTCTCCTTCACCAGTCTCCTCCCATTTGCTGACCTCTCTCCTTCACCAGTCTCCACCCACTTGCTGACCTCCCTCCCTCACCAGTCTCCACCCACTTGCTGACCTCTCTCCTTCACCAGTCTCCACCCACTTGCTGACCTCTCTCCCTCACCAGTCTCCACCCACTTGCTGACCTCTCTCCCTCACCAGTCTCCACCCACTTGCTGACCTCTCTCCCTCACCAGTCTCCGCCCACTTGCTGACCTCTCTCCCTCACCAGTCTCCGCCCACTTGCTGACCTCTCTCCTTCACCAGTCTCCGCCCACTTGCTGACCTCTCTCCTTCACCAGTCTCCGCCCACTTGCTGACCTCTCTCCTTCACCAGTCTCCACCCACTTGCTGACCTCTCTCCTTCACCAGTCTCCACCCACTTGCTGACCTCTCTCCTTCACCAGTCTCCACCCACTTGCTGACCTCTCTCCATCACCAGTCTCCGCCCACTTGCTGACCTCTCTCCTTCACCAGTCTCCTCCCACTTGCTGACCTCTCTCCTTCACCAGTCTCCGCCCACTTGCTGACCTCTCTCCTTCACCAGTCTCCACCCACTTGCTGACCTCTCTCCTTCACCAGTCTCCACCCACTTGCTGACCTCTCTCCTTCACCAGTCTCCGCCCACTTGCTGACCTCTCTCCTTCACCAGTCTCCGCCCACTTGCTGACCTCTCTCCTTCACCAGTCTCCGCCCACTTGCTGACCTCTCTCCTTCACCAGTCTCCACCCACTTGCTGATCTCTCTCCCTCACCAGTCTCCGCCCACTTGCTGACGTCTCTCCTTCTGACTGGCAGTTCTGGGGAAAGGATGCCATACCTACAAACACTTCCAGAAAGCATCAGAAGACTAACCATCTAGTTGGAAAATGTCCACTCGGTTTTTCCTAGTTTTGTCACTGAGAAGGAAAGATTGTCAGAAGAAGCAAGTTTGAAATGGAGTGTAAGATATAGCTTTTTCCAATCACTGGTGAGGTCATTTACCAATGACCTCAGCTTGTCCCGGGAGCCACATGCAACCTGTAGTAGAATTCATAGGTCAATCTGCCCATCTGGCAGTGGGTGGTGGATTAGTGTTGGCCACCATTTATGAGGTGATGTAGATAGTACAGCACTAACAATGGCAGTTATAAAGTGAATTGGTGATGTGGATAGTGCAGCACTAACAATGGCAGTTATAAAGTGAATTGGTGATGTGGATAGTGCAGGCAGTTATCAAGTGAATTGGCTGCTGCTGAAATACTTGCAAGTAGTTAATGCTGAACCTTGACCTTGGCTATCGGCTCATTCCTGTTTCTCTATGAAAGTAGTATTATGATGGGAATTGGCCAGCCTTCACTTCCTTTAAACCTTCACTTCCTTTAAACAGTACCGGTCCTTTAAACAGTACCGGTCCTTTAAACAGTACCGGTCCTACCTTTTCAAGAAAGAAGTGAGCTTCATGCAGCCTTTAGATAGCTTGCTATATAGTTCCTATTGACATGATCCTTTTTCATGCACTCCATTACTGACATGTGCACAGGATCAGCTGCCTAGCATACAACTAGGACTTGCACTGAGGGCCCATCATGGTGAGTGCACTGCTGAATAGTGGTGATGACTAGCACACAACTAGGACTTGCACTGAGGGTCCATCATGGTGAGTACACTGCTGAATAGTGGTGATGCCTAGCACACAACTAGGACTTGCACTGAGGGTCCATCATGGTGAGTACACTGCTGAATAGTGGTGATGCCTAGCACACAACTAGGACCTGTACTGAGGGTCCATCATGGTGAGTACACTGCTGAATAGTGGTGATGACTAGCACACAACTAGGACTTGCACTGAGGGTCCATCATGGTGAGTACACTGCTGAATAGTGGTGATGCCTAGCACACAACTAGGACCTGTACTGAGGGTCCATCATGGTGAGTACACTGCTGAATAGTGGTGATGCCTAGCACACAACTAGGACTTGCACTGAGGGTCCATCATGGTGAGTGCACTGCTGAATAGTGGTGATGCCTAGCACACAACTAGGACTTGCACTGAGGGTCCATCATGGTGAGTACACTGCTGAATAGTGCTGATGCCTAGCACACAACTAGGACTTGCACTGAGGGCCCATCATGGTGAGTGCACTGCTGAATAGTGCTGATGCCTAGCACACAACTAGGACCTGTACTGAGGGTCCATCATGGTGAGTACACTGCTGAATAGTGGTGATGCCTAGCACACAACTAGGACTTGCACTGAGGGTCCATCATGGTGAGTACACTGCTGAATAGTGGTGATGACTAGCACACAACTAGGACTTGCACTGAGGGCCCATCATGGTGAGTACACTGCTGAATAGTGGTGATGCCTAGCACACAACTAGGACTTGCACTGGGGGTCCATCATGGTGAGTACACTGCTGAATAGTGGTGATGACTAGCACACAACTAGGACTTGCACTGAGGGTCCATCATGGTGAGTGCACTGCTGAATAGTGGTGATGCCTAGCACACAACTAGGACTTGCACTGGGGGTCTAACAGACTGACCTGTAGGGCATTCCTAGCCCAGGCCCTACGAGAGATAATTCTACCGGACTGACCTGTAGGGCATTCCTAGCCCTGAAGTGCTGCACAGTGCTGCACGTGGTGAGGTCCCACACCCGCAGGGTCTTGTCTTCGCTGGACTGCACCACCGCTGCCTCTCCAGGGATCCACTTCAGGTCGGTCACAACGTTACGTGGAGCATGCATTGAAGACACTGGCTTTCCCACGTCCAAGTCCCACAGACAGACGGAGTTGTCTCTAGAGCCAGAACACAGCAGCTGTGGATGAGCTACAAGACAAGTCAGACCACATGCACAACAGCACTGTGAGGGGTCACCCAGAGCATCCAACCACACCTTACCAATAATCTAGTGAATCAAGTGGATAATAATGACCTCATCCACAAGGGCAAGTTCATTAATGAATGCCAGGCATTGACTGGATATTAATGACCTCATCCACAAGGGCAAGTTCATTAATGAATGCCAGGCATTGACTGGATATTTATTACCTCATCCACAAAGGAAAGTTCATTAATGAATGCCAGGCATTGACTGGATATTAATGACCTCATCCACAAGGGAAAGTTCATTAATGAATGCCAGGCATTGACTGGATATTAATGACCTCATCCACAAGGGAAAGTTCATTAATGAATGCCAGGCATTGACTGGCAAGCAAAGAAAAATCTAAAGCATGTTCATGGGCCTGTCTAACTCATGCAGCCATCATGCAGCCATCATGCAGCCATCATGCAGCCATCTCTAACTCATGCAGCCATCATGTAGCCAGGTCTAACTCATGCAGCCATCATGCAGCCATCATGCAGCCATCATGCAGCCATCATGCAGCCATCATGCAGCCATCATGCAGCCATCATGTAGCCATCTCTAACTCATGCAGCCATCATGCAGCCAGGTCTAACTCATGCAGCCAGGTCTAACTCATGCAGCCATCATGCAGCCATCATGTAGCCATCATGCAGCCATCATGTAGCCATCATGCAGCCATCATGCAGCCATCATGCAGCCATCATGTAGCCATCATGCAGCCATAATGCAGCCATCATGCAGCCATCATGCAGCCATCATGCAGCCATCATGCAGCCATCATGCAGCCATCATGCAGCCAGGTCTAACTCATGCAGCCATCATGCAGCCATC
>JAQNBH010000016.1:819080-905110 GCA_028752905.1 Cladorhizidae sp. MBARI D1340-BT2 | reverse complement strand
CTTCCAACCGACCCCAAACAGACGAGGCATTCTCCCTCTGGACTGCCACAGAGAGACGCTGAAGGAGATGGGCACAGGCATTCACCTCCCCAGTTATTTGCCAAAATAATAATATTTATAAAATTAAAAGGAAATGAATACATGCACAGACAATGAAAAATTTTGTGGTCAAGAGTGACTAATTAGAAAAGGCCATCCAGGTGCAAGTGTTTACACCTAGTCCAGAGGGAAGCATTCCCTCTCCACAGGGAGATGGCGAGTCGCTGAAATAAGTATCTTGTACTTTCATGGGGCAGGCTTTGCTCTTGGAGACTGCCGATGTTGGTGATGGTCTGACAGGCCGTCAGGCTCCAACCATTGATCCTTCAATCGAAGCTGGTATGATCAGAGACAACCATCATTTGGGAAAGTACCACCCAGAGTCAACTCGTCTCGTGTTAAAGTTGAGACATACCTCAGAAGTTGCGAATCTACTTTACAAAAAGAGAGCACTAAAGCTTCCCCACCCACCCACCCACCCACACACCCTACCCTATACCCCCACATCATCAAGCCAGACCTCACTCCACCAGAGAAGTGCATGGAAACAATTCTACTCAAGGAATGCTGGTCCCTCATCACTTCAAGTTTGAATACAAATTGCAAAAATACGAGGTAAATTATTTTTGTCAAAGGTCAGCTGCATGCTCTATATCAAGACTACCAATTAGTCCGCTCCAACCAAATTCCATCAACACATGTAACCCTGTCTCATCCAATCTTGACTACGACGCCACCCCAACTGAGAGCTCTTTCTCACCTGCCCAAAATATCTCCCCCCCCCCCCCCCCCCCCCCCCCCTCAACTATACAAATATACACTTTCAATGCACATAGTCTAGTAAATAAGCTTGCACTCTTTCAATATTTTGTGTAATCCTCTTCCTTCAAAATCATATGCATCACAGAATACTGGCTCATTAACTCCACTTATAACTCTGAAATTCTGCCTACTGGTTATTGTATTTTACATAAAGATTGTTCTAGGGGTGGCGGTGTTTTGGTGGCACTTGATCAGTACCTATTCTACCTCTGCCTTCTCCTGAAGGATAGAAGTACATTTCAAATATGCTACAACTAAATCCTGATGAAGGCTAGAGCATCTAGTCAAAACGTCGAGTGAATATAATTTGAAGTTGATTGTTGAGAAGGTGATTATAAGATTCTATTCCTCTAAATGCACTTCTTGCCTTCAATCTCTTCTGTCATACCTCTCTCATTTGGTTGGCAGTTCAGCACAAGTTATTATTCTAGGCGACTTCAATTTCTCTGACATTTGTTGGACCACTTTGACTGCAGCCTCTAATTTATTTTGCGAATTTTTTTAAAAGTATAATCTTGAGCAACTTATCACTGCTCCTACATAAAGGAAATACACTTGATCTATTACTCAGTAGTAATAGTGTCATCATTAGTGACCTTTCAATTGACCCTCACTTAATTTATCCTTTTTTCCCCGATCACTTTACGATTTCTTTTTCTATATATATCAGTAAGCTCTCCAACCATAACATCTGAACAGCCACCGAGATATGTTTGACTTCCCTAAGGTCAATTATATGGCTCTCTCCTCTTACCTATGGGACACAGATTTCAGTAATTTCTTAAATAAAGTCAGAATAAGGTCCTACCAACATCCCAAATGGATGAGCCACAATTTAAAACATGAATTGTAATTGTCTTAATATACTCACAAGGAAATACAAATCTCATCCCACATCTACTAACTTCTACGAACTCACCACCTCCCAACTCTCAACTCCGTCATCACTGTCTAATGCCAAATCTACCTTCGAAAATAATCTTGTAAATGGGCTGGCTTATAATAACAGTTTCAAGATTTACGTAGGCTTACAAAAACAATTTAATTCCCCCCACACTGTTTCTAGACAATCTCAGAGTATCTTCTAACTTGGGAAAGGCAGACTTATTCAACAAGTATTTTCACTGTGTTCACCAGAAGCACATACAACCTGCCTCCACAGATTTCCTCTTCACACCTTCAAATGTGCAAAGAGATCTTGGGTCAAGAGGTGCATTCATCACTTGACACAACTAGGTCTACATGACCCGATGGCTTCAACCTTAAACTTCTCAAGTCCTGTGCCCTTGCTATCTATATGCCTATTACTCATCTATCTTTGAGAAACAAAATGGCTGTCTTTGTAGAGAAATCCATCTCCTTCACAATTTGGATTTTTTTAAGTTCGCTCTACCATTCAGCAACTACTTAAATATAATTATTAGAAAAATCTCAAGTTGTTATTTGTCTCGATTTCTGTAAAGCCTTCGATAAGGTTCCTCAATGTCATAATGAGCTTCTATGGTCCTTTGGCATCACTGGGACTGCCTACCTTTCCTCCAGGTCTCAACAAATGTTCCTAGATGGCCAATCCTACCCCTACCTGTAATCTCTGGTGTCCCCCAAGGAAGTATTCTTGGTCCCCTTCTGTTCTTGATATACATTAATGATATTCCTTCTTGCGTCTCAACGTCATCTACGCTTCTCTACGGTTATGATACTAAGTGTTTTTAGTCGATAAAATCTCCATAAGATACAGCTTCTTTACAAGTTGATTTAACTTATCTCTCAAAGTGGTCAAAAGATTGGCACCTCCCCTTGTGCCATCTTATGCGATTCTGTACCAATTCACCATTGTACAACTTTTATTAGCTAACGGTCATTGCCAGAAAAAGTTTCACCAAAGACTATATAGGAGTTCTGATTTCATATGACCTATCATGGAGTCTTCTTGTTTATACATAATCCTACAAGTCCCTGTGGCTTCTTAGACATACTTACCATCATTACAACACAGCAAGTGCAAAGAAACAACTTTACCTCACTCTAATGAAATCTCTACTCATGTATGCCTCTCTAATCTGCACCCTCATCTTAAGAAAGATTTTTGTCTCATTGGAAAGAAGAGCAATCAAGTTTATCCTCAGAGATTTTTCAACAGACTACAAATATCACCTTATTAGTTTAAAAATTCTTCCCCTAATGATGACTCCGGAACTTAATGATATCTCATTTGTTGTAAAATCTCACCTGAGCATTTCAATATTCTTAATTACATTTCTATGTCCACTATAATACCTCATCTAAAAATCAAACATGTTCATGCTCATAATGTAAAGAACCTCCACTCATTTTTCACTCGCATTCCTTGAATTGGAATTTACTTCCTATATAGACTTGAATCTTAGACCTGAATCTTTCACCTATATAGACCTCAATCTTTCACATATATAGACCTGAATCTTTCACATATATAGACCTGAATCTTTCACCTATATAGACCTGAATCTTAGACCTGAATCTTTCACCTATATAGACCTCAATCTTTCACATATATAGACCTGAATCTTTCACCTATATAGACCTGAATCTTTCACCTATATAGACCTCAATCTTTCACATATATAGACCTGAATCTTTCACATATATAGACCTGAATCTTTCACCTATATAGACCTGAATCTTTCACATATATAGACCTGAATCTTTCACCTATATAGACCTGAATCTTTCACCTATATAGACCTCAATCTTTCACCTGTATAGACCTGAATCTTTCCCTAGTCTAGACCTGAATCTTTCATAAAATATCAACTAAACTTGTTATTTCTCACTTCATTTCAGACTTCAGAATAATTCGTATGCTCTTATCATTTTCTATGTCCCTGTAACAAATGCACTAATATACCATCCGCCTCCCCCCCCCCCCCCGCCCCCCACACCCCCACACACCCCAACTTCCACCACTTAAATCTGGTGCTTGATTTTGACTTAGACCATCAGTAGTCTTTCTCCCTACTCATGGTCACCACTCATGTTTCTGTATGTATAATAATAATAACAATAATAGTCACTCAACAACCACCAGGGTGACGAGGTATGTAACAGTGGATGTAGAGGTTCTAGAATACAAGCAGATTTTGGATTGTGGTAAAATGAATACATTTTCATTTCAGAGCAAATCCTTCCCTAAATAGCAAGCAGGCCTCTGTGCACACAGTGCTGACCCAGTAATTTTCCATGAATTCTTAGTTAGGCTATATCATTGTAAATGCATCCTACACTGGCTGAAGAGGAGAAATAAGTGCAGTTTGTGTGTGCAAGTGTGTGTGTGCGAGTGTGAGAGAGTGAAAAATTACATTACCAATCATTGTATCTTTACTATTATAACGCTTGAGAGGAAAGAAGGACGGACACGCGTGAAGCCTATAAATCTGGAATTAGGACTAGCATCAACTCAAATCACTACTAACTTTCTAAGCGCCCATAATTTTTATATATATACTTTTAATTAAGTTAGTTTGCGCTACGCAACTGACTTTGTTGTGGTCTTCAATAGCTCTCGACCTAGAGTGGTAGAGAAAGCTATAGCTACAGCTCTATTAGCAGCTGGACTGGTCAAAGAAGGATGTCTACCAATGAAAAACTATGCTTCAGCACATACCCGCAGACATGTGGTCTGGAAGGGTGCGATTATATATGAGCGGATTCTTGCGTATTAAAAACATAGCAGATATTTTTGAGGGGAACAGCTAGCTGTTTATTTTCCAGAACGGATAAAGAAAAGAAAATTCAGAAAAGGAAAGGAGAGAGAGAAAAGGCAAAGCATGTTTCAGAACAGCAGAACAAAGAAAACTGAAATTGTAAGGAAGAGATAGAACAATAGCAACTACCAGCAAGTAAGTAGTCCAACATCTGATCTAGATGTGGTAAATAACAACACTGAGAACAATAGCAACTACCAGCTAGTAAGTAGTCCAGCATCTGATATGTAAATAACAGAACAATAACAGAAAACAAAGTAGTGATAACATACACAACAAGTGCCTAACTAATGACCTTTTCAGTGAGGGCAAAGAGTGAGGGCAAAGAAGGTTTTCTACAACTGTCTCAAGGGTGAGTTCCATAGATGAATGGCTGATGGGAAGAATGAGTTTGCATGTGATGTTGTACGTGCAAAAGGTTGAACTAGAGGAGTTTATTGGTGGAATGAACTCTGACAAGAATCTGTCACAAATAGCAAGGTCATTGATAGACAAGAGAAAGTTTCAGCCTGATGGAGTGAGAAGTAACGTCTGCAAGAACCAAGAGACTCTCATAAGCAACTCTCTTCAAACTTCTGTGGCCTGATGGAGTGAGAAGTAACGTCTGCAAGAACCAAGAGACTCTCATAAGCAACTCTCTTCAAACTTCTGTGGCCTGATGGAGTGAGAAGTAACGTCTGCAAGAACCAAGAGACTCTCATAAGCAACTCTCTTCAAACTTCTGTGGCCTGATGGAGTGAGAAGTAACGTCTGCAAGAACCAAGAGACTCTCATAAGCAACTCTCTTCAAACACCAAATAGGCAAGCTAGATACTGCCACGGATTTGATTTTGATTTGATTTGATAATGATTTTACAGTACAGATATGTTATGGAGAGGTGACCAAGTAGGGGATGACATGTGTTCATGTACTGAAGGCATACCGTTAATAAATACTGGAAGCCTGGTTAGATTATGTATGGTGAAAGTGATCAATTGTAATTGGATGGAAGTGGTGTGGACATACATTTAGAACATGGACATGAGAAATGAAAGGTGCAAGGAATAGTTTAGACCTGAAGTGGTCCCAGAAAGTATCATAGAGAGAGTGCTTGATAGTGGCGATGGATAGGTTTAAATCAATATGCGATAGTGAATTCCAGAGTCTCGGAATTCTGTTAAAGTAGAAGTGTCGTGATGCGTTGTTATTTGATCTAGATGGTAGAAGCTTATGCATATGAGAAGACCTTGTGTTGGTTGCAGAGAAGGTGACATGATCAGTTATCTGAAAGCTTTTAGTAGTTTTTTAGGTTCTTTATGAAGAAGGTGATGTCATATATCTCCAACAACATCATTAAAGGCAGGATGTTGAGAGCAATTAGACGATCTTTATACTTCATGGAATAGTCATTCAAAATGAATTTCGTTGCACGTCGTTGGACTCTCTCTATCAGGTTAATATATTTCATCAAGTGGGGCCTCCAGACAGGTGAGCATTAGTTTAGGCCTAACGAGGGAAATATATAATAGCTTCTTGGTTGCAATAGAATTTGAGTGGCTAAAAGTTTGATGCAGTAGGCCAAGTAATTTATATGCCTTGGATGTTATGTGATAATAATGCTCTGACCAGGATATATTATTGTCAGAAACAATTATACCTAGATCTTTATGATGTTGCTTGGAGTATTTCTTATGTAGTACTTCGTCATGAGTGTAGTGACGTGCTTAGGATGAAAGTGAATCAAAGAGCATTTATTTAGGTTGAGTTCAGGGTTCCATGTGTTGCTCCAGTTATTAATAGCATTAACATTACTTTGGAGTAGAAGACTGTCCCCTGCGAAGGACATAGACTTGCAGCATTTAGTATCATCAGCGTAAGTATATAATTGGGACAATTTAATGGAGCTTTCCAGATCATTTATATAAATGATAAACAATAGGGGGCCAAGAATGCAGCCCTGGGGAACTCCTGAAGTGATAGGCCATAGATCCGAATTTACACCATTGATGGAGACATATTGCTGTCTAGAGGAGAGGTAGGACTTGAAGAATTCTAATAATCTGCCAGTGATTCCAAAATTGGCTCTAAGCTTGAATAAAAGTTCATTGTGAGAAATTTTGTCAAAGGCCTTAGAAAAGTCTAAGTATACCACATCAGTCTGATCCTTGTGAGCAAATGAATCAAAAACCAGGTTAAAGAACTTTAGAAGTTGTTGGAGGGTGGACTTATTGAGAAAGCCAAATTGAGCACTTGATATTTTCGGTACGAGGAAGTCAATGATGTTATTATAGATAATATGCTTTGAGATACAGCATAACAAAGCAATCGACCTATAATTTGTAACAGAGGATTTATCTCCAGATTTATGAATTGGAGATATTCTCCATTCTAATGGTAAGTATGATTGTACTAATCAGAGAGAGAACAGATGAGGCAATGGAGTGGTCAATGCTAAGGCTGAACATTTAAGTATTTTAGGAGATATATTATCTGTTCCTATAGCCTTAGAAGGGTCAACAGATGCCAGAGCTTTGTACACCTCCTCTTCAGATATGAAGATAGTATCTAGGACTACATCTGGATCTGACATTGACGGTAAAAAAAGTTACTAGTGGTGAAAACCGAGTGAAAGAAATTGTTAAATAGATTTGCCTGTTCCGAGTCGGACTGGGCTGATTTGGTCTCCAGGTGGACATCAGCGGGTATCACACACCCTCCAGTCAAATTTCGAACATACTTGAAAACTCCTCTGTTTCCTGATTGTGCATGCTCTACAACTAGATGGTTTTCATAGTTTACTCTAGCGTTCATTATTTCAGTTTGAAGACGAGATTCCTCATCATGTAATTTAAGAGAGGCTGGGTTGTGTCTACATTTCCTACGGAGGTAGTGGATCTTGTTCAGGTTGTTTCTGATACTGGAAGTGAACCAGACAGAATGAGATTTCTTTTTAATTTTAATTTTTGGAGTGAATAAAGATATAGAGTGGAAGAATAATTTGTTTGAGGGTAGACCAGATATATTCGATATCAAATGAACTGTAAATGAAGCTCAGATCAAGATCTAGGAGGTAATCACTCAAACCTTTGGTGTCAACTTTAGAATAATTATAGCGATATTGAAGATGAAGTTTCTGGGATTTCTCTGAAAGTGTAGGAATCGAAAATTCAATTAAATAGTGGTCGGAGGCAAGTTGAGTCGAGGGATTTGATTTCACTATAAGATTTTGAACTAGGTCAGTATTGGGTGATAATACTAGGTCGAGAATATTGCCTTTAATATGCGTAGGGTCAGAAACAAACTGATTAAGTTATGTCGGAAAACTGATTCACAGAATAAGCATACAGATGAACCAGTTAATGCTGACCAGTTTATATCGTGTAGATTGAAGTCACTGAGATTATTATTTTATTGCTACTCAGAATTAGGTCTGAGACAAAATCGATTGAGTTGCTGGGAGGAGAGTTCGGGGGGATACACACTGTGCATAGAGTAATAGAAGACTTAAGAACAATTTCAACAGCAAGGAGGGAATAGATTGATGAACAGCTGTAAGTACTCCGCCACCATGTGAATTGTATCTTTACGGTGTATTGTGTAACTTGAGGGTAGCAGTTCTTGGTTATATATAATAATTTTCAGTCCTTTTATGGAACTCCTGTAGTCTACACTTCACACTATAAAATCTGAAAATGGTTATCCAACCATATTATGGTTGGATAACCATTTTCAGATTTTATAGTGTGAAGTGTAGACAAAGGACTGAAAATTATTTCCAAGACTACAGGAGTTCCATAAACAGATGCTAATAGAGCGTGCTAGTCATTAATTGTGTTTACCTCACCGTCAGCACTTTGTGAGATTTCAGGCACAGATATTGGTGTTACGTGTTGTAGTGGTGGTGAAGGACCAACCTGTTGATGGGACCGAGATCATCGACAAGCTCATCCCGGACTAAGTTCAGGGTAGAATTGGATACTTGGCCATGCAATTTATTGTTGACATAGATGAAAAGATAGATTTTAATAATTTTACGATCCATACAAGCTTTCTGCATTCTTGCAGGAGTAGTGACTCTGTAGTTCTTTGTTGGGGAGACAAGTCAGGTTTTATGTAAACTCCATGAGGAAGTGAGCTTTTTTTTGCTACGATTTTAGATACATCAGTAGTTTGTTCAACTTGACCAACTAGTAGCTAGGATCTAGGCAAGCTAGATACTGCCACGGATGCTAGCCAGTAGCTAGGATCTAGGCAAGCTAGGATCTAGGCAAGCTAGACACTGCCACGGATGCTAGCCAGTAGCTAGGATAGGATCTAGGGAAGCTGGAATTTTACACGTTAGCAGCTACCCCTGGGTATCCTTGCTACCTGACGCCTGGTAAAGCGATAATGAAGACGAAATTAACCGCAGGGTCACTTTGAGAAACAAAGGTGACGACCACCGGTAAAATTGAAAGCTGGAGTAATGTTCAAGAAGCTGAAGCAAAAGTTGGAAGAAGAAGGAGGGGATGGACGTTTAGAACATTCTAGCTTTTCACAAGAAATACTTCCTGGCTCAATTGTAAGAACTTATTCAAATAACCATGAAGACCAGCTTATCCCAGTGAGGCTAGGAAAACAGTCAATTGGCGGTAGTGCAGGTGAAAGGCAACTTCATAGCTTTGAAGGGACAGGTGACAATCCTGACTGCAGCTCGGAGCCCTCCACTGACTCAGAGAATGTGACCTCAGAGGAAAAGCTGCAGTGTCTAGCTCAACAAACAAAGGTAGTGCATTCCTCTAGTAAAAACTTTTTATGCATGTTGTAATGACTCAGTGCCAGCCTGTAGATGAAGCAGCAGCTAGTTAAGTATGTGCACCTTCTGTGAGTATCAATTGTGAGGCTGTCATAGTTTTGGCGGGCCAAAGGAAACCAGCCCTACTACCCAACCCTAATCCGGGAAAGTGTCTAGTTACACTGGCTTGGAATAGAATATATACACACTACTTTACTTGAATGCTATATAACACCGGCTTGGAATATATACGCACTACTTGAATGCTTATAACACTGGCTTGGAATATATACACACTACTTGAATGTATATATAACACTAGCTTGGAATATATACGCACTACTTGAATGATTATAACACTGGCTTGGAATATATACACACTACCTGAATGCCTATATAACACTGGCTTGGAATATATACACACTACCTGAATGCCTATATAACACTGGCTTGGAATATATACGCACTACCTGAATGCCTATATAACACTGGCTTGGAATATATACGCACTACCTGAATGCCTATATAACACTGGCTTGGAATATATACACACTACCTGAATGCATATATAACACTGACTTGGAATATATACACACTACTTGAATGCATATATAACACTGGCTTGGAATATATACACACTACTTGAATGCATATATAACACTGGCTTGGAATATATACACACTACTTGAATGCCTATATAACATTGGCTTGGAATATATACACACTACTTGAATGTATATATAACACTGGCTTGGAATATGTACACACTACCTGAATGCATATATCTTGGAATATATACACACGTACTTGAATGCCTATATAACACTGGCTTGGAATATATACACACTACTTGAATGTATATATAACACTGGCTTGGAATATGTACACACTACCTGAATGCCTATATGACACTACTGGCTTGGAATATATACACACTATGAATGCATATATAACACTGGCTTGGAATATATACACACGTACTTGAATGCCTATATAACACTGGCTTGGAATATATACACACGTACTTGAATGCATATATAACACTGGCAAGTCATTAATGTTTTGTGTGTGTGTTTTTTTGTGTGTGTATGATTTGAACTAGAGAGATGGTGTGCCCCATCATCTGATTGGCCAGCCACATCTGAGCTATCAACAATTACTGGAGGGCAGAGTGCAAGAATTAGAACAAGGTAATGATGAAGTTTTAGTTGGCATAGTTCACAATAGAGACAGCGTGCATATATGCAAGAGTTAGGGCAGCCTTGAGTTTGAATGAGCACATGTGTGTGAGTGTGTAGTGACAACACACATGTATGTGAGGGTGTAGTGACAACACACATGTATGTGAGGGTGTAGTGGCAACACACATGTATGTGAGGGTGTAGTGACAACACACATGTATGTGAGGGTGTAGTGACAACACACATGTATGTGAGGGTGTAGTGACAACACACATGCATGTGAGGGTGTAGTGGCAACACACATGCATGTGAGGGTGTAGTGACAACACACATGTATGTGAGGGTGTAGTGACAACACACATGTATGTGAGGGTGTAGTGACAACACACATGTATGTGAGGGTGTAGTGACAACACACATGTATGTGAGGGTGTAGTGACAACACACATGTATGTGAGGGTGTAGTGACAACACACATGCATGTGAGGGTGTAGTGACAACACACATGCATGTGAGGGTGTAGTGACAACACACATGCATGTGAGGGTGTAGTGACAACACACATGTATGTGAGGGTGTAGTGACAACACACATGTATGTGAGGGTGTAGTGACAACACACATGTATGTGAGGGTGTAGTGACAACACACATGTATGTGAGGGTGTAGTGACAACACACATGTATGTGAGGGTGTAGTGACAACACACATGTATGTGAGGGTGTAGTGACAACACACATGTATGTGAGGGTGTAGTGGCAACAAACGCAGTGGTATTGATCACCCTAGGTTTTAGTGAACCAGCTATACACAGGCCAACAGAAATGTGGTCCGAAGGGACACTTTCTCACTAGCGCTTGTGGCAGGAATTGTTCCTAACCATCCCTGTCACACCCTCCCTCTTTTTTGTGGGTTCCCATTAAAAGATAGACAGAGGACCGAGAGAAATATGACAGCATCAAATCCTTGAGGCTGTAGCTTAGCCAAGGTGTGTTATATATTGGCCCCAAACCCTGTGTGTCTATGCCCTGGTCGTGTTCCTCCTAGTCCCCCTTCCTGGTCGTGTTCCTCCTAGCTCCCCTCCCTGGTCGTGTTCCTGCTAGTTCCCCTCCCTGGTCGTGTTCCTCTTAGTCCCCCTCCCTGGTCGTGTTCCTCCTAGTCCCCCTCCCTGGTCATGTCTGCCCTGGTTTGGTTTGGCTGTTATGACTGTTATGACTGTTTTAGCGCTATGGGGTACATGCATGTCGTGGCATGGGCCCCAAGCCATGCCTATGTTCTTCTCCTGGTCGAGTCTTACCCTATCCCCCCCTGACCCCACCCTCCCTATCCCCCTGGCCCCATCTCCCTATCCCTCCTGGCCCCATCTCCCTATCCCTCCTGGCCCCACTCTCCATGGGTCCTCTGTTTGAGTGGCCATTGAGGACAAAGAAACACACACAGAGTGACAGACAGGCAGGGCTTAGAGAACTGTGTGTTTGTATAGATACAGAGAGACAGACAGGCAGGGCTTAGAGAACTGTGTGTTTGTATAGATACAGAGAGACAGACAGGCAGGGCTTAGAGAACTATGTGTTTGTATAGATACAGAGAGACAGACAGGCAGGGCTTAGAGAACTGTGTGTTTGTATAGATACAGAGAGACAGACAGGCAGGGCTTAGAGAACTGTGTGTTTGTATAGATACAGAGAGACAGACAGGCAGGGCTTAGAGAACTGTGTGTTTGTATAGATACAGAGA
Organism: Cladorhizidae sp. MBARI D1340-BT2; assembly: GCA_028752905.1. Classification (NCBI taxonomy): domain Eukaryota; kingdom Metazoa; phylum Porifera; class Demospongiae; order Poecilosclerida; family Cladorhizidae; species Cladorhizidae sp. MBARI D1340-BT2. Next base: position 892,835 of record JAQNBH010000016.1, on the reverse strand, counting down.
GACAGACAGGCAGGGCTTAGAGAACTGTGTGTTTGTATAGATACAGAGAGACAGACAGGCAGGGCTTAGAGAACTATGTGTTTGTATAGATACAGAGAGACAGACAGGCAGGGCTTAGAGAACTGTGTGTTTGTATAGATACAGAGAGACAGACAGGCAGGGCTTAGAGAACTATGTGTTTGTATAGATACAGAGAGACAGACAGGCAGGGCTTAGAGAACTGTGTGTTTGTATAGATACAGAGAGACAGACAGGCAGGGCTTAGAGAACTATGTGTTTGTATAGATACAGAGAGACAGACAGGCAGGGCTTAGAGAACTGTGTGTTTGTATAGATACAGAGAGACAGACAGGCAGGGCTTAGAGAACTGTGTGTTTGTATAGATACAGAGAGACAGACAGGCAGGGCTTAGAGAACTGTGTGTTTGTATAGATACAGAGAGACAAACAGGCAGGGCTTAGAGAACTGTGTGTTTGTATAGATACAGAGAGACAGACAGGCAGGGCTTAGAGAACTGTGTGTTTGTATCTAGTTTGTATAGATACAGAGAGACAGACAGGCAGGGCTTAGAGAACTGTGTGTTTGTATAGATACAGAGAGACAAACAGGCAGGGCTTAGAGAACTGTGTGTTTGTATAGATACAGAGAGACAGACAGGCAGGGCTTAGAGAACTATGTGTTTGTATAGATACAGAAAGACAGACAGGCAGGGCTTAGAGAACTATGTGTTTGTATAGATACAGAGAGACAGACAGGCAGGGCTTAGAGAACTGTGTGTTTGTATAGATACAGAGAGACAGACAGGCAGGGCTTAGAGAACTGTGTGTTTGAATGACCACCATAAATGCCCACAGGCATGAAATAAGGCATCACACGATTGTCTTGAACTCCAGATTTTACATACATAATAATATACTGTACTTCTGGTTTGAAGGTGGAGTGAGCTTTAAAAGTGATTATGTGGCTAAAAATAGCCAATGCTCCTCGTGCATATTTCTTCACTGCTGTTTCTGGAAGCCCAGAAACCTGCACAGGCACCTTTGCTCGTGGGAGCCACTCTTAATTAATCCCTTTGCTCTTGAGAAAGAGGTGCTCCTGGCGGATTACTTTGTTTAGGTTTTGAGTGGACATGGTGTGCTTTAGCAATGCATGGACATGGCATGATGTATAATACATGGACATGGCATGATGTATAATGCATGCACATGGCATGGTGTATAATGCATGGACATGGCATGGTGTATAATGCATGGACATGGCATGGTGTATAATGCATGGACATGGCATGATGTATAATACATGGACATGGCATGATGTATAATGCATGCACATGGCATGGTGTATAATGCATGCACATGGCATGATGTATAATGCATGCACATGGCATGGTGTATAATGCATGGACATGGCATGGTGTATAATGCATGGACATGGCATGGTGTATAATGCATGGACATGGCATGATGTATAATGCATGGACATGGCATGATGTATAATGCATGGACATGGCATGATGTATAATGCATGCACATGGCATGATGTATAATGCATGGACATGGCATGGTGTATAATGCATGGACATGGCATGATGTATAATGCATGCACATGGCATGATGTATAATGCATGGACATGGCATGATGTACAATGCATGGACATGGCATGATGTACAATGCATGCACATGGCATGATGTATAATGCATGCACATGGCATGATGTATAATGCATGGACATGGCATGGTGTATAATGCATGGACATGGCATGGTGTATAATGCATGGACATGGCATGATGTATAATGCATGGACATGGCATGGTGTATAATGCATGGACATGGCATGGTGTATAATGCATGCACATGGCATGATGTATAATGCATGCACATGGCATGATGTATAATGCATGGACATGGCATGATGTATAATGCATGCACATGGCATGATGTATAATGCATGCACATGGCATGATGTATAATGCATGGACATGGCATGATGTACATGTATAATGCATGGACATGGCATGATGTATAATGCATGCACATGGCATGGTGTATAATGCATGGACATGGCATGATGTATAATGCATGGACATGGCATGATGTACATGTATAATGCATGGACATGGCATGATGTATAATGCATGCACATGGCATGATGTATAATGCATGGACATGGCATGATGTATAATGCATGGACATGGCATGATGTATAATGCATGGACATGGCATGATGTATAATGCATGGACATGGCATGATGTATAATGCATGGACATGGCATGATGTATAATGCATGGACATGGCATGATGTATAATGCATGGACATGGCATGATGTATAATGCATGGACATAGCATGATCTTAGCCTAGCAATGCTTATGCTGTTAGCCTAAAAGCTGTTTCACGATATGATAGGTGGCAATCTGTTCTGTTGAATCCATCTACGTTGCCTGCATTATGCAATCTGTTCCGTGCCGCTGCATGGTTCAGAATATTTGCGTTGAGTCTGCTGCATTTGAACTTTGACCAATATATACAATGGATGGCAGTACTAGCAGTGAGGAAGAGTTGGATTTGATTTTGCTATTGGCTAGCAGGAGGAGGCCCAGAAAGAGGAATCACTAGCTGAAATATTTTTATAGCAGCTATAGCAGCTAGCTAGTTACCTGGATGAGCACTTCCTTCAAGGCATTTTCTTTGGCTCTAAGATCTCTATAGCCCCTAGCTGAGACCTGCCAGAGGTTGGGAGAGCTATAGCCCCTAGCTGAGACCTGCCTGAGGTTGGGAGAGCTATGGCCCCTAGCTGAGACCTGCCAGAGGTAGGGAGAGCTATAGCCCCTAGCTGAGACCTGGCAGAGGTAGGGAGAGCTATAGCCCCTAGCTGAGACCTGCCAGAGGTTGGGAGAGCTATGGCCCCTAGCTGAGACCTGCCAGAGGTAGGGAGAGCTATGGCCCCTAGCTGAGACCTGCCAGAGGTAGGGAGAGCTATAGCCACTAGCTGAGACCTGGCAGAGGTAGGGAGAGCTATAGCCACTAGCTGAGACCTGCCAGAGGTAGGGAGAGCTATAGCCCCTAGCTGAGACCTGGCAGAGGTAGGGAGAGCTATAGCCCCTAGCTGAGACCTGCCAGAGGTTGGGAGGGCCCCTAGCTGAGACCTGCCAGAGGTTGGGAGAGCTATAGCCCCTAGCTGAGACCTGCCAGAGGTAGGGAGAGCTATAGCCCCTAGCTGAGACCTGCCAGAGGTTGGGAGAGCTATAGCCCCTAGCTGAGACCTGCCAGAGGTGGTAGGGAGAGCTATAGCCCCTAGCTGAAACCTGCCTCTGGCAGGGAGAGCTATAGCCCCTAGCTGAGACCTGGCAAGGGTAGGGAGAGCTATAGCCACTAGCTGAGACCTGTCAGAGGAAGGGAGAGCTATAGCCCCTAGCTGAGACCTGGCAAGGGTAGGGAGAGCTATAGCCACTAGCTGAGACCTGCCAGAGTAGGGAGAGCTATAGCCCCTAGCTGAGACCTGCCAGAGGTAGGGAGAGCTATAGCCCCTAGCTGAGACCTGCCAGAGTAGGGAGAGCTATAGCCCCTAGCTGAGACCTGCCAGAGGTAGGGAGAGCTATAGCCCCTAGCTGAGACCTGCCTGAGGTTGGGAGAGCTACAGCCCCTAGCTGAGACCTGCCAGAGGTTGTAGCCCCTAGCTGAGACCTGCCAGAGGTAGGGAAGCTCCTCACCGCTCCAATAATTCTATAGACATCAATTTAGACATGGGATTTTTATGTCATTTTGTTCAGCAAAATATGATGTTTTTATGTCATTTTTGGGGGTAAAATATGTGCTGAAAATGGCAAAATATGTGATCCTGAAATTCAGATAAGTAGGGGCTATAATATATATATATTATATTATATCAGGAAAAACAAACAGTTTTAAACCTTTTATTACGGGATAGAACAACTAGCAGTCAGCAGCACGAAAATAGAAACAGTGTATCACCATAATTTTGACCACATTCTCTTCAGTCAAATGGTGACGCCAGTCAGTCAACACAGTTTTCTAGACCGAAAAGGCTCTCTCCACGTCGACATTGGCGGTAGGGCAGAACTTGAAGTTGGCAACTTCTCCAGGACCAAATCCTTCGGGGAGGGAGCCTTCCTCACCTTTCAAGCACCCCACAATTGAGCGTAGCACCAGAACATCAGGGTTTCTCTTCAGCACAGAGTTGAACTTGTTTTGTAACAGCAACCCCTTTTGGCCAGCAATACTGTCGAGGTTGTACTTGGCTTCGTCGAGGATGGCAAAGGCTCTTTCCAAAGGCAAACCCGCTTCTTCAGAACAGCACGAAGGAAAGCCAAGTTTCCTGCAATGAAGGCCAAGTCTGAGGCAAGGCGGTGGTTCTTGAGCAATTTCTGACACTTTCCGATGGCTGCTGCATCTTCTGGCGACAACTGGCTGATGACGGTTTTGACTTTCTCGAAATTGTTGGTGTAGAACAAAGCTGCCTCTATCCAGGTGCCCCATCTTGTCGGCACAGGCTCAGGTGGAAGGGGAACTTCAGGACAGACCTCTTTCCAGATAATGATGCGGGAGGGGCTTTTACAAAGATCCTCTTCATGGTGGAGATGAGATCATTGACCTCTGGAAACATTTCGTGGACAGGTTCACAGACATGATGGAGACCATGGGCCAGACAAGTGATGTGAAGGAGTGTAGGGTAGAAGACCTTCAGTTCCCAGCCTGATTTTAGCATGTATGCTGCGGCATCGGAGAGAAGCAGCTTCAGCAGATCAGCATCAAAATTGGGCCACAGAAACTTGAGGATGTTGTTGACTAGGCGAGAGATGGTGGCAGAGTTGGTTTTCTCAAGGAAAACCACATGCAAGGTAAGGGGTATGGTACTTCTCGTTGTCGAGCCTCCCGATCAAAACATTTGCCACGTAGCAGCCCATGGCATCCGTCGTTTCATCGACGCCCACCCAAATCAGTTTGTCTTCCAAACTGTCCTGAATCTCGCGAATGGCATCCTCACCCAAGTACTTCTTCTCAAGGGTGGTACTGTCTGGCATGAAGATCCCGATGTTTGACTCCAAGAATCCGCGGAATTTGGGCACGTTCAACTTCATCCACAGAATGCTAGTGGCGAGGAAGGCTTCACAGAGCTCTTTTCCAACAATTGCAGCCCTTGATTTCTTCGGTGTCGTGGTGAACAATTCTCAAGTTGTGCCTCGATCACATTTCTTTTCCGCTTCAATTGACAGTTCTTCTCGAAAAAAGGCACTTTTATGTGAAAACATGTTTTATGTGATCACATAAAAATCCCATGTCTAGACATCATGAAAGAGTGTAAAGTTCAACATGTGACATGTTCTAGGATTCTGTTGGCTCCGATGCAACGGATTGGACGCAAGAGTTGAATCTAATCCTACTCATGTGTTTTATATCTGTTCCTATACGCTAGTCTGTAGTCTGTTGCATTAACTGTTCCCAATATCAGTGCAACGGATCGAATACACGCAATTGATTGGCTGTGTCATATTGTGAACCAGCCTTAGCACCGTTTATGTATAGCCTAATACCATTTACACTATTAACCTAACACTGCTTACTTTATTAGCTTAACATCGCTTATGCTATTATTGTACTAATACTACATATATTAGCCTAACACCATTTACGCTAATAGCCTAACACTGTTTACACTATTAACCTAACACTGTTTACACTATTAACCTAACGCTGTTTACACTATTAACCTAACACTGTTTACACTATTAACCTAACACTGTTTACGCTATTAACCTAACACTATTTATGTTATTAGCTTAATACCACTTACGTTATTAAGGCCTCTTGCTCTCTCTCTCACCCATCATACACGCACATACACGCACATACATGTATTACATGCTTTTCCACTGCACAGAAGTTGTAGTGTGATTTGCTGGCCTCAAACTGTTTGCCTGCAGAGTGCAGTAGCTGGAGGGAGCAGTTGAGCTCTCATTTGGAGGCCCACGGTGTGGAGGTGCGGTCTCTGCAACAGCAGCTGGGCGAGGTGGATAGGCAGGCCACAGAGTTGAAGATGCAGCTCATCGAGGCTGAGCTAGTGAAGGTTTCTCTACAACAAGAATGTGATGAGGTCATCAGGGGACTGAAGGAGAAACTAGAGCAGCAAGTGATGCTCTCATGTGAGGAACGTGAGCGTTGTGAAGCTGCTATCCAGCACCTGCAGAGCGAGGTCGAGGAGGTACTTAACTATGCTAGAGCACTGTGGACACACACACACACACACACACACATATTCAGCAGAGGTCCATGCAGGAGTTGGCTGGGAATCCGTGTGCTATATCTGTTCCTGACCACACCCCTTTATATTCAGTGTTTCTATAACTAAGACTAGGGGTATGGCATCTTGACTTGTGGCTTGTGGGTCAAAGTGCAAACTGCACTTCGTCAGCACCTCCCCCCCCCCCCCCCCCCCCCCGCAAGGCAAGAGCTTGTGAAGAAGAAGAAGAGATGCAATCTGGTGACCCGGAAGGTGAGGAAACAGAAGTAGCCAATCTCCAGCCTGCCGGCTCAGCAAATAGCACAAGCAACACTGCTAAAACAGGATACACGTACCCCTCCAAGCTCACCTAGACGACGTCAGTGGAGGTCTAAATAGCCTGGGGGTGTTGTGGGCTAGCAAGGGTGTGGTGTGTTGTGGGCTAGCTAGCAAGGGTGTGTTGTGTTGTGGACTAGCAAGGGTGTGTTGTGTTGTGGACTAGCAAGGGTGTGGTGTGTTGTGGGCTAGCAAGGGTGTGGTGTGTTGTGGGCTAGCAAGGGTGTGGTGTGTTGTGGGCTAGCAAGGGTGTGGTGTGTTGTGGACTAGCAAGTGTGTTGTGGGCTAGCAAGGGTGTGGTGTGTTGTGGGCTAGCAAGGGTGTGGTGTGTTGTGGGCTAGCAAGGGTGTGGTGTGTTGTGGACTAGCAAGGGTGTTGTGTGTTGTGGGCTAGCAAGGGTGTGTTGTGTTGTGGCTAGCAAGGGTGTGGTGTGTTGTGGGCTAGCAAGGGTGTGGTGTGTTGTGGGCTAGCAAGGGTGTGGTGTGTTGTGGGCTAGCTAGCAAGGGTGTGGTGTGTTGTGGGCTAGCAAGGGTGTGGTGTGTTATGGACTAGCAAGGGTGTGGTGTGTTGTGGACTAGCAAGGGTGTGGTGTGTTGTGGACTAGCAAGGGTGTGGTGTGTTGTGGGCTAGCAAGGGTGTGGTGTGTTGTGGGCTAGCAAGGGTGTGGTGTGTTGTGGGCTAGCAAGGGTGTGGTGTGTTGTGGGCTAGCTAGCAAGGGTGTTGTGTGTTGTGGGCTAGCAAGGGTGTGTTGTGTTGTGGCTAGCAAGGGTGTGGTGTGTTGTGGACTAGCAAGGGTGTGGTGTGTTGTGGGCTAGCAAGGGTGTGGTGTGTTGTGGGCTAGCAAGGGTGTGGTGTGTTGTGGGCTAGCTAGCAAGGGTGTGGTGTGTTGTGGGCTAGCAAGGGTGTGGTGTGTTATGGACTAGCAAGGGTGTGGTGTGTTGTGGACTAGCAAGGGTGTGGTGTGTTGTGGACTAGCAAGGGTGTGGTGTGTTGTGGACTAGCAAGGGTGTGGTGTGTTGTGGACTAGCAAGGGTGTGGTGTGTTGGTCAGAAGTACGGAAAACCACAGCAAATGACCTTTGGGCATAGCCATCACGGGTACACACGTGACTGAACATGGTCACAATTGCTGACACCAAATGGCGTAAAGACACAGACCGTGAGGAAGGCAGAGCAGAGAATCTTCTTGAGCTCCAACATGCTGCAGGTGCACGCAATATTATCGACAAGAGGGAATACAAGAGCTCTCTTCTTCTGAAACTCTGTGCTCAGTGTATTCAACACCGAATTCCTCAAATTTCTACCTCTCAGGATCCTCCAGGTTGCTATGGGCCCTTAAGAAGCACATTGAAGAGACCCTAGTAATGCACACTGCACTTCCAAATGTTCAGCAAGATCTCTATTGCTGCGTGGGCTGACCCTAAGCTGTGCGCACCATACAGGAGGCGCTGCCCCTCCCTCCTGGCTGACCCAACGGCACAGCGTACAGGTGGCCCTGCCACTCCCTCCTGGCTGACCCTAAGCTGTGCACAGCGTTGGCTGACAAGGTGAGTGCACGGGAAGAACTCCCTGTTTGCTGCAGATGGACTGTCAATGACCGACCTGACCATCCAACATACTCTCACTGGTGATGCTGAAGCCATGACAAGCACTCTGGACTGTTTTATCACCTCAAACCACCTCAACGATTGCAAATTGGTTGGTGGGAGGTGTAATGACACAGCTGCCGCATATGAGCTGAGTCTAGGTGAGAATGTGCGTCCATTCTGCACTTGCCTAAGCTGTACCTTGCTTAGTGTGCAGGAGATCAAGGCAATATCTGGGATGGAAGGAAGCATCTCTGGGATGGAGAGAAGCATCTCTGGGATGGAGGGAAGCATCTCTGGGATGGAGGGAAGCATCTCTGGGATGGAGGGAAGCATCTCTGGGATGGAGGGAAGCATCTCTGGGATGGAGGGAAGCATCTCTGGGATGGAGGGAAGCATCTCATAGTCAGGATACACAGTTACCCCATACTGGATTCCCTCAGTGAAAACATCAGCAGTCCAACTGCTAGTGGCCACATCCTTTCTGCAAGCGACTCTCTTCCTCTCAAGGCCTTCAACAGCTCAAGGATTTATCAGCACTGAAGCTTCTGTTGAGCACATTACTGAGGCACACACCTCACCTCCTTTATCAGCACTGGAGCTTCTGTTGAGCACATTATGAGGCACTGAAGCTTCTGTTGAGCACATTACTGAGGCACACACCTCACCTCCTTTATCAGCACTGGAGCTTCTGTTGAGCACATGACTGAGGCACACACCTCACCTCCTTTATCAGCACTGAAGCTTCTGTTGAGCACATGACTGAGGCACACACCTCACCTCCTTTATCAGCACTGAAGCTTCTGTTGAGCACATTACTGAGGCACAAACCTCACCTCCTTTATCAGCACTAGAGCTTCTGTTGAGCACATTACTGAGGCACACACCTCACCTCCTTTATCAGCACTGGAGCTTCTGTTGAGCACATTACTGAGGCACACACCTCACCTCCTTTATCAGCACTGGAGCTTCTGTTGAGCACATTACTGAGGCACACACCTCACCTCCTTTATCAGCACTGGAGCTTCTGTTGAGCACATTACTGAGGCACACACCTCACCTCCTTTATCAGCACTGGAGCTTCTGTTGAGCACATTACTGAGGCACACACCTCACCTCCTTTATCAGCACTGGAGCTTCTGTTGAGCACATTACTGAGGCACACACCTCACCTCCTTTATCAGCACTGAAGCTTCTGTTGAGCACATTACTGAGGCACAAACCTCACCTCCTTTATCAGCACTGAAGCTTCTGTTGAGCACATTACTGAGGCACACACCTCACCTCCTTTATCAGCACTGAAGCTTCTGTTGAGCACATTACTGAGGCACAAACCTCACCTCCTTTATCAGCACTGGAGCTTCTGTTGAGCACATTACTGAGGCACACACCTCACCTCCTTTATCAGCACTGAAGCTTCTGTTGAGCACATTACTGAGGCACACACCTCACCTCCTTTATCAGCACTGGAGCTTGTGCACTTGTTTTGGCCAGTTGGGACTGCTGCGGTGGATGTCACTTCTGTCAGCTGAAGAGGATCAAGACAAGATAAGAGATCGCCTCTCTGAGGAAAGGCTGCTCCTGTAGACCTCCATTGGAAGAGATTTCACAAGTTTTCGACTAACAGACAAATTGAACTGTCTATGTCAGGCAGTCGACGTCATACCTCACCTGGTGAGGCCAGGAGTGTTTTAGTCGAGGGAGCAGTTTCCTCCTTCCCTGCCTCATATGGAAACCCTATATACATACACACACACATACATACATCATACATACATACATACAAACTACCTTACCTTGACTGGGGCGTGGCCATCATGTTGGTGACCTTGACTGATTATATTGCAAATGTTGCACATGTGGTGCATTTGTTTTGTCTGGTGCACATGTGGTACATGTGTTTTGTCTGATGCACATGTGGTGCATGTGTTTTGTCTGGTGCACATGTGGTGCATGTGTTTTGTCTGGCGCACATGTGTTGTCTGGTGCATGTGTTTTGTCTGCTGCACATGTGGTGCATGTGTTTTGTCTGGTGCACATGTGGTGCATGTGTTTTGTCTGGCGCACATGTGGTGCATGTGTTTTGTCTGATGCACATGTGGTGCATGTGTTTTGTCTGGTGCACATGTGGTGCATGTGTTTTGTCTGGCGCACATGTGTTGTCAGGTGCATGTGTTTTGTCTGCTGCACATGTGGTGCATGTGTTTTGTCTGGTGCACATGTGGTGCATGTGTTTTGTCTGGCGCACATGTGTTGTCTGGTGCATGTGTTTTGTCTGGTGCACATGTGGTGCATGCGTTTTGTCTGGTGCACATGTGGTGCAGGTGTTTTGTCTGGCGCACATGTGGTGCAGGTGTTTTGTCTGGTGCACATGTGGTGCATGTGTTTTGTCTGGAGCACATGTGGTGCATGTGTTTTGTCTGGTGCACATGTGGTGCATGTGTTTTGTCTGGAGCACATGTGGTGCATGTGTTTTGTCTGGTGCACATGTGGTGCATGTGTTTTGTCTGGCGCACATGTGTTGTCAGGTGCATGTGTTTTGTCTGCTGCACATGTGGTGCATGTGTTTTGTCTGGTGCACATGTGGTGCATGTGTTTTGTCTGGCGCACATGTGTTGTCTGGTGCATGTGTTTTGTCTGGTGCACATGTGGTGCATGTGTTTTGTCTGGTGCACATGTGGTGCAGGTGTTTTGTCTGGCGCACATGTGGTGCAGGTGTTTCGTCTGGTGCACATGTGGTGCATGTGTTTTGTCTGGAGCACATGTGGTGCATGTGTTTTGTCTGGTGCACATGTGGTGCATGTGTTTTGTCTGGAGCACATGTGGTGCATGTGTTTTGTCTGGTGCACATGTGGTGCATGTGTTTTGTCTGGAGCACATGTGGTGCATGTGTTTTGTCTGATGCACATGTGGTGCATGTGTTTTGTCTGGTGGTGCATGTGTTTTGTCTGGTGCACATGTGGTGCATGTGTTTTGTCTGGAGCACACGTGGTGCATGTGTTTTGTCTGATGCACATGTGGTGCATGTGTTTTGTCTGGCGCACATGTGGTGCATGTGTTTTGTCTGGTGCACATGTGGTGCATGTGTTTTGTCTGGCGCACATGTGGTGCATGTGTTTTGTCTGGTGCACATGTGGTGCATGTGTTTTGTCTGGCACACATGTGGTGCAGGTGTTGTCTGGTGCATGTGTTTTGTCTGGTGCACATGTGGTGCATGTGTTTTGTCTGGTGCACATGTGGTGCATGTGTTTTGTCTGGTGCACATGTGGTGCATGTGTTTTGTCTGGTGCACATGTGGTGCATGTGTTTTGTCTGCCAGATGTCTCCCCTAGCAACAGATTGAAGGTACATGTACATGTATGCGGAAGACTTCTGGGAACTACTAGTACTATAATTGGCCAAAACAGCTTTTAGGATTGTAGGGAGCTGCCCCATACCTCCATTAAGTGATGTCCAACTAAAGCACACCTAGGCTCCATCTCTTTACTCTCTTTCTATGTTGTTGTTGTTGTGTTGTTGTTGTTGTTGTTGTTGTTGATTCAGAGAGATAAAAGTGTCATTGAGCTTGAAAATAACTGCAGTGACTTGAAAAAGAAGGTGTGTCATTATGAGTCTCAACTGGAGGCTTACATGAGTTCTTCAGAGAGTGCAGTAGTGAGCCGGCTTCATTCTGAAGTGTCTGACGTGGAACAAAGAGTCCAGTCAAGGAACATAGAAATCCAGATCATGGAGAGGCGGGTATGTGCAGGTCATGGAGGGGGGATATGTGCAGGTCATGGAGGGGGGATATGTGCAGGTCATGGAGGGGAGGATATGTACAGGTCATGGAGGGGCAGGTATGTGCAGGTCATGAGTGGCAGGTATGTGCAGGTCGTGGAGGGGCAGGTATGTGTAGGTCATGGAGGGGGGATATGTGCAGGTCATGGAGGGGCAGGTATGTGCAGGTCATGGAGGGGCAGGTATGTGCAGGTCATGGAGGGGCAGATATGTGCAGGTCATGCAGGGGCAGGTATGTGCAGGTCATGGAGGGGCAGGTATGTGCAGGTCATGGAGGGGGGATATGTGCAGGCCATGGAGGGGCTTGTAAGTGCAGGTCATGGAGGGGCTGGTAAATGCAATAGTTGTGACTTTATACAGCGTCATCAGGAAGAAGTGGAAACATTGTGTGGAAGAGCTCCAGGTAAACCTCATTGCTTGAACTGAACTGCTGAAGTTAAAATGAGAACTAGAATCGGTCACGTATGTATCTATTGCTAGCACATTATCCCAATGCCAGATGCTTAGGTATTGAGCCAGGACAATGACATCTGCCACTCTTGCTGTGGTTGTGTTCCTGCTAGAGATAATTCAGGTGCACATAGGGCTGGCTAAGGGTCATCTCATCTACACAGGTCATTCAGAATTGGCATATGATTGATGTGTTAGTTATTATCATGACTGAGCTGCACTTGGCTGGGCTGCTGGAGCTGAATTGAGCGAGCAGTTGATTTACTGAATAATCTTCAAACAACTAGTGAAGTGAACTCTACAGCAATATATACACACATACTTGAGCAGTGAACATGTAGTAATATATGCACACATGCTTGAGCAGTGAACATGTAGTAATATATGCACACATGCTTGAGCAGTGAACATGTAGTAATATATGCACACATGCTTGAGCACTGAACATGCACACATACTTGAGCAGTGAACATGTAGTAATATATGCACACATACTTGAGCAGTGAACATGTAGTAATATATGCACACATGCTTGAGCAGTGAACATGTAGTAATATATGCACACATACTTGAGCAGTGAACATGTAGTAATATATGCACACATGCTTGAGCAGTGAACATGTAGTAATATATGCACACATGCTTGAGCAGTGAGCATGTAGTAATATATGCACACATGCTTGAGCAGTGAACATGTAGTAATATATGCACACATGCTTGAGCAGTGAGCATGTAGTAATATATGCACACATGCTTGAGCAGTGAACATGTAGTAATATATGCACACATGCTTGAGCAGTGAACATGTAGTAATATATGCACACATGCTTGAGCAGTGAACATGTAGTAATATATGCACACATACTTGAGCAGTGAACATGTAGTAATATATGCACACATACTTGAGCAGTGAACATGTAGTAATATATGCACACATGCTTGAGCAGTGAACATGTAGTAATATATGCACACATGCTTGAGCAGTGAACATGTAGTAATATATGCACACATGCTTGAGCAGTGAACATGTAGTAATATATGCACACATGCTTGAGCAGTGAGCATGTAGTAATATATGCACACATACTTGAGCAGTGAACATGTAGTAATATATGCACACATGCTTGAGCAGTGAACATGTAGTAATATATGCACACATGCTTGAGCAGTGAACATGTAGTAATATATGCACACATACTTGAGCAGTGAACATGTAGTAATATATGCACACATGCTTGAGCAGTGAACATGTAGTAATATATGCACACATGCTTGAGCAGTGAACATGTAGTAATATATGCACACATGCTTGAGCAGTGAACATGTAGTAATATATGCACACATGCTTGAGCAATGAACATGTAGTAATATATGCACACATGCTTGAGCAGTGAACATGTAGTAATATATGCACACATACTTGAGCAGTGAACATGTAGTAATATATGCACACATGCTTGAGCAGTGAACATGTAGTAATATATGCACACATGCTTGAGCAGTGAACATGTAGTAATATATGCACACATGCTTGAGCAGTGAACATGTAGTAATATATGCACACATGCTTGAGCAGTGAACATGTAGTAATATACATGTACATGTATGCACACATGCTTGAGCAGTGAACATGTAGTAATATATGCACACATGCTTGAGCAGTGAACATGTAGTAATATATGCACACATGCTTGAGCAGTGAACATGTAGTAATATATGCACACATACTTGAGCAGTGAACATGTAGTAATATATGCACACATGCTTGAGCAGTGAACATGTAGTAATATATGCACACATGCTTGAGCAGTGAACATGTAGTAATATATGCACACATGCTTGAGCAGTGAACATGTAGTAATATACATGTACATGTATGCACACATGCTTGAGCAGTGAACATGTAGTAATATATGCACACATGCTTGAGCAGTGAACATGTAGTAATATATGCACACATGCTTGAGCAGTGAACATGTAGTAATATATGCACACATGCTTGAGCAGTGAACATGTAGTAATATATGCACACATGCTTGAGCAGTGAACATGTAGTAATATATGCACACATGCTTGAGCAGTGAACATGTAGTAATATATGCACACATACTTGAGCAGTGAACATGTAGTAATATATGCACACATGCTTGAGCAGTGAACATGTAGTAATATATGCACACATGCTTGAGCAGTGAACATGTAGTAATATATGCACACATTGAACATGTAGTAATATATGCACACATACTTGAGCAGTGAGAATGTAGTAATATATGTCATCTATGTTACAGGCCCTCTGTGTGTTGTGTATCTTATGTACACGATTGTATAGATAGCAGCACAAGCCAAAGACAAGGATGGGCAAGTGGACCAGCTACTGTCTAAACTGGTAAGTCCACACCTACAGTAGTATAAGTGATAGCTCCTTCACTTCTGCCTCTCCTGCTCACTTCTGCCTCTCCTGCTCACTTCTGCCTCTCCTGCTCACTTCTGCCTCTCCTGCTCACTTCTGCCTCTCCTGCTCACTTCTGCCTCTCCTGCTCACTTCTGCCTCTCCTGCTCACTTCTGCCTCCCCTGCTCACTTCTGCCTCTCCTGCTCACTTCTGCCTCCCCTGCTCACTTCTGCCTCTCCTGCTCACTTCTGCCTCTCCTGCTCACTTCTGCCTCTCCTGCTCACTTCTGCCTCTCCTGCTCACTTCTGCCTCCCCTGCTCACTTCTGCCTCTCCTGCTCACTTCTGCCTCTCCTGCTCACTTCTGCCTCTCCTGCTCACTTCTGCCTCCCCTGCTCACTTCTGCCTCTCCTGCTCACTTCTGCCTCTCCTGCTCACTTCTGCCTCTCCTGCTCACTTCTGCCTCCCCTGCTCACTTCTGCCTCTCCTGCTCACTTCTGCCTCTCCTGCTCACTTCTGCCTCCCCTGCTCACTTCTGCCTCTCCTGCTCACTTCTGCCTCTCCTGCTCACTTCTGCCTCCCCTGCTCACTTCTGCCTCTCCTGCTCACTTCTGCCTCTCCTGCTCACTTCTGCCTCTCCTGCTCACTACCTCCCTGTCTGTATTTATATAGGATGAGATGGATGATGTGGTCAAGGTAATGGAGGGAGCTGCAAGAAGAGAGAAGAATGCGGGGAAGAAACTGTTCAGGGAACTGGAGGCAGAGCAGCAGAAGACTTCAGACTTGGCCAAGCAGGTTCCCACACTCAGCGCTCAGCTCACTGTAGAGAAGGAAATGAGGCAGCGGTTACTGCAGGAGGTATAGATGTGTGTGTGTATGGGGGGGGGGGGGGGGGGGGTTGTGTGACAGGGTGTGGGGGTATGTGTGTGTGAGAGCAAGTGTGACAGTGTATGTAAGTGTGAGAGCAAGTGTGACAGTGTGGGAGCAAGTGTGTGTAAGTGTGTGAGCAAGTGTGACAATAAGTGTGAGAGCAAATGTGTAAGTGTGTGAGCAAGTGTGACAATAAGTGTGAGAGCAAGTGTGACAGTGTGTGAGCAAGTGTGACAGTGTGGGAGCAAGTGTGAGAGCAAGTGTGACAGTGTGTGTAAGTGTGAGCAAGTGTGACAATAAGTGTGAGAGCAAATGTGTAAGTGTGTGAGCAAGTGTGACAATAAGTGTGAGAGCAAGTGTGACAGTGTGTGAGCAAGTGTGACAGTGTGGGAGCAAGTGTGAGAGCAAGTGTGACAGTGTGTGTAAGTGTGAGCAAGTGTGACAATAAGTGTGAGAGCAAGTGCGACAGTGTGTGTGTGTGAGAGCAAATGTGACAGTGTGTGTAAGTGTGAGAGCAAGTGTGACAGTGTGTGTAAGTGTGAGCAAGTGTGACAATAAGTGTGAGAGCAAGTGTGACAGTGTGTGTGTGTGTGAGAGCAAGTGTGACAGTGTGTGTAAGTTTGAGAGCAAGTGTGACAGTGTGTGTAAGTGTGAGAGCAAGTGTGACAGTGTGTGTGTGTGTGAGCAAGTGTGACAGTGTGTGTAAGTGTGAGAGCAAGTGTGACAGTGTGTGTGTGAGCAAGTGTGACAGTGTGTGTAAGTGTGAGAGCAAGTGTGACAGTGTGTGTGTGTGTGAGCAAGTGTGACAGTGTGTGTAAGTGTGAGAGCAAGTGTGACAGTGTGTGTGTGTGTGAGCAAGTGTGACAGTGTGTAAATGAGAGCAAGTGTGTAAGTGAGAGCAAGTGCGACAGTGTGCGTAAGTGTGAGAGCAAGTGTGTGTAAGTGTTAGAGCAAGTGTGACAGTGTGTGTAAGTGTGAGAGCAAGTGTGACAGTGTGTGTGTGTGAGAGAGAGCAAGTGCGACAGTGTGTGTAAGTGTGAGAGCAAGTTGACAGTGTGTGTGTGTGTGAGAGAGCAAGTGCGACAGTGTGTGTGTTAGCAAATGTGAAGTGTGTGAGAGAGCAAGTATGACAGTGTGTAAGTGTGAGAGCAAGTGTGACAGTGTGTGAGAGAGCAAGTGTGACTGTAAGAGCAAATGTGTGTGTGAGAGCAAGTGTGACAGTGTGTAACATGATGTGGGGTGTGTGTGAGAGCAAGTGTGACAGTGTGTAACATGATGTGGGGTGTGTGTGTAAGTGTGAGAGCAAGTGTGAGTGAGAGCAAGTGTGACAGTGTGTGTAAGTGTGACAGTGTGTAACATGATGTGGGGTGTATGTGTGAGAGCAAGTGTATGAGAGGAGTGTGTGTTTATTTTGCCTTCACTGCAGATTAGCTCATGTGGTTCTTGATTTCAGTATTTTCATGGCAATGACTTGCATTGCTAGAATACAACTAAGTAGATTCTATTTGAGTGATGCAGTGCTGCTGTGACTAGTGTAGGTGTGGCATAATGTGAGCTAGCCTGTAGCGAAAGGTGCAGTGCATGTGGCCGTGTCTGCTAGTAAAGGTATGGTGCATGTGGACGTCTCTGCTAGTAAAGGTATGGTGCATGTGGACGTCTCTGCTAGTAAAGGTATGGTGCATGTGGACGTCTCTGCTAGTAAAGGTTGTACATGTAGACATGTCTGCTAGTAAAGGTGGTAAATGTCGACATGTCGGCTAGTAAAGGTGGTACATGTAGGCATGTCTGCTAGTAAAGGTGGTAAATGTCGACATGTCGGCTAGTAAAGGTGGTACATGTAGGCATGTCTACTAGTAAAGGTGGTACACGTGGACATGTCTGCTAGTAAAGGTATGGTACATGTGGGCGTGTATGCTGGTAAAGGTGTGGTATATGTGGACATGTCGGCTAGTAAAGGTGGTATATGTGGACATGTCGGCTAGTAAAGGTGGTATATGTGGACATGTCAGCTAGTAAAGGTGGTACATGTAGGCATGTCTGCTAGTAAAGGTACATACATGTAGGCATGCCTGCTAGTAAAGGTGGTACATGTAGGCATGCCTGCTAGTAAAGGTGGTACATGTGGACGTGTCTGCTAGTAAAAGTGCATACATGTAGGCATGCCTGCCTGCTAGTAAAAGTGCATACATGTAGGCATGCCTGCTAGTAAAGGTGGTACATGTAGGCATGCCTGCTAGTAAAGGTGGTACATGTAGGCATGCCTGCTAGTAAAGGTGGTACATGTAGGCATGCCTGCTAGTAAAGGTATGGTACATGTGGGCGTGTATGCTAGTAAAGGTGGTACATGTGGGCGTGTATGCTGGTAAAGGTGTGGTATAAGTGGACATGTCGGCTAGTAAAGGTGGTACATGTAGGCATGTCTGCTAGTAAAGGTGGTACATGTGGGCGTGTCTGCTAGTAAAGGTGGTACATGTGGGCGTGTCTGCTAGTAAAGGTGGTACATGTGGGTGTGGCTTCTATAAATGTGTACTTCTACTTACAGAAGCACATGCAGAAAATCCTCAAAGTAATGTACGACCTTTGACCTCTAAGTCATCTTCTTGCCCTCCCACTTGCATTGGTGTTGTAGTTAAGAGACTTGCAATGCGATCACTCAAGACAGATTCAGGACATGGAAGTGTCCTTACAGGACAGGAACAATCAGGTCAGAGAGTTGCTGCAGCAGGTCAGACATCTCCAAACTGACAAGGTGGTATTGGGCCCCCTGCAACGCCCCCCTGGCTCAGCACACCGCACAGCGTCCGTGGCAGTACAGACATGTGAGCACCAGCACGACTTCCTGGCCCAGGATGTCAGCGAAGCCCCTATACTCCCCCTCAGACCCTGCTCAGAGTATACGGGTGGTGGCAACGATGAGGGGCCTGCCATCATGATGTCACTCAGCGCTGATGATGCTGTGAGTACATCATGCAAGGACTGAACCTCCACACGTGTATGCACTGCATCACTCCTCTTCTTCTCTCTCCTTATCTTAAGCACCACACACATGCACACACACACATGCACACACACATGCACACAACACTTCTATACTAATTACATGTAGGTTACTCGATATCTGAAAGATAAAGAATGTTGCATGCATGCATGCATGTAGGTGTCTGTAGGTGTCTGCATGATATTTGCCTTTCACTGTGCAGCTAGGGACCAGGCCTTAATGGGCAGCTAGGGACTGGGCCCTAACTGGGAAGCTAGGGACTGGGCCTTAATGGAAAGCTAGGGACTGGGCCTTAATGGGCAGCTAGGGACTGGGCCTTAATGGGCAGCTAGGGACTGGGCCTTAATGGAAAGCTAGGGACTGGGCCTTAATGGAAAGCTAGGGATCAGGCCTTAATGGGCAGCTAGGGACTGGGCCTTAATGGAAAGCTAGGGACTGGGCCTTAATGGAAAGCTAGGGACTGGGCCTTAATGGAAAGCTAGGGACTGGGCCTTAATGGGCAGTAAGGGACTGGGCCTTAATGGGCAGGTAGGAACTGGGCCTTAATGGAAAGCTAGGGACTGGGCCTTAATGGGCAGCTAGGGACTGGGCCTCAATAGGCAGCTAGGGACTGGGTCTTAATGGGAAGCTAGGGACTGGGCCTTAATGGGCAGCTAGGGACTGGGCCTTAATGGGCAAGGACCAGGCCCCAATGGGCAGCTAGGGACTGAACAGCTAGGGACCAGGCCTTAACTGGGCAGCTAGGCACTGGGCTTAAATTTGGCAGCTAGGGACTGGGACTTAACTGAGCAGCTAGGGACCGGGCCTTAACTGAGCAGCTAGGGACTGGGACTTAACTGAGCAGCTAGGGACCGGGCCTTAACTGAGCAGCTAGGGACCGGGCCTTAACTGAGCAGCTAGGGACCGGGCCTTAACTGAGCAGCTAGGGACCGGGCCTTAACTGAGCAGCTAGGGACCGGGCCGTAACCCACTAATCATCAACAGTACCGTGTGGCACTCGAAGGAGGGGACTATAAAATAGTAGGGGATAATTTTTTTTTGTGGTTATCACTTTAGAGCGCCATAGATTCTGCACACTTCACAATATGGACCTGATATATATATAGCTCAAAAGATAGGTCTCTCTGTGTGCTCTCTTTTGATACTAAAAGAGTTTTTATGGGCCTAAGTTACAGGCAGTCAAATTTGGGTCCCTCAAAACCCGAGTGCCTGATTTTGTAACATGTCTAACTCGTGTTCAAGTGCTGAAATTAGCACCAGTGGCTAGAGGAAGCATATAATGAGTGTTTTCATTAGGCGCTAAAACATGAGTACGTGGTCATGCACATCGGTTGAAAATCAATTTCCTAAAATTAATTTTCCAACCGCGCGCTTGATCACATACTTATGCAGTAGGACATCTACTACTAATGTCAGCTGCTTGCATTTTCCAATTATGAGTTGACACATTGCAAAATCAGGCCTCAGGTTTTGAGGTACCACCACTTTACCTCCACTAACTTGGGTACAGTTATACCTATGAAAGAGAGCACACAGAGAGACCATCTTTTGAGCTATGTATCAAGTCCATATGAAGTGTGAAGAGCTATGAAGTGGTAACAATAAGTGTTTTTGCGCCTTCTATTTTATGGGTCCTTGGCAGTCCCGGGCCTTAACTGAGCAGCTGGGTCCCTGGGCCTTAACTGGGCAGCTGGGTCCCGGGCCTTAACTGGGAAGCTGGGTCCCGGGCCTTAACTGAGCAGCTAGGGGCCAAGCCTTAACACACTGACCATCAACAGTGCCATGTGGCACTCTAGGTTTCATTGATCGGGGGGAAATGCCTGCAAGATTGTTTAGGAGGCATTATTTTAATATCAAGTTTCTGCTCTATTTATCCACCTAATTTCAACTTCACGTTTTTAGGACCCTACTGTAAAAACAGACAACTAAGTCTAGCAAAAGTCATTTTTCTAGTGACAGGTGGCACTCTTGACTCATCTGAGGAAGACTCTAGTGAGGAAGAAGGTTGTGGTGTCCATTTTTACAGACTTGATGATGGTGCTGGAGAACTAGCCTCTCTCATGCATCCTCCTTGCTCTCCATCTCCCCCCCCCCCTCTCTCATGCCTCCTCCTTGCTCTCCATCTCCCCCTCTCTCATGTCTCCTCCTTGCTCTCCATCTCCCCCTCTCTCATGCCTCCTCCTTGCTCTCCATCTTCCCCTCTCTCAGGCCTCCTCCTTGCTCTCCATCTCCCCCTCTCTCATGCCTCCTCCTTGCTCTCCATCTCCCCCTCTCTCTCATGCCTCCTCCTTGCTCTCCATCTCCCCCTCTCTCATGCCTCCTCCTCGCTCTCCATCTCCCCCTCTCTCATGCCTCCTTGCTCTCCATCTCCCCCTCTCTCATGCCTCCTCCTCGCTCTCCATCTCCCCCTCTCTCATGCCTCCTCCTTGCTCTCCATCTCCCCCTCTCTCATGCCTCCTCCTTGCTCTCCATCTCCCCCTCTCTCAGGCCTCCTCCTTGCTCTCCATCTCCCCCTCTCTCTCATGCCTCCTCCTTGCTCTCCATCTCCCCCTCTCTCATGCCTCCTCCTCGCTCTCCATCTCCCCCTCTCTCATGCCTCCTTGCTCTCTATCTCCCCATACAACTCAATTATAGATGTAAAGATAGATTCAGCGATGTAATAAATTATGTAGATAAATGATATTCATGCATGTGGAAGATCAGGTACAAAGAGTGAGGCCTGGTCATGTTTTGCTGGAGTAGTGCAGATGTGACAATATGATGCAAAGATTCAATGACACAAATAGCACTGTTGTGCTGTGGACATGCTAGGACGCTCTGTGTGGGTACTGAGAGTACTAACATGCTGCTGGTTATAATGCCGCAGTAATGTGTGCGTCCTTTTGGTCGTATTCTATTGCTTAGCTACTTATATAGCATTGTGTTTGTATCTGGTCAAACAAGCGATTGCTGAATGTTTGTTATCGTATATTTTTGCATTATATGCAAAATAATAATAAATAAAGATAATGATATCCCGTAATATATGATTGCTAGGGACTTGGCATGCTTAACTAACTAAAGCAAGCTGGTTCGTTTGGGGGGGGGGGGGGGTGAGGGGGGCGGGGGGAGTGGGGCGATACATAACATAAAATATTTACAAAAACGTATGGTTCAGATTTAGGAGCTGCATGGATTCTGCTGCATACTTCACTGTATGAACTTGCTGCATGGACTCTGCTGCATACTTCACTGTATGAACTTGCTGCATGGATTCTGCTGCATACTTCACTGTATGAACTTGCTACATGGATTCTGCTGCATACTTCACTGTATGAACTTGTTGCATGGATTCTGCTGCATACTTCACTGTATGAACTTGTTGCATGGATTCTGCTGCATACTTCACTGTATGAACTTGCATGGATTCTGCTCATACTTCACTGTATGAACTTGCATGGATTCTGCTGCATACTTCACTGTATGAACTTGCTGCATGGACTCTGCTGCATACTTCACTGTATGAACTTGCATGGATTCTGCTGCATACTTCACTGTATGAACTTGCTGCATGGATTCTGCTGCATACTTCACTATATGAACTTGTTATTGCTCAAAAGATGGTCTCTCTGTGAGCTCTCCCTTTTGTTACTGTTGCTAGTATAATTGTGCGAGAGCTACTCGCAGTCAAAGTTGGGGACCTGAAAACCCACGCCTATTTTCTGGAGGTGTGGTTCCTGATTGGAAAGTTCTAGGGCAAGCATGAGTGCTGATAATCATGCTTTCCTAAAGTCATGTTGGCTTGGACTAGACTTGTCTATCCAGTGCCTGCTTCCTTTGTTTCAGGGTTTCCATTAAGTTGCCTCGAGGGAGTCCCGCTAACTTTGATATTACCCACTAAATTCACTTTGTGGTGTGGCTAAGTCCCACATATGAATGAGCGGCATAAAGTCTGACCTCCTACATGTATGTAGTTTGGCCAGTTCTCAGTTTTCTACCGGACCTCCCGGAATCTCAGGAAGGCGATGAAAGTAGAGCATTATCTATATTTGGTGAAAGTCAAGGTTGACAAGTTCAAGTAAGTTGAACAAGTAGTGGCCTTCGCTCGATGATGAGTACAGGACTAGTGGCATGTTCCTTTCTGCTTGTTTTGACATCTCCTTTCCCAGAATGAGCTCTCCTTCTCTGACTGCAATGCTAGCCTACACTTTAGACGCTGACTGGGACAGGCTTTTATTCAAGGCATAGTGAAGACGGATGAGTTGCCTGAAAGTTAGTGCGCTTGAACATCTAGCCACAGTTGATCACGCTCTTGATCTCCACTGCACTTGAACATCTAGCCACAGTTGATCACACTCTTGATCTCCACTGCACTTGAACATCTAACCACAGTTGATCACGCTCTTGATCTCCACTGCACTTGAATATCTAGCCACAGTTGATCACACTCTTGATCTCCACTGCACTTGAACATCTAACCACAGTTGATCACACTCTTGATCTCCACTGCACTTGAACATCTAACCACAGTTGATCACACTCTTGATCTCCACCACACTTGAACATCTAGCCACAGTTGATCACACTCTTGATCTCCACTGCACTTGAACATCTAACCACAGTTGATCACGCTCTTGATCTCCACCACACTTGAACATCTAGCCACAGTTGATCACACTCTTGATCTCCACTGCACTTGAACATCTAACCACAGTTGATCACGCTCTTGATCTCCACTGCACTTGAACATCTAGCCACAGTTGATCACACTCTTGATCTCCACTGCACTTGAACATCTAACCACAGTTGATCACACTCTTGATCTCCACCACACTTGAACATCTAGCCACAGTTGATCACACTCTTGATCTCCACTGCACTTGAACATCTAACCACAGTTGATCACGCTCTTGATCTCCACTGCACTTGAACATCTAGCCACAGTTGATCACACTCTTGATCTCCCCTGCACTTGAACATCTAGCCACAGTTGATCATGCTCTTGATCTCCACAGCATTCATGTAGTCTCTGAGCAAGTTTGAAGTCCGCCACCCCTGTTATGCAATGGCCAATCTGACTCGGGACTTATCTTGCACAACGTGGTTTACCTAGCAACACAATCAGTTATACTCAACCAACTCAGCTGTATGCTAGGCAAGTATGCTGCCATCAGAGTCAATCTGCTCAAACTTTGTCAAGAAGAATAGAATTTTAAAACTATCTTAGATTAAAGTTATACTTGAACAATAACTGACTGACTGAAAAACCTCGCTCTGCCAGAGCTTGTTATACTCAGACAGAGCAACCAAAAAAACATGACCAAATAATGTGGTGAACTTGAAGGTTGTGAAGGATGTTTCAAACACTCAATTAACAAGGGTGATGCAATCCGTGAACAAGATGATGCCAGCATGTATGATACAATTATATAACCACAGCATGATAATTACATGAATAAGTATTCTGACATAAATATTGTAATGTTTTCAGGCCTGTGGCATGACACCCCCCTACCCTCAATATTGAAATATAAGTGGTGACCATAAATGGAATTCTGGGGTGAGATGGCACACACAGAAGACGATGTGAACTGAACATCACTTGAGAGAACTTGGCAACAATATTTCTACAGTCCCCTTCCCCCAAACGGTCGGTGGACTCTGACCTGAGTGGTCGGTGGACTCTTACCTGAGCGGTTGGTGGGCTCTGACCTAAGTGTTCTCAGTAAATCAACTAAGCAATAACTTCTGCTTCTGCTTGCTCCTCCTGGCTACCACCAGGGATCCTAGCACTCCTGACTACCACCAGGGATCCTAGCACTCCTGACTACCACCAGGGATCCTAGCACTCCTGGCTACCACCAGGGATCCTAGCACTCCTGACTACCACCAGGGATCCTAGCACTCCTGACTACCACCAGGGATCCTAGCACTCCTGACTACCACCAGGGATCCTAGCACTCCTGGCTACCACCAGGGATCCTAGCACTCCTGCCTACCACCAGGGATCCTAGCACTCCTGGCTACCACCAGGGATCCTAGCACTCCTGCCTACCACCGGGGATCCTAGCACTCCTGGCTACCAGGGATCTTAGCACTCCTGACTGGCAAGGATCCTAGTACTCCTGACTATCTTCAGCTAGTGCGAATTTTCCCTATCAAGAAGAAGAGTTAAGGAATAAGAAGATATTGGAAGAGTTGGAGTCATCTGTTGCTAGAGTAATATATCCATCACATTCATGTCTGAGGTATCTGGTGCGTCTGTTGCTAGCACACTCCCTGACATTCTGCTTTTCTATGCCCACTTGATCCCAACCAATGCTGATCAAGCAATAACTAGCTATTCAAGGTGCAAGTGATGACCTATTAATATCTTGTACGGTGCAAGTGATGACCTATTAATATCTTGTAAGGTGCAAGTGATGACCTATTAATATCTTGTAAGGTGCAAGTGATGAACCTATTAATATCTTGTACGGTGCAAGTGATGACTTATTAATATCTTGTATGGTGCAAGTGATGACCTATTAATATCTTGTAAGGTGCAAATTATGACCTATTAATATCTTGTACGGTGCAAGTGATGACCTATTAATATCTTGTAAGGTGCAAGTGATGACCTATTAATATCATATGATGACCTATTAATATCTTGTAAGATGCAAGTGATGACTTATTAATATCTTGTAAGGTGCAAGTGATGACCTATTAATATCTTGTAAGATGCAAGTGATGACCTATTAATATCTTGTAAGATGCAAGTGATGACCTATTAATATCTTTTAAGATGCAAGTGCTGACCTATTAATATCTTGTATGGTGCAAGTGATGACCTATTAATATCTTGTCCAGTGATGAATATCTTGTAAGGTGCAAGTGATGACCTATTAATATCTTGTAAGATGCAAGTGATGACCTATTAATATATTGTATGGTGCAAGTGATGACTTATTAATATCTTGTAAGGTGCAAGTGATGACCTATTAATATCTTGTAAGATGCAATTGATGACCTATTAATATATTGTATGGTGCAAGTGATGACCTATTAATATCTTGTAAGATGCAAGTGAAGACCTATTAATATCTTGTGAGATGCAAGTGATGACCTATTAATATCTTGTAAGATGCAAGTGATGACCTATTAATATCTTGTAAGATGCAAGTGATGATTTATGAATGTATTTTAAAGATGGAAGTGATGAAGGACCAGCAACGTCAACTGGGGGAGGACTTGGCAGAGAAGATGAAGGTATTTGAGCTGTCACTAATTGCTAGGAATATGGCTTTCCCAGGTGAGGGCTACACACCCACCTAGACCAATGCTTGGGTGAGGGCTACACGCCCACCTAGACCAATGCTTGGGTGAGGGCTACACGCCCACCTAGACAATGCTTCACACCAATACTAGTGTGTGTATATAATGTCATCCATTTCTATATAGGCTGTTGTACTTGTTATCAGATCTGACCACTTCTTACTGAAACCATTAATTGACGATTTTGTTGATAAATGATTTTTAATCCAAATCTCACTCGACTCTCTCAGTGATCGTGAGGGCTTCATATCTATAGCTGGAGTTCGTTTTGCTGGTGACGTTTTTGTTAAAACATCGAAAATGAGAAAAATTCTGGAAGGCCAGAGCATCTATTCCTGACGAAGGCTAGAGCATCTAGTCGAAACATTCCTGATGAAGGCTAGAGCATCTAGGTGCAACATTCCTGATGAAGGCTGGAGCATGTAGGTGCAACATTCCTGATGAAGGCTGGAGCATGAAGGTGAAACATTCCTGATGAAGGCTGGAGCATCTAGTCTCTAGTCGAAACATTCCTGATGAAGGCTGGAGCATGTAGGTGCAACATTCCTGATGAAGGCTGGAGCATGTAGGTGCAACATTCCTGATGAAGGCTGGAGCATGAAGGTGAAACATTCCTGATGAAGGCTGGAGCATGTAGGTGAAACATTCCTGATGAAGGCTGGAGCATGTAGGTGAAACATTCCTGATGAAGGCTGGAGCATGAAGGTGCAACATTCCTGATGAAGGCTGGAGCATGAAGGTGCAACATTCCTGATGAAGGCTGGAGCATGTAGGTGAAACATTCCTGATGAAGGCTGGAGCATGTAGGTGAAACATTCCTGATGAAGGCTGGAGCATGTAGGTGAAACATTCCTGATGAAGGCTGGAGCATGAAGGTGCAACATTCCTGATGAAGGCTAGAGCATGAAGGTGAAACATTCCTGATGAAGGCTGGAGCATGTAGGTGCAACATTCCTGATGAAGGTGAAACATTCCTGATGAAGGCTGGAGCATGTAGGTGCCTGATGAAGGCTGGAGCATGAAGGTGAAACATTCCTGATGAAGACTGGAGCATGTAGGTGCAACATTCCTGATGAAGGTGAAACATTCCTGATGAAGGCTGGAGCATGTAGGTGCAACATTCCTGATGAAGGCTGGAGCATGTAGGTGCAACATTCCTGATGAAGGCTGGAGCATGTAGGTGCAACATTCCTGATGAAGGCTGGAGCATGTAGGTGCAACATTCCTGATGAAGGCTGGAGCATGTAGGTGAAACATTCCTGATGAAGGCTGGAGCATGAATGTGAAACATTCCTGATGAAGGCTGGAGCATGAAGGTGCAACATTCCTGATGAAGGCTGGAGCATGAAGGTGCAACATTCCTGATTAAGGCTGGATGTAGGTGCAACATTCCTGATGAAGGCTGGAGCATGAATGTGCAACATTCCTGATGTAGGTGCAACATTCCTGATGAAGGCTAATCGAAACATTGAGAGAGTAAAAATCAGTTGGTTATTAAGGTCATAAGGTCATTAGGTCATTGTGATTTTATTGTGTCAACTGAGAGTTTGTTGGGAATCTACAAATGATTTACAAATTTAATGGGGAGCCGGGCCTGGGGGGGGGGGGGGAGATCGGGGGTTAAGCAGTGTATCTGAAGGCAACTGTGATGATCTATGTTAGTTACTGCTAGATCTCCAGTTCTTTCCTGATGGAAAGTCTGAGTTCCTCCCAATCAACTGCACTACTGGACTAGTAAGATGACTTATATGTAGCAGGACTGGGTTACCACTAGTTTTGTGACATAGTCAGCAGCTTTGTGCAGCAGCCCTAGATTTCTAGGAGGGAAGTGATGTCATGTGGCTACTGCAACTTCAGCCAATGTGTATGCCTTCTCTTCACACTAGATAATGAAGGTCCAGCAACAAAACATCATTGACCTGAAGAAGGAACTGGCAAGTTTATTATAACTTATAACTTGCCTGTATATGAGTAAGTGATGATTCTCTTCTCAGAGGTTACAGCAGAGAACTAGAGAAGAGCTCATGTGTGAGAAGCGCCACTCCCCCTTGCCTCTCCTTCGAGTAGCCATAGCATCAGATGTCAACTTCCAGTACCTGAAGCATGTGGTGATCCGGTTCATGTGTGGCCATGCCGACGAGGCGCTGCAGCTCACAAGAGCCATTGCCACCTTGCTAGAATTTAGCCCTCAAGAAGAGGAACATGTCAAAAACTACCTCCACTACAAAGTAAGCAGAAGTAAGACTAGGCCACTAGAGTGTGATTGGTCAGGAATTCATTGCTTGTCATGCCTGTACACACACACACACACACACACTGCAGATGTCCTGGTTTGGAGCACTTCCTCCACCTCTGTACACACCACTACAGACGACTAAATAGCACGACGCCATTTGTTTTTATGTAGTTGACTTCTCATTATTATTGATAGGCTCTTATGATCATAGGGCACATTTTTATAATTGACGAAGAAAATAGTAAATTTGTCAACCAACAAATAGCACTCAGAAGAAAACGAGTATACACATTCTGCTGCTCTTAATATAGTGTACACATTCAGGTGCTCTTAATATAGAATGTACACAGTCAGGTGCTCTTAATATAGAGTGTACACATTCAGGTGCTCTTACATTCAGGTGCTCTTAATATAGAATGTACACCGTCAGGTGCTCTTAATATAGAGTGACAC
Organism: Cladorhizidae sp. MBARI D1340-BT2; assembly: GCA_028752905.1. NCBI lineage: Eukaryota > Metazoa > Porifera > Demospongiae > Poecilosclerida > Cladorhizidae > Cladorhizidae sp. MBARI D1340-BT2. The sequence continues at coordinate 864,203 of JAQNBH010000016.1, read as the reverse complement.
ATTCAGGTGCTCTTAATATAGAATGTACACATTCATGTAACCTTAATATGGTTTTAGATTATGTTTGTGTATGAGGAGAGTTGGTTTTAGATTATGTTTGTTTATGAGGAGAGTTGCACGAGATGTGTGTAGCGATTGACTATTGACCCTTTACCATAATGTAATGTTGATCCTTTACCATACAACGTTTGATTGAATTTTGGAATTACAACCTCGTGTTACTTCAATCATTGGTTGCTACAATTGTTCGTTGTAAGTACGTTCTTACATTGGTGACCCTGACGATGAGCGACACAGAAGAACCTCCTGGACGTGCTTTGCACGCAGTTAGCGCTATTGCGCTAAAGTTGCCACCATATTGGCCTGCTGACCCTGATCTTTGGTTCGCGCAGGTAGAGGCTCAGTTTGCCACTCGAGGCATTACGCTTGAAAAGACTAAGTTTGACTACATTGTGGCATCACTTTCACCTGGAACTGCCACTGAAATTCGAGACTTAGTTTTGGCCCCTCCCCCTAACACCCCCATTGTCACTTTCGGTAGCCGCTCACTCACCCTTGATCTTGGATTTCGACGCACCTTCCGTTGGGTTTTCATCCTTGCAGATGTTAAGAGACCCATCCTAGGAGCTGATTTCCTTCGTCACTTTAATCTTTTGGTCGACATGACACACACTCGCTTAGTGGATGCTCAGACCCAGTTGAGAATACAGGGCATCTCAACTACAGCAGCCCATCCATTTTGCCGCGAGCCCCAGCCAATGAGTTTGGTGCTCTCCTCTCTGATTTCCCCATGCTCACTGCGCCCCAACCTGTCAATCAACCTCCTAAACACAACGTCACACATCACAACTACTGGACCTCCTGTCTCTGCACGAGCTCGTCGCCTTTCACCAGAGCGTCTACACATTGCCCGCCAGGAATTTGAACACGTGTTAGAATTGGGAATCATTCAACCTTCTTCGAGTAACTGGTCGTCTGCCCTCCACATGGTGCCGAAGAAAACCCCTGGTGATTGGCGGCATTACCGAGCTTTGAACAACATTACCACACCTGACCGATATCCTGTTCCCTACATCCAGGACTTTACTTCCTCATTACATGGTACGCAAATTTTCTCAAAATTAGACCTAGTCAGAGCTTATCACCAGATCCCAGTAGAGCCCTGCGATGTGCCCAAAACAGCTGTTATTACCCCCTTTGGTCTTTTTGAATTTGTTCATATGCCTTTCGGTTTAAGTAACGCAGGTCAAACATTTCAACGCTTTATGGACCAGGTTCTTCGGGGTCTACATTTCTGTTTTGTTTATGTGGATGACGTCCTCATTGCCAGCACTTCGGTAGAGGAGCACAAACAGCACTTGCGACAAGTTTTCGAACGCCTGACTCAGTATGGCATCCTGATCAACCCTTCCAAGTGCGTATTTGGTGTCGACAGTCTGGACTTTTTAGGCCACCATGTCTGCAGTCACGGCATACGTCCACTGGATAGCAAAGTAGCGGTTGTTCGTCATTTCCCACGACCTACTTCGGTGCGTCAGTTGCGTGCATTTTTGGGCCTCATTAATTTTTACCATCGTTTTGTACCCCAGTGTGCACAGATTCTTCAGCCATTAAACGCCATGTTGTCCCTCCCTCAACACCGCTCCCAGCCCCTGACCTGGACAGATGATGCAATGGCATCTTTCACAAAGATAAAGGAGTCTCTTGCACACGCCACTCTCCTCAATCACCCCAAGCCGTCTGCTTCCACATGTATTCTTACGGATGCGTCAGATACAGCTGTCGGCGCTGTCCTTCAACAGTGCATTTCAGGAGTTTGGTCCCCCATTTCCTACTTTTCTAAAAAGTTGAAGCAGTCAGAGACACGCTATAGCACGTTCGACAGGGAGCTCTTGGCGGTCTACCTGGCTATCAAACACTTCCGGCATTTCATTGAAGGACGTGTTTTCCACATCCGCACTGACCACAAGCCGCTCACTTATGCTTTGGGCATTCGAGCCGATCAACATTCACCGAGGCAGATTCGTCACCTCGATTTCATCTCCCAATTTACTTCAGATATTCGTTTCGTTAAAGGTCAAGACAACCTCGCAGCTGATGCTTTGTCCCGGATTACCATCAACACACTCAACACTCATTCCCCCTCACCCATTGATTTCCAAGCCTTGGCACACGCCCAGAAGGGAGACACAGAACTTATCGATCTTCAGTCCGGAACTACCTCACTCATCTTTCAGAAACTTCCGTTGCCCACTGCAGACATCACCTTGCTTTGCGACATGTCTACTGGTACACCACGCCCTTTTGTGCCCCAAGGTTTCAGGCGTACTATATTCGATGCCCTTCACGGTTTATCTCTTATCTCATCTGGAATCCGAGCAACACAAAAGCTCCTTACTACACGCTATGTCTGGCCGGGCATTAACACTGATGTCCGCAACTGGACTAGATGTTGCCTACAGTGCCAGCGCTCTAAGGTACAGAGGCATACCGTGTCCCCACTTTTCCCATTTCCAACACCGGATGCTCGCTTCGATCGCATCCACCTTGATCTTGTCGGGCCTTTACCACCTTGTAAAGGTTTCTCATACGTGTTAACATGCATTGACCGTTTCACTCGTTGGCCCGAAGCTGTCCCGATCCCCGACATCACTGCAGAGACGGTTGCTGAAGCTTTTGTCACCATTTGGGTTGCACGATTCGGTGTCCCCTCCACAGTCACGACAGATCGTGGAGCTCAGTTTGAATCAGCACTCTGGGACCACCTAATGCGTTTGTTGGGAACAAAGCGTATTCGCACCACAGCATACCATCCTAACTCTAATGGATTAATCGAGCGTTTTCATCGCCAGCTCAAAGCTTCCCTTAAATGCCAACCGACACCCATCAATTGGGTTAGTTCCCTACCACTAACCTTATTAGGTATTCGGACTACCCTCAAGGGTGACCTACGCTGTTCCACTGCTGAATTGGTATACGGCACCACACTACGTTTACCTGGTGAATTTTTCGACACTTCGATCACCCAGACCTCTTTTGACCCAATGGGATACGTCGACAGGCTAAAAAAGGTCATGCAATCTCTCCGACCCCCACCAACACGTTCTCCAAGCCAAAGACCGGTACACATAGATCGTGCTCTTTCATCCTGCACCCATGTTTTTGTCCGATGTGACACAGTCCGCAAACCTTTGCAGCAGCCATATAACGGCCCCTTCGAAGTCTTACAGCGTCAGGGCAAATCTTGGGTCATCCGTATCAAGGGCCAGAACCAGACCATCTCATTGGACCGCCTGAAGCCTGCTACCATGGATTGTATCGTTCCCACCCAAGTTGATAAGCCAGCAACGTCTTCAACCGATATTCCCACCCCGTGTATGCCACCCAGTCCTCAGCACTCCACTCGTGCTGGTAGACAAGTGCGGTGGCCCAAGCGACTATGTGACTATATTCCTTAACCGTTCCATGTTTTCACTGGAAGGGGAGTACTATAGCGATTGACTATTGACCCTTTACCATAATGTAATGTTGATCCTTTACCATACAACGTTTGATTGAATTTTGGAATTACAACCTCGTGTTTCTTCAATTATTGGTTGCTACAATTGTTCGTTGTAAGTACATTCTTACATGTGTTCAGAATGGTTGCCGTCTTGTTTCTCCTCATTTTTGGTAAGCATAGCCAACATTTGATGATCATCTTTTTATTCTTTAGGTTTCTATATTTCTACTTGTTGTTGCTTTCTATTTGTGCTTGTGTGGAGTCATACACTATGTGGCTATTGTGAGCAGAGTGCCCCCCAATGGGGAGTTGATGGAAAACCTTGTTTGCTATATATTATTAATTCATTATAGTTGAGTGGTGTGAACTACATCACTGTTTATTGACATGTGCTATGTAGGACTCCTTCAAGGTCTTAGGGACAGCTAAATAGGAGAATGCCATTGCCACCAATTGCCAGAGACCTTATGGGGATCCTTCTAATCCTCATGGTGGTGTTGCCTCTCCATGGGGAGATGGCCAGCCTCTGGGAAAGATTTGAGGTAATGTCTGCAGGAGAGGGATGTGGTAGTGTCTGCAGTGCAGGGGTGGAGAGGGAAGCCTCTGGAAGCAGTGTGACGTAAGGTCTGCAGGAGAGGGCCAGCCTCTGGAAGCAGTGCGACGTAAGGTCTGCACAGCAGGAGAGGGATGTGGTAGTGTCTGCAGTGCAGGGGTGGAGAAGGAAGCCTCTGGAAGCAGTGTGACGTAAGGTCTGCAGGAGAGGGCCCAGCCTCTGGAAGCAGTGTGACGTAAGGTCTGCAGGAGAGGGAAGCTTCTGGAAGCAGTGTGACGTAAGGTCTGCAGGAGAGGGAAGCCTCTGGAAGCAGTGTGACGTAAGGTCTGCAGGAGAGGGCCCAGCCTCTGGAAGCAGTGTGACGTAAGGTCTGCAGGAGAGGGAAGCCTCTGGAAGCAGTGTGACGTAAGGTCTGCAGGAGAGGGCCCAGCCTCTGGAAGACGTTTGAAGTAGTTAGTTTCTGCAGAAAGTGTTCCATCTTTGGCCCTGCAGGAAGCCAGTGTTCCAGATGACTTATATCTTGGTTGCTTCAACTCCCCCCCCCCTCCCAGTGTGACTTGACATGACTGGGACAAGTGCCGCTCCTACAGAACAAGATGTAAGACGATTCTACCCATGTGTAATCGTCTTCCTATTCTTCGTAGAGAAGACCATGTTGACTGTAGTTTCTGCAGAGTGGAAATCACAGTGCATTTGGTTGACCCCTTTACTAGTGTGGTAGATACAGGTCACCTGGATGGCTGCAGGTTAGCGGGATGAGCAATGGCATTCCTTCCGGTGCTAGAACTCCAGACTGAGCAGCATACGCCCTAGCCCTAGCCCTACTGGTAATGTCTCCAAATAACTGGCTATATTCACTGTAATGTAAGACATGTGGTCCCTTCTCTACCATCTGGAGTCAGGCCTAGAGTGTGAGATTGTACAACATTCAGCCATTCTCCTGCATGAAGGGTGGCAGAGGGAAAAGACAGGGATTTTTGAAGGGATCTGGTCAATGGCCTTGGAGAGGTGGCATTGGCTAAGATGGACATCTACATCCTCAGCACTGGACCAATCTTTTCTTCCAGCCCTAGTGAGATCATGAGGAGCCCAGCTCAAATGTCTAGTGGTATTAGGGACCCAACCAAGGAATCCTGATACCAACTTCTTTTATTGATCCAGAGACTGTCGGGGCATGAAGAAGCTTTTTCTGATGCCCGGGCCACCAAGAGAGGCATGAAGGAGGGGCATTCAACCAACACCAATTAGGCAGAGACCCTCCAGCAATATCTGAAAGAGCCTCTTGCATTAGAACGCCAGATGCTCTGGTGCCTTCTCTGACATGGCTAGCTGGACAAGTGCAGAGACTGAAGAACATTATGGAGGGAGCAAGACAGTACCGGAGAATGGTATATATATATACATATAATAGTTTCCTTCTGGGAACTCTGTAGATTTGGGAGGTGATCCGTGATTTCTTGCACCTTCCTCACCCTTCTGAGAATGGCGATGTTGGGCCAATGGGGGAGCCAAGGAATTCAACCCCCATCCTCATGAGGGATGAACAGGGGTTCCCCCTTCAGGTGAAGATCCCTCAGGCCCATCCTTAAATTCCGAGGCAGCACACAGATCACCACAGAGCATACTATCCCATGCGTTCATCTGAAGACCAGGGACCTTACTCTTGACCTTCACAATAGGGTAGAGGTCCGGGAGAAAGTGGGCCAAGAGCTAAAGATGGTGTTATCTTCAAAATAGTATTACAGGAGTCATGATGATACTCGAACCAAGCTAACATGGTTGGTAAGTGGACTCTCACCTCCTCAAACATCCTCCCATACTGACACTGTTAAAAGCATTAGAGAAGTCACAGAGTCCAGAAGAACTTGCCACCCAAAGTTTGGTGTCTTGTCATGTACACAGTTTAATGGCTGTCAGAGCAGGGTTGCTGGGAAGTTTAATGGCTATCAGAGCAGGGTTGCTGGGAAATTTAATGGCTGTCAGAGCAGGGTTGCTGAAGTTTAATGGCTGTCAGAGCAGGGGTGCTGAAGTTTAATGGCTGTCAGAGCAGGTGTGCTGGGAAGTTTAATGGCTGTCAGAGCAGGGTTGCTGGGAAGTTTAATGGCTGTCAGAGCAAGGGTGCTGAAGTTTAATGGCTGTCAGAGCAGGGGTGCTGAAGTTTAATGGCTGTCAGAGCAGGGTTGCTGGGAAGTTTAATGGCTGTCAGAGCAGGGGTGCTGAAGTTTAATGGCTGTCAGAGCAGGGGTGCTGAAGTTTAATGGCTGTCAGAGCAAGGGTGCTGGGAAGTTTAATGGCTGTCAGAGCAGGGGTGCTGAAGTTTAATGGCTGTCAGAGCAAGGGTGCTGGGAAGTTTAATGGCTGTCAGAGCAGGGGTGCTGGGAAGTTTAAGCTGTCAGAGCAGGGGTGCTGGGAAGTGTAATGGCTGTCAGAGCAAGGGTGCTGAAGTTGAATGGCTGTCAGAGCAGGGGTGCTGAAATTTAATTATAACATAGCTACTCAATTCCACGACATGCTCTAGCTGTGAAGGTGGATAGATCGTCATGAAGTGTAGAAACAAGATGAAGCTTGGCAAGGTAGCTACACAATTCCTTGCATTAATGTCATTTGTGGGTGATTATTTCTCCAATAGTGAGTGCCAAAGAGAACGTGATAAATGAGGATGGATAACTTGTTAAGAGGGAAATGGGGAACTGGTTAAGAGGAGATAAGCTGATCAAAACAATACTGAATATTGAGTGGGCATGGTGTGAGCAAGTATAGAGAGGTAATGAAGTGTTTGAAGAGAGGAAAGGCACCAGGCCCTCGTGGAATGTTGAAAGAGATGCTGATAATGGAGGTTGGTGCAGGTGATGAATGTGGTGATCAGGAGTGAGTGCTGCCCAATGGACTGGAAGAGGAGTTCGCTAGTACCTCTCCACAGATGGCGATGAGGATCAATAGGGGGGATTATATTAGGTTGTGTGGTGAAGGTGTTTGTGAGAGTTTTGGTGAGGAGGTTGGGAGGATTTGCTAGGGATGGGATTGTGACAGAGCACAAGGAGGGTTTAGGAGTCAAAGATGTTCGGACCCAAAGATGTTCGGACCAGTGGTTTGTGTTAAGAGGAGTTTGTGAAGGGAGGAAGAGGGAGAAGAAGAGTTCATATCTGGCCTTCCTGGACACAAGCAAGGCATATGACAGTGTGTGGAGGGAGGGACTGGGGCACAAGTTGAGGCAGTATGGAGTAGAGGAGAAGCTTATGGGGAGGATTGTATAATGGTGTGGAGACGATGGTGATATTGAATGGAATGAGGTCAAGATGGTTTGCTGTGCAGAATTGACTTAAGCAAGGATGTCCTTTGTCTCCATTTTTCAATATATATTTGATGGGAATGGCAGAGGAGTTGGTTAGATAGGAGTTAGGTGGAGGGTGTTGGTGTGGGACACTTATGTATGCAGATGATGTTCTTTGGCAGACTCGGGTGTATGGCTGCAAGCTATGTTGGATGTGATACAGGCTTATGTGTTGAGGTGGAAGATGAAGTTTAAGAGTTAGGTTATGGTAATAGGGAAGAGGAAAGCAGGAGTGCATTGGGGGATTCGCGGTGAGATATTGGAAGAGGTCGAAGAATATGGTTTGCTAAGGGGTAATGTTCAGTTAGGCAAAGAAGACAGAAGAGTGGGGTGGGAAGGTGACATGGATGAGTAGAGTGAATGGGCAGGTGGAAGTAGAAGAGGATTGAAGATTCTGACTCAGATTATATTATGCATTATATGGTGGTATGGATTCAAGAGATGGTTTGTAGTGATATTGGGTATGGTATGGTATTAACATGAAATAGTGTGATCCATAGTGAAATTGGGTATGCCTTGGAATGCGCTATGGTTCTCAAGACAATTTCTTCTGACAAACCATCCCCCAAAATATGCTTAGGAGATTGAAAAGGTGGAAAGATATAAGTCCATGAAAAACAGGAGCAGGCAGCGCTTGAGAACTAACCCCTAAAAGATTTCTAATCTAGTGAGAGCCATAACCATGAGAGGGTGTGATAAGCTAAATAGCTCCAACCAAAAAAATGAGAGTTAATGAAAGAGCTTTCATGTCAGATCCCTGGCACTATTATATATGCCAAGTCCATCTGTGAAGACAAATCAGCTATCAGGAAACTATTGCCAATCTCTGCATCTCACACCAACTTTCTGCCTCAAAGTGACCTGTGGAATGCAGAGCGATGACTTATCACTTGCTCTGTTGTTGTTGTTGTTGATGTTTCTTTGTTGTTTATTTTTAAGCCTCGCCAAGACCATTACTGTCTTTGTTGACATTGGACCTTGTGGTCCCAGGGTAGGTGTGTCATTATTGCTTTTGTTCACCTTGAAATAAAGTTGGTGTAGCAAAGAAATACCACTGCTAATGTAGCGGGGGCGGCAATTGCTTGCACTCGACTTTGACTTGTGAATTTGTTCCAGGATCCTCAACATTACTACCCACCATGTTAGCATGTCTTACCCGAATAGCTTTCTGGACTAAAGCACCGTAGAGGCTGTGGCTATTACCATGACATTTCAGTTGTTAGCCTAATCAGAACACTATTAGACATTTTGGCCAATCAGAATGCTAGCAAGTTGCTAATCACCAGAATGCTTATTTCATTAGTTCACAGAATTTCAATTCTGAATGTAGTGAATAGTTCGCTATCACTAACTATGTGAGTGGAAAACTTGTTTCATAACTTTGTGGTTGACTTTTGGAGCTCCATAGATTCTGCACACTTCACTGTATGAACTTGATATATAGCTCAAATCTCTGTGTGCTCTCTTTTGGTATTAAAGTTGCATGCAGCCAAAGTGGGGGTGCCTCAAAATCTGAGTGCCTGAACTAGCTGTAGTTGTGCTTCCTGATTGGAAAGTGCTATATACCACCTGGATGCCATAAAACTATGAATGCTGAATGCTAGCTATGTATGTACCTAGGTGTCATATATAACTATGAATGCTAGCTATGTATATACCTGGATTCCATATAAAACTATGAATGCTAGCTATGTATGTACCTGGATTCCATATAAAACTATGAATGCTAGCTATGTATGTACCTGGATGCCATATAAAACTATCTATGTATATACCTGGATGTCATATAAAACTATGAATGCTAGCTATGTATGTACCTGGATGCCATATAAAACTATGAATGCTAGCTATGTATGTACCTGGATGCCATATAGAACTATGAATGCTAGCTATGTATGTACCTGGATGCCATATAAAACTATGAATGCTAGCTATGTATGTACCTGGATGCCATATATAACTATGAATGCTAGCTATGTATGTACCTGCATGTCATATATAACTATGAATGCTAGCTATGTATGTACCTGGATGCCATATAAAACTATGAATGCTAGCTATGTATATATGTACCTGGATGCCATATGAAACTATGAATGCTAGCTATGTATATACCTGGATGTCATATAACACTATGAATGCTAGCTATGTATGTACCTGGATGCCATATAAAACTATGAATGCTAGCTATGTATGTACCTGGATGCCATATATAACTATGAATGCTAGCTATGTATATACCTGGATGCCATATAAAACTATGAATGCTAGCTATGTATATACCTGCATGTCATATATAACTATGGCTATGTATGTACCTGGATGCCATTATGAATGCTAGCTATGTATGTACCTGGATGCCATATATATAACTATGAATGCTAGCTATGTATGTACCTGGATGTCATATAAAACTATGAATGCTAGCTATGTATATACCTGCATGTCATATATAACTATGAATGCTAGCTATGTATATATATACCTGCATGTCATATATAACTATGAATGCTAGCTATGTATATACCTGCATGTCATATATAACTATGAATGCTAGCTATGTATGTACCTGGATGCCATATATAACTAGGAATGCTAGCTATGTATGTACTTGGATGCCATATAAAACTATGAATGCTAGCTATGTATATACCTGGATGCCATATAAAACTATGAATGCTAGCTATGTATGTACCTGGATGCCATATAAAACTATGAATGCTAGCTATGTATATACCTGGATGCCATATGAATGCTAGCTATGTATGTACCTGGATGCCATATAAAACTATGAATGCTAGCTATGTATATACCTGCATGTCATATATAACTATGAATGCTAACTATGTATATACCTGCATGTCATATATAACTATGAATGCTAGCTATGTATATACCTGCATGTCATATATAACTATGAATGCTAGCTATGTATGTACCTGGATGCCATATATAACTATGAATGCTAGCTATGTATGTACTGGATGTCATATAAAACTATGAATGCTAGCTATGTATATACCTGCATGTCATATATAACTATGAATGCTAGCTATGTATATACCTGCATGTCATATATAACTATGAATGCTAGCTATGTATGTACCTGGATGCCATATATAACTATGAATGCTAGCTATGTATGTACTGGATGTCATATAAAACTATGAATGCTAGCTATGTATATACCTGCATGTCATATATAACTATGAATGCTAGCTATGTATATGCCTGCATGTCATATATAACTATGAATGCTAGCTATGTATATGCCTGCATGTCATATATAACTGGATGCCATATATAACTATGAATGCTAGCTATGTATGTACCTGGATGCCATATATAACTATGAATGCTAGCTATGTATGTACTGGATGTCATATAAAACTATGAATGCTAGCTATGTATGTACCTGGATGCCATATATAACTATGAATGCTAGCTATGTATATACCTGCATGTCATATATAACTATGAATGCTAGCTATGTATATACCTGCATGTCATATATAACTATGAATGCTAGCTATGTATATGCCTGCATGTCATATATAACTGGATGCCATATATAACTATGAATGCTAGCTATGTATGTACCTGGATGCCATATATAACTATGAATGCTAGCTATGTATGTACTGGATGTCATATAAAACTATGAATGCTAGCTATGTATTTACCTGGATGCCATATAAAACTATGAATGCTAGCTATGTATATACCTGGATGCCATATAAAACTATGAATGCTAGCTATGTATGTACCTGCATGCCATATAAAACTATGAATGCTAACTATGTATGTACCCGGATGCCATATATAACTATGAATGCTAGCTACGTATGTACCTGGATGCCATATAAAACTATGAATGCTAGCTATGTATGTACCTGGATGCCATATAAAACTATGAATGCTAGCTATATATGCACCTGGATGCCATATAAAACTATGAATGCTAGCTATGTATGTACCTGGATGTTCTATAAAACTATGAATGCTAGCTATGTATGTACCTGGATGCCATATAAAACTATGAATGCTAGCTATGTATGTACCTGGATGCCATATAAAACTATGAATGCTAGCTATATATGCACCTGGATGCCATATAAAACTATGAATGCTAGCTATGTATGTACCTGGATGTTATATAAAACTATGAATGCTAGCTATGTATGTACCTGGATGCCATATAAAACTATGAATGCTAGCTATGTATGTACTTGGATGCCATATAAAACTATGAATGCTAGCTTGTATAACCTGGATGTAAGTGTACAATGCAGGGTATCTTCACCTGTCAAAAGAAAAAGTCACCCATCTCTCCCGTAAATAATTGGGCTTATGCAAACCAAGAAGGGTCATCATAAAGAGAATGGTTGAGAGCGCCCAACAACAGATATGTCAACCAATCAATTAGACCCTGGTTTACAGGAAGAGATTAGTATTTATACCCTGGTTTACAGGAAGAGATTACCTGATTTACAAGAAGAAATTACTAATTATACCCTGGACTCTGGTTTATAGGAAGAGATTACTATTTTACCCTGGTTTACAGGAAAAGATTACTAATTATACCCTGGTGTACAGGAAGAGATTATTGTTATACCCAGTTTACAGGAAGAGATTACTCAGGATGAGATTACTATTTATACCCTAGCTTACAGGAAGAGATTACTATTTATACCCCAAGAAGCAGGCATGTGAGGAACAACATTTTAAAAGCACTTATGCATTAGTGGGCCAGTTTCGAAGATGTTCTTTGAACAGTTTTCAAGGAGGATGCAATGTGACTCAGAGAGACAGCCAATCGATGTGTGAGAAGCAAGGAAGTGGGCTCCTGCGCCAAGATTTTTTTCATCAAGGTCTTGGCCACAACATACAATGGCGTATTTCAAGAGCAAAACTGGAGACACAGAAGTTTCAGTAGAACTAATGCACTAGAGGCGCCAGAGGGTATTACTCTCTAGGTAGAGGGGTATTGTCGGCCGACATCCATCTCTGATGAATTATGACACTTAGGCTGAGATCAAATCCAGACTCTTGTGAGTGACTGCACAAGTGAGAATGGGTGGGCTGCACGTTAATAGCTGAGGGGTGTGAAAAGTGAGTGTAGAATGGAGAATTGAAGATGATGAAGGGAGAGTAGGCCTAATGTTGGGTAGATCAGTAGCAGGTGAAGGAAGAGGTGTTGGATAGGGTTGATAGAATTGTAATGGGAATGTGCTCAAGTGGTGGGAGAAGAGGAATCACCTGATGTTGGGCACTGTAAAGCATGCCATGCATTTATGGCTTTGGCACCTCTTCCCATTCCAATCCCAAAACAAATGCTCTTTGTAATTCACTATTTGTTGTAATAATCATTAAAGTAGTTAATTCGTGTGTTTTCGTCATTTATTGTACTTGGTGATGGCCTATCAGGGTCAACAGAACAATTAAATGTCTGATAGAATCCCTTACCAGATATCAGAAAAAGCACAAACAACAAATCAAGACCTTAACAACCACCGCAACCCCTCCCAAACCACTGCCCCCTTAGGCCCTCATACAAACCAAGACCTTAACAACCACCGCAACCCTGCCCAAACCACCGCCCCCTTAGGTCCTCGTACAAAAAAATTGCTGCACAGGCAGGTAATGGGCTGCATTGCTGACAGGAAAGAATGTGCAGAGAGAAAAACCAACTAATAGTGACAATACTTTTCCCAGGCTATATATATATATATATCAAGATTCATCAGTGGTCTTGGCAAGGGCTTATTATGATGATGATTATTATTATTATTATTATTATTATTATTATTACTATTATTATTATGAACTTTGCAACCATAATATGACAATGTCAAATAGTAAAGGTAAATTATGTAAGTTGAAGGACAGACACCAAGGGAGGTCGAGTCAGATATGAGAGGGCAGGGTCAAGACTGATTTGTATGACATAAATTACATATAGACCAGGGACAAAGGTGGTGACAGCAACAAGAAGGATCAGAGTCGAATTGAGCATGTTAAAGTTATATATTCTGAATTGATCGATCTATGAGATGATGTCCTGTAACTCTGGCCAATACATAGTGGCAATAATTTTATTTAATCTTCCCTTGTAAGGTGACGAGAAGCCATTTAGAATATATTTGTATAGTTGCTGATCGCCGAGTTATTTCTAAGGTAATGATATTTTTGATGAAACATGCCTCTGGATCTGGGAGCAATAAGCGATTTGGATCTCACTAATGTGATGCAACCGCTCTTAAAGTGTGTCTTATCAGATTGAGTGAGATAGCATATTATCTCGACGTAGGCTAGACCAGTGAATGTAAAAAGACATGATAACTCCAAGTCCCTTTGGAATTTAGTTTTGAGTGACCTATTACACAGAATACACGGGAAGCCACGGGGGAGCTGTGACTCCCAATTTCCAGAGCTTGAATAGACTGTGAGGTACAGTCAAAGGCCTTCCTATAAATAATACATGGGCTCGGTTGTTTTTCTATTGCCTCACAGACTGTGGAGGGTAGATTAGAACTGTTACCATGGATATGAAGGGTGGAGGAAGAGGGAAACTCTATAGCAAATTATTTTTTTCTAGATCACGAACATAATATATATAGAGATAGGTCTGTAAGTTTGTGATGTCACCTTTGGGTGAATCTTGTGCATTTCCATTCAGTGGGTTTGATGTGCTGGAGACACGGACTGAAAAATAATGCTACAAATTCACAGAGCGATTCAGCACATTTCTTAGAAGTTTTATCACAGCCAGAGGTCTTGGTTGGATCCAATTTCTGAGGTCTGCGTTGGATTCAATTCCTGAGGTCTTGGTTGGATCCAATTCCTGAGGTCTTGGTTGGATCCAATTTGCTGAGACTCTCAAAACATCTGAGGAGCTGATATTAATACAGGAAAGTTGGGCCTGGGGTGGACAAAGTTCCTTTTTGTAAAAACGGAATTAAAGTATTCATTGAAAATTGTTGCTTTTAGTTAGAGCAGAATCATAAATTATGTACAGGAGAAGTTACTTTATAGTCGTGGCAGAAAAGTGTTTATCCTTTGATGGATCTCGTAAATATCCTGACAATAGCTTTTGGTTTGAATGAAAGTTAAGTCGTGTTCATATAGATGACAGAATTAAACCGAAGTTTGTCTAGGGCAGAGAGTTTATGATCTCTATGCCAACGGTATTTCTTCTTGACCAGTGACGCAAGGTGTGAATTATTTCAGCGTGTGTCTACTTTCTGGGGTGAACAACCACTTTGTACATTTGTGTTGTGATGATATAAATTTGGGAATGAAGTGATCACAGACATGGGCTGGGGTGTGTGGCTAGGGCTAGGGTTAGGGCTGGGTGTGGGATATTCTTTCAGACTTGATGAGAGACTCAAGAGAAATCACATCAGAAAAGAAGTGGGCATGTGAGCAAAAAAAAAGTCACTAGATGGTCTGCTAAACCTTTAAAGTCGGCTTTGGAGTGCAGAGAAATAGATACGCATGAGAGATGATTAGTAGGACAGTGAGGATATCTCTCGGAACAGATAGAATTATCTGCAGTGAGAGAGCATATATACTATTGGGAAAGTCAAGGGTAACTAAATCTATAGTATAGGATATTGCCCTTTCAGTGAGTAGAAGTTAACTAAGTTACGGTGTTCCACACAAAATAGAACTAAGGTAGGGGGTGAAGATGTGGACCAGTTTACGTCAGGTAAATTGAAGTCGCCAACTAATAATAAGATGTATACTTTTAGATAAGACAAGAATGCAAAACTCGGAGGGAGTCGATGATTGGAGTTCCACGCAAGTTCACTCTGTCCATTCCCATGCTCTACCTTTTAACAAGGGTGGAATGGAGAATGAGAATGGAACAAAAGTAATATTGATATATAAGTGTTGGCCTATTTGTGCTGCAGTGTTATAATTTAATGCTGAACCCCTTGGGACCATCGCACACGTGCAGTGCAAGAAGAAATAAATATAAATAATGAGTAAGATGACTTGTACTGTAATAAACACCATGACATGCACATCTGATTAAAATGAAGTTCATGTTGTATGTGAAATGAGTTGTACTCCTCTGCCAAACTTCACTACGCACTTCAAAATGCACCCACACACTTGTACCCTCACCTGATTACTCGCACCCTCCACCTCCTTCACAAACAATAATGCCACCTTACCCGTAGTGCACCTTACCCGTAGTGCCCACCATCTCAAACTCCTCCAACTATATTCCAGCTTCTTCAATTCCATCCATTAAGGCTTTCCATTCCCTTCGAAATTCATCACAGCCTATTAGGAAGTGCCCCACATCTTCCACTTCCTTCCTGTCACACAACACTCCTCTATCATCACTACACAGCCTACATCGCTTCTTGTCCTGCACTAGACCTGCTGACCTGTCCTCAACCTAAACATCAACCTCACATCCCTGTAATAACCTTGCTTCTGCTCCATCACTCTATAACACTTCAAGCTGCTCTTACTCTAGACATCCTACTCCCAATCACACTCCTCTTCATCTTCCTGGCTATAAACTAGAGTTCTTTAGTCATACCCATAACTTTGCCCAGGAGATTTCCAGTTGAAGGAGGGCAGAGACTAAGTTTGTTTGGGAGTCTCTCTGAAGACGTAGTTTGCTTAGATACAAGTTATAAGGTAGTTCCTATATGGCATCCAGGAATATACATAGCTAGCATTCATAGTTTTATATGACATCCAGGTACATACATAGCTATTCATAGTTTTATATGACATCGAGGTACATATATAGCTAGCATTCATAGTTTTATATGGCATCCAGGTATATACATAGCTAGCATTCATAGTTTTATATGACATCCAGGTACATACATAGCTAGCATTCATAGTTTTATATGACATCCAGGTACATACATAGCTAGCATTCATAGTTTTATATGACATCCAGGTACATACATAGCTAGCATTCATAGTTTTATATGACATCCAGGTATATATATAGCTAGCATTCATATTTTATATGGCATCCAGGTACATACATAGCTAGCATTCATAGTTTCATATGACATCCAGGTACATACATAGCTAGCATTCATAGTTTTATATGACATCCGGGTACATACATAGCTAGCATTCATAGTTTTATATGGCATCCAGGTACATACATAGCTAGCATTCATAGTTTTATATGGCATCCGGGTACATACATAGCTAGCATTCATAGTTTTATATGGCATCCAGGTACATACATAGCTAGCATTCATAGTTTTATATGAAATCCAGGTACATACATAGCTAGCATTCATAGTTTTATATGGCATCCAGGTACATACATAGCTAGTATTCATAGTTTTATATGGCATCTTGGTATATACATGTTAACATATATGACATCCAGGTACAGTGGTCCCTCCGTATTAAGACCCTCCCAAGTAAGACCACCTCCATTATAAGACCATTTTGGCTTTCTCCCGGTTGGCTGGTTTATTTTGCCCCTCCCAAGTAAGACCCTCTAAGATAAGTCCACCTCTCTTATAAGACCACTTGGCTGGGTCAATATCCTCCCAAGTAAGACCAAGCATCCAAGAATACAGTGAATTTAGTTTTTTGTTTGAAGATCTACCTTCCATCAAAGTGACATACCTTTGCCCAACTGTGAAAAATCAGCAACTGGTACATATTTACATCTGCATTGATCCAAAGAGAGACCTCGGCATCGAGTATGAGGCACAGGCCAAGGCGTGGATGAGCACTCACATCTGGGAGCAGTGACTCAAGCGCACCAACAATAAAATGCTTGCCAAGGGCCGGAAGATCATCATCTTCATTGACAACTGCTCAGCGCACTCAGATATCAACCTCAAGCTAGTCTTCCTGCCAGCCAACACCGCCTCTAAGCTTCAGCCTATAGATGCTCAGGCCATGAAGCTGGTCTACTGGAAGCAGATGATCCGCTATATTCTCCGGCTCAGGACGACACTGTGAATGCCGATGGTGGTTGCACTGAGAAAATGAGCTCACTTGTCAAGAAGGTGGACGTTCTGATGGCGATCTACTGGCTCAAGAAGGCCTGGGATGACCTCCACGTGTCCACCATCAAGAAGTGCTTTAAGAAGTGTGGCTTCACGACCACCACTGCCCCTGCTGCTGAGGTCGAGGAGTCATAAATGCGCAGCTGCCGGAGGGTGTGACACTGCCGAAGGCTACGCCAACATCGACAGCGAGGTGCTCACCAGTGAGAACCACTATGACCCTGCCCAACCATGCCCTCGCCACTCCTGCTGACTCCTCGCCTGAGGAGCCCGAGTCAAATGATGAGGAGGATGGCCTCATGCCCACTCCTCTGACTTTGTCAGAGGTGTTCGAGATGGTGTGCAAGCTGTGTGACTTTGCCACTCATCGAGGCATTCCCAAGCTTGTGACAGCTGCTGATTCTATCGAGCAGATGGTCATCGAGAACAGGATGGAGCGGACTGTCCAGTCCAGTATCTCAGACTTTCTGTGTCCTAAGGACACTGCATGAGTCTAATGTCCAATACATACATGTGTACAATGATAACCAATGTCATTCCAAGACACACCCATAATTCCAAATGAGAATACAGTATCTTGTCTGGGGAGCTTGCAGTTGGTTTAATATTATGAATGCGTGTACACTACACAATAAAATCCACTGAGCAATGCTTTGTAAGACCCCTGCCATGCCCGAGAGCGATATTCCCAAGTAAGACCACCTCTCTAATAAGACCAGTTGGAAGTGCTCCCTGGGTGGTCTTACTAGGGAGGGACCACTGTATATACATTCATAGTTTTATGTGACATCCAGATACATACATAGCTAGCATTCATAGTTTTATGGCATTCAGGTGTATACATAGCTAGCATTCATAGTTTTATATGACATCCAGTACATACATAGCTAGCATTCATAGTTATATATGGCATCCAGGTATATACATAGCTAGCATTCATAGTTTTATATGACATGCAGGTATATACATAGCTAGCATTCATAGTTATATATGGCATCCAGGTACATACATAGCTAGCATTCATAGTTTTATATGACATCCAGGTACATACATAGCTAGCATTCATAGTTTTATATGACATCCAGGTATATATATAGCTAGCATTCATAGTTTTATATGGCATCCAGGTACATACATAGCTAGCATTCATAGTTTCATATGACATCCAGGTACATACATAGCTAGCATTCATAGTTTTATATGACATCCGGGTACATACATAGCTAGCATTCATAGTTTTATATGGCATCCAGGTACATACATAGCTAGCATTCATAGTTTTATATGGCATCCGGGTACATACATAGCTAGCATTCATAGTTTTATATGGCATCCAGGTACATACATAGCTAGCATTCATAGTTTTATATGAAATCCAGGTACATACATAGCTAGCATTCATAGTTTTATATGGCATCCAGGTACATACATAGCTAGTATTCATAGTTTTATATGGCATCTTGGTATATACATGTTAACATATATGACATCCAGGTACAGTGGTCCCTCCGTATTAAGACCCTCCCAAGTAAGACCACCTCCATTATAAGACCATTTTGGCTTTCTCCCGGTTGGCTGGCTTTATTTTGCCCCTCCCAAGTAAGACCCTCTAAGATAAGTCCACCTCTCTTATAAGACCACTTGGCTGGGTCAATATCCTCCCAAGTAAGACCAAGCATCCAAGAATACAGTGAATTTAGTTTTTTGTTTGAAGATCTACCTTCCATCAAAGTGACATACCTTTGCCCAACTGTGAAAAATCAGCAACTGGTACATATTTACATCTGCATTGATCCAAAGAGGGACCTCGGCATCGAGTATGAGGCACAGGCCAAGGCGTGGATGAGCACTCACATCTGGGAGCAGTGCTCAAGCGCACCAACAATAAAATGCTTGCCAAGGGCCGGAAGATCATCATCTTCATTGACAACTGCTCAGCGCACTCAGATATCAACCTCAAGCTAGTCTTCCTGCCAGCCAACACCGCCTCTAAGCTTCAGCCTATAGATGCTCAGGCCATGAAGCTGGTCTACTGGAAGCAGATGATCCGCTATATTCTCCGGCTCAGGACGACACTGTGAATGCCGATGGTGGTTGCACTGAGAAAATGAGCTCACTTGTCAAGAAGGTGGACGTTCTGATGGCGATCTACTGGCTCAAGAAGGCCTGGGATGACCTCCACGTGTCCACCATCAAGAAGTGCTTTAAGAAGTGTGGCTTCACGACCACCACTGCCCCTGCTGCTGAGGTCGAGGAGTCATAAATGCGCAGCTGCCGGAGTGTGTGACACTGCCGAAGGCTACGCCAACATCGACAGCGAGGTGCTCACCAGTGAGAACCACTATGACCCTGCCCAACCATGCCCTCGCCACTCCTGCTGACTCCTCGCCTGAGGAGCCCGAGTCAAATGATGAGGAGGATGGCCTCATGCCCACTCCTGTGACTTTGTCAGAGGTGTTCGAGATGGTGTGCAAGCTGTGTGACTTTGCCACTCATCGAGGCATTCCCAAGCTTGTGACAGCTGCTGATTCTATCGAGCAGATGGTCATCGAGAACAGGATGGAGCGGACTGTCCAGTCCAGTATCTCAGACTTTCTGTGTCCTAAGGACACTGCATGAGTCTAATGTCCAATACATACATGTGTACAATGATAACCAATGTCATTCCAAGACACACCCATAATTCCAAATGAGAATACAGTATCTTGTCTGGGGAGCTTGCAGTTGGTTTAATATTATGAATGCGTGTACACTACACAATAAAATCCACTGAGCAATGCTTTGTAAGACCCCTGCCATGCCCGAGAGCGATATTCCCAAGTAAGACCACCTCTCTAATAAGACCAGTTGGAAGTGCTCCCTGGGTGGTCTTACTAGGGAGGGACCACTGTATATACATTCATAGTTTTATATGACATCCAGATACATACATAGCTAGCATTCATAGTTTTATGGCATTCAGGTACATACATAGCTAGCATTCATAGTTTTATATGACATCCAGTACATACATAGCTAGCATTCATAGTTATATATGGCATCCAGGTATATACATAGCTAGCATTCATAGTTATATATGGCATCCAGGTATATACATAGCTAGCATTCATAGTTTTATATGACATGCAGGTATATACATAGCTAGCATTCATAGTTATATATGGCATCCAGGTACATACATAGCTAGCATTCATAGTTTTATATGGCATCCAGGTACATACATAGCTAGCATTCATAGTTATATATGGCATCCAGGTACATATATAGCTAGCATTCATAGTTATATATGGCATCCAGGTACATACATAGCTAGCATTCATAGTGTTATGGTATTCAGGTGTATACATGACAGGTATCCAAACAATTTGTTTGTGGATGGTGTGCACTACTTATTCTGTGGTCAAGTTTTGTGTAGTGCCGAGAAGTGGAGAAGTTAAAAACAACAGCTGAACATTATTAGAAGCCACGTACTTTGACCCTGTTCAAATGTACTTTGACCTTGTTTAAAATGCAAGGTTATTCAACACATCATGTACATGTGCAAATCATGTGACCTTTTTGAACCCATTGCACTATATATAAATCCTTGTATTTTGTGTATTTTTATATTTTTAACTTACCTGAAAGTACAAAGTGCACCAATTGAAATATTCATTAGAATAATTAACCTACAATTAACAACTTATGCCATCAGCTCAAGGCCATTCTAGTTAGTTGCATTTAAGATGAGCAAGAGCTTTGATCTCCATATTGAATAAGAAAAAAAATCAACTACACCAATCGCTGTCTTGTAAGAAAGAGGTGTGGCCTTGGATTACTTAGAAAAGTAATCGGTAACAGTTATGATGTATAAATTTGTTTCTCGCTGCGATTCATGAAAAGTCATGAAAAGGAGCGGCTGGTAATGAGTGGCAGCACAAGGGGCACGTATAAATAGAGAGGGATTCATTGCAAGATACACAGCACTCAATGTATCAACTCACCTATTAGGTCAATGCCTAGTGTGCTCCACTGCAGACTGCATTGACAGGAATCGGATGTAACTCGGCCTTGGTCACTCTTAGCTGGTTGCTTACCTTCTGACATATATCACACCTCTTGCCAACGTCCTCCTCCTTTCCACCAAACGTCTCAGAACTTCACAGATGAAAATGGAATGAAATTTAATAGGCCCAGTAGCTTACAACAGAATATTGTCCAATTTAACTCTAAGTAGAGATGGCGAACAATATCGTGCAGGGTTGAGGCAAGTGGGGCTCCACCTCCTTTTTCAAAAGGAAATGAGCGGGTCAGGATAGTCTTACATTCAACTTATAATTTAAAGCTGCTACTTCTCTGACAGGACAAACCCGTGGGGAGAGCACTCTAGCTAACCAAATATATGTAATAGACAAAGCTTGCTCATGTCTTGTATCTCCCAAAGTGACCACCATCTACGCCATCACAGCAAACTTTGATAAGCTTCTCTTGTTCTTTCTTATCCACCACAACATGGCAGAGGTGAGAGCCACCAAATGCTGAGTCTTCACCATGGTAAAGAAGAAGGCTGGCTATCTTTCTCTTTAAAAGACTCTGCTTGTTGTCTCGGCCCACATTTGTGTTCTTTGCCAATGACTGTGGATAGGTTGGTAAACCTTGTCTCTTACCACACAAGTAGTTAAGCAATTGTTGATAACGCTTCTCAGTCAAACAAGCACTCATGTTGATGAACTCCAGTGGACTGGGAACTGCCTGAACAAGCTGAACATGGTTGTACACAATGTAATTAGCTGAGAAAGCAACATTAAAACCACATCAACATTGTGTGAATTATGTCATAAGCCAACCTCTAGGCCTGAATAAAC
Organism: Cladorhizidae sp. MBARI D1340-BT2; assembly: GCA_028752905.1. Lineage (NCBI taxonomy): Eukaryota > Metazoa > Porifera > Demospongiae > Poecilosclerida > Cladorhizidae > Cladorhizidae sp. MBARI D1340-BT2. The sequence continues at coordinate 841,957 of JAQNBH010000016.1, read as the reverse complement.
TCTAGGCCTGAATATTATGCACATTTTTTTGGTAGGTTGTTTAGAATAATGCTGTAGCATTTCCTGTGTCATTTCCTGCACCATTTCCTGTGTCATTTCCTGTAGCATTTCCTATGGCATTTTAAGAATTTTTGGCTTTTTTAAAATGCATGACGATTTCCTTATAAGCCTATAGCAACCACTCTCCAATAAGTGCAAAGTGAAAAAACATCATCACTCATCATCGGCACTCAAGTGAGGTTAGCCAGTGAGGTCAGCCGGGAGGGCCGTAAACCAAGATCACAATCACATGAGCTGAACATTGTACTCACAAGTATGACACACATATGATGGACTCCCAAGTATGACACACGTATGATGGACTCCCAAGTATGGCACACGTATGATGGACTTCCAAGTATGGCACACGTATGATGGACTCACAAGTATGGCACATGTATGATGGACTCACAAGTATGGCACACGTATGATGGACTCCCAAGTATGGCACACGATGGACTCCCAAGTATGGCACACGTATTATGGACTCCCAAGTATGGCACACGTATGATGGACTCCCAAGTATGGCACACTTATGATGGACTCCCAAGTATGGCACACGTATGATGGACTCACAAGTATGGCACACGTATGATGGACCCCCAAGTATGGCACACGTATGATGGACTCCCAAGTATGGCACACGTATGATGGACTCCCAAGTATGGCACACGTATGATGGACTCCCAAGTATGGCACACTTATGATGGACCCCCAAGTATGGCACACGTATGATGGACTCCCAAGTATGGCACACATATGATGGACTCCCAAGTATGGCACACGTATGATGGACTCCCAAGTATGACACACGTATGATGGACCCCCAAGTATGGCACACGTATGATGGACTCCCAAGTATGGCACACATATGATGGACTCCCAAGTATGGCACACGTATGATGGACTCCCAAGTATGACACACGTATGATGGACTCCCAAGTATGGCACACGTATGATGGACTCCCAAGTATGACACACGTATGATGGACTCCCAAGTATGACACATGTATGATGGACTTCCAAGTATGGCACACGTATGATGGACTTCCAAGTATGGCACACGTATGATGGACTCACAAGTATGGCACACGTATGATGGACTCCCAAGTATGGCACACGTATGATGGACTCACAAGTATGGCACACGTATGATGGACTCCCAAGTATGGCACACGTATGATGGACTCCCAAGTATGACACACGTATGATGGACTCCCAAGTATGACACATGTATGATGGACTTCCAAGTATGGCACACGTATGATGGACTCCCAAGTATGGCACACGTATGATGGACTTCCAAGTATGGCACACGTATGATGGACTCCCAAGTGTATGGCACACGTATGATGGTCTTCCAAGTATGGCACACGTATGATGGTCTTCTAAGTATGGCACACGTATGATGGTCTTCCAAGTATGGCACACGTATGGTCTTACAAGTATGTCACACGTATGATGGACTTCCAAGTTTGACATACGTATGATGGACTTCCAAGTATGGCACACGTATGATGGTCTTCCAAGTATGGCACACTTATTTGGTTTATCGGACAAACAGACAACAGAAGTCTAGGGCTTAAGTTGCAGGAAGGTTCAGGGTCTCATTACAGATAAGCTCATCATCGCTTGCTTCTGCAAAAATTACCTCATACTTGAACAATCGAGAAGGATGACAAATGTCTTAATGGAGCGACTGCGATGCATAGAAATCAGAGAAGATTTCGTCAGAGATCCCTGTGAGGCCACTTTTGCCTCATCATAATTTGTACATCTCTCCCTCTCTCTGTGTGTATGTGTGTACATGTGTGTGGTGGGTGTGTGTCTAGTCATGAATACTCTCCTCTACATGTTGTGAGTGGCTAGTTATGAATACTCTCCTCTACATGTTGTGAGTGCTAGTTATGAATACTCTCCTCTACATGTTGTGAGTGGCTAGTTATGAATACTCTCCTCTACATGTTGTGAGTGCTAGTTATGAATACTCTCCTCTACATGTTGTGAGTGGCTAGTTATGAATACTCTCCTCTACATGTTGTGAGTGGCTAGTTATGATTACTCTCCTCTACATGTTGTGAGTGACTAGTTATGAATACTCTCCTCTACATGTTGTGAGTGCTAGTTATGAATACTCTCCTCTACATGTTGTGAGTGCTAGTTATGAATACTCTCCTCTACATGTTGTGAGTGACTAGTTATGAATACTCTCCTCTACATGTTGTGAGTGGCTAGTTATGAATACTCTCCTCTACATGTTGTGAGTGGCTAGTTATGAATACTCTCCTCTACATGTTGTGAGTGGCTAGTTATGAATACTCTCCTCTACATGTTGTGAGTGACTAGTTATGAATACTCTCCTCTACATGTTGTGAGTGGCTAGTTATGAATACTCTCCTCTACATGTTGTGAGTGGCTAGTTATGAATACTCTCCTCTACATGTTGTGAGTGCTAGTTATGAATACTCTCCTCTACATGTTGTGAGTGACTAGTTATGAATACTCTCCTCTACATGTTGTGAGTGGCTAGTTATGAATACTCTCCTCTACATGTTGTGAGTGGCTAGTTATGAATACTCTCCTCTACATGTTGTGAGTGACTAGTTATGAATACTCTCCTCTACATGTTGTGAGTGACTAGTTATGAATACTCTCCTCTACATGTTGTGAGTGCTAGTTATGAATACTCTCCTCTACATGTTGTGAGTGGCTAGTTATGAATACTCTCCTCTACATGTTGTGAGTGGCTAGTTATGAATACTCTCCTCTACATGTTGTGAGTGCTAGTTATGAATACTCTCCTCTACATGTTGTGAGTGCTAGTTATGAATACTCTCCTCTACATGTTGTGAGTGCTAGTTATGAATACTCTCCTCTACATGTTGTGAGTGACTAGTTATGAATACTCTCCTCTACATGTTGTGAGTGACTAGTTATGAATACTCTCCTCTACATGTTGTGAGTGCTAGTTATGAATACTCTCCTCTACATGTTGTGAGTGGCTAGTTATGAATACTCTCCTCTACATGTTGTGTGTGTCTAGTTATGAATACTCTCCTCTACATGTTGTGAGTGACTAGTTATGAATACTCTCCTCTACATGTTGTGAGTGCTAGTTATGAATACTCTCCTCTACATGTTGTGAGTGGCTAGTTATGAATACTCTCCTCTACATGTTGTGAGTGACTAGTTATGAATACTCTCCTCTACATGTTGTGAGTGCTAGTTATGAATACTCTCCTCTACATGTTGTGAGTGACTAGTTATGAATACTCTCCTCTACATGTTGTGAGTGGCTAGTTATGAATACTCTCCTCTACATGTTGTGAGTGACTAGTTATGAATACTCTCCTCTACATGTTGTGAGTGCTAGTTATGAATACTCTCCTCTACATGTTGTGAGTGACTAGTTATGAATACTCTCCTCTACATGTTGTGAGTGGCTAGTTATGAATACTCTCCTCTACATGTTGTGAGTGACTAGTTATGAATACTCTCCTCTACATGTTGTGAGTGGATAGTTATGAATACTCTCCTCTACATGTTGTGTGTGTCTAGTTATGAATACTCTCCTCTACATGTGTGTGAGTGACTAGTTATGAATACTCTCCTCTACATGTTGTGAGTGCTAGTTATGAATACTCTCCTCTACATGTTGTGAGTGACTAGTTATGAATACTCTCCTCTACATGTTGTGTGTGTCTAGTTATGAATACTCTCCTCTACATGTTGTGAGTGGCTAGTTATGAATACTCTCCTCTACATGTTGTGAGTGACTAGTTATGAATACTCTCCTCTACATGTTGTGAGTGCTAGTTATGAATACTCTCCTCTACATGTTGTGAGTGGCTAGTTATGAATACTCTCCTCTACATGTTGTGAGTGGCTAGTTATGAATACTCTCCTCTACATGTTGTGAGTGGCTAGTTATGAATACTCTCCTCTACATGTTGTGAGTGACTAGTTATGAATACTCTCCTCTACATGTTGTGAGTGGCTAGTTATGAATACTCTCCTCTACATGTTGTGAGTGGCTAGTTATGAATACTCTCCTCTACATGTTGTGAGTGACTAGTTATGAATACTCTCCTCTACATGTTGTGAGTGCTAGTTATGAATACTCTCCTCTACATGTTGTGAGTGACTAGTTATGAATACTCTCCTCTACATGTTGTGAGTGACTAGTTATGAATACTCTCCTCTACATGTTGTGAGTGCTAGTTATGAATACTCTCCTCTACATGTTGTGAGTGGCTAGTTATGAATACTCTCCTCTACATGTTGTGAGTGCTAGTTATGAATACTCTCCTCTACATGTTGTGAGTGGCTAGTTATGAATACTCTCCTCTACATGTTGTGAGTGACTAGTTATGAATACTCTCCTCTACATGTTGTGAGTGACTAGTTATGAATACTCTCCTCTACATGTTGTGAGTGGCTAGTTATGAATACTCTCCTCTACATGTTGTGAGTGGCTAGTTATGAATACTCTCCTCTACATGTTGTGAGTGCTAGTTATGAATACTCTCCTCTACATGTTGTGAGTGGCTAGTTATGAATACTCTCCTCTACATGTTGTGAGTGACTAGTTATGAATACTCTCCTCTACATGTTGTGAGTGCTAGTTATGAATACTCTCCTCTACATGTTGTGAGTGCTAGTTATGAATACTCTCCTCTACATGTTGTGAGTGCTAGTTATGAATACTCTCCTCTACATGTTGTGAGTGGCTAGTTATGAATACTCCTCCTCTACATGTTGTGAGTGCTAGTTATGAATACTCTCCTCTACATGTTGTGAGTGACTAGTTATGAATACTCTCCTCTACATGTTGTGAGTGCTAGTTATGAATACTCTCCTCCTACATGTTGTGAGTGGCTAGTTATGAATACTCTCCTCTACATGTTGTGAGTGACTAGTTATGAATACTCTCCTCTACATGTTGTGAGTGGCTAGTTATGAATACTCTCCTCTACATGTTGTGAGTGACTAGTTATGAATACTCTCCTCTACATGTTGTGAGTGCTAGTTATGAATACTCTCCTCTACATGTTGTGAGTGGCTAGTTATGAATACTCTCCTCTACATGTTGTGAGTGGCTAGTTATGAATACTCTCCTCTACATGTTGTGAGTGGCTAGTTATGAATACTCTCCTCTACATGTTGTGAGTGACTAGTTATGAATACTCTCCTCTACATGTTGTGAGTGACTAGTTATGAATACTCTCCTCTACATGTTGTGAGTGGCTAGTTATGAATACTCTCCTCTACATGTTGTGAGTGCTAGTTATGAATACTCTCCTCTACATGTTGTGAGTGGCTAGTTATGAATACTCTCCTCTACATGTTGTGAGTGACTAGTTATGAATACTCTCCTCTACATGTTGTGAGTGCTAGTTATGAATACTCTCCTCTACATGTTGTGAGTGGCTAGTTATGAATACTCTCCTCTACATGTTGTGAGTGACTAGTTATGAATACTCTCCTCTACATGTTGTGAGTGACTAGTTATGAATACTCTCCTCTACATGTTGTGAGTGGCTAGTTATGAATACTCTCCTCTACATGTTGTGAGTGGCTAGTTATGAATACTCTCCTCTACATGTTGTGAGTGGCTAGTTATGAATACTCTCCTCTACATGTTGTGAGTGACTAGTTATGAATACTCTCCTCTACATGTTGTGAGTGACTAGTTATGAATACTCTCCTCTACATGTTGTGAGTGGCTAGTTATGAATACTCTCCTCTACATGTTGTGAGTGACTAGTTATGAATACTCTCCTCTACATGTTGTGAGTGACTAGTTATGAATACTCTCCTCTACATGTTGTGAGTGGCTAGTTATGAATACTCTCCTCTACATGTTGTGAGTGCTAGTTATGAATACTCTCCTCTACATGTTGTGAGTGACTAGTTATGAATACTCTCCTCTACATGTTGTGAGTGACTAGTTATGAATACTCTCCTCTACATGTTGTGAGTGACTAGTTATGAATACTCTCCTCTACATGTTGTGAGTGGCTAGTTATGAATACTCTCCTCTACATGTTGTGAGTGACTAGTTATGAATACTCTCCTCTACATGTTGTGAGTGACTAGTTATGAATACTCTCCTCTACATGTTGTGAGTGACTAGTTATGAATACTCTCCTCTACATGTTGTGAGTGGCTAGTTATGAATACTCTCCTCTACATGTTGTGAGTGGCTAGTTATGAATACTCTCCTCTACATGTTGTGAGTGGCTAGTTATGAATACTCTCCTCTACATGTTGTGAGTGACTAGTTATGAATACTCTCCTCTACATGTTGTGAGTGACTAGTTATGAATACTCTCCTCTACATGTTGTGAGTGACTAGTTATGAATACTCTCCTCTACATGTTGTGAGTGACTAGTTATGAATACTCTCCTCTACATGTTGTGAGTGACTAGTTATGAATACTCTCCTCTACATGTTGTGAGTGACTAGTTATGAATACTCTCCTCTACATGTTGTGAGTGGCTAGTTATGAATACTCTCCTCTACATGTTGTGAGTGGCTAGTTATGAATACTCTCCTCTACATGTTGTGAGTGGCTAGTTATGAATACTCTCCTCTACATGTTGTGAGTGGCTAGTTATGAATACTCTCCTCTACATGTTGTGAGTGCTAGTTATGAATACTCTCCTCTACATGTTGTGAGTGACTAGTTATGAATACTCTCCTCTACATGTTGTGAGTGGCTAGTTATGAATACTCTCCTCTACATGTTGTGAGTGACTAGTTATGAATACTCTCCTCTACATGTTGTGAGTGACTAGTTATGAATACTCTCCTCTACATGTTGTGAGTGGCTAGTTATGAATACTCTCCTCTACATGTTGTGAGTGGCTAGTTATGAATACTCTCCTCTACATGTTGTGAGTGGCTAGTTATGAATACTCTCCTCTACATGTTGTGAGTGGCTAGTTATGAATACTCTCCTCTACATGTTGTGAGTGACTAGTTATGAATACTCTCCTCTACATGTTGTGAGTGGCTAGTTATGAATACTCTCCTCTACATGTTGTGAGTGGCTAGTTATGAATACTCTCCTCTACATGTTGTGAGTGACTAGTTATGAATACTCTCCTCTACATGTTGTGAGTGACTAGTTATGAATACTCTCCTCTACATGTTGTGAGTGTCTAGTTATGAATACTCTCCTCTACATGTTGTGAGTGACTAGTTATGAATACTCTCCTCTACATGTTGTGAGTGACTAGTTATGAATACTCTCCTCTACATGTTGTGAGTGCTAGTTATGAATACTCTCCTCTACATGTTGTGAGTGCTAGTTATGAATACTCTCCTCTACATGTTGTGAGTGGCTAGTTATGAATACTCTCCTCTACATGTTGTGAGTGACTAGTTATGAATACTCTCCTCTACATGTTGTGAGTGCTAGTTATGAATACTCTCCTCTACATGTTGTGAGTGACTAGTTATGAATACTCTCCTCTACATGTTGTGAGTGGCTAGTTATGAATACTCTCCTCTACATGTTGTGAGTGACTAGTTATGAATACTCTCCTCTACATGTTGTGAGTGCTAGTTATGAATACTCTCCTCTACATGTTGTGAGTGACTAGTTATGAATACTCTCCTCTACATGTTGTGAGTGACTAGTTATGAATACTCTCCTCTACATGTTGTGAGTGCTAGTTATGAATACTCTCCTCTACATGTTGTGAGTGGCTAGTTATGAATACTCTCCTCTACATGTTGTGAGTGGCTAGTTATGAATACTCTCCTCTACATGTTGTGAGTGTGAGTGGCTAGTTATGAATACTCTCCTCTACATGTTGTGAGTGCTAGTTATGAATACTCTCCTCTACATGTTGTGAGTGGCTAGTTATGAATACTCTCCTCTACATGTTGTGAGTGACTAGTTATGAATACTCTCCTCTACATGTTGTGAGTGGCTAGTTATGAATACTCTCCTCTACATGTTGTGAGTGACTAGTTATGAATACTCTCCTCTACATGTTGTGAGTGGCTAGTTATGAATACTCTCCTCTACATGTTGTGAGTGACTAGTTATGAATACTCTCCTCTACATGTTGTGAGTGGCTAGTTATGAATACTCTCCTCTACATGTTGTGAGTGACTAGTTATGAATACTCTCCTCTACATGTTGTGAGTGACTAGTTATGAATACTCTCCTCTACATGTTGTGAGTGCTAGTTATGAATACTCTCCTCTACATGTTGTGAGTGGCTAGTTATGAATACTCTCCTCTACATGTTGTGAGTGACTAGTTATGAATACTCTCCTCTACATGTTGTGAGTGGCTAGTTATGAATACTCTCCTCTACATGTTGTGAGTGGCTAGTTATGAATACTCTCCTCTACATGTTGTGAGTGGCTAGTTATGAATACTCTCCTCTACATGTTGTGAGTGACTAGTTATGAATACTCTCCTCTACATGTTGTGAGTGGCTAGTTATGAATACTCTCCTCTACATGTTGTGAGTGACTAGTTATGAATACTCTCCTCTACATGTTGTGAGTGACTAGTTATGAATACTCTCCTCTACATGTTGTGAGTGCTAGTTATGAATACTCTCCTCTACATGTTGTGAGTGCTAGTTATGAATACTCTCCTCTACATGTTGTGAGTGACTAGTTATGAATACTCTCCTCTACATGTTGTGAGTGACTAGTTATGAATACTCTCCTCTACATGTTGTGAGTGGCTAGTTATGAATACTCTCCTCTACATGTTGTGAGTGGCTAGTTATGAATACTCTCCTCTACATGTTGTGAGTGACTAGTTATGAATACTCTCCTCTACATGTTGTGAGTGGCTAGTTATGAATACTCTCCTCTACATGTTGTGAGTGACTAGTTATGAATACTCTCCTCTACATGTTGTGAGTGCTAGTTATGAATACTCTCCTCTACATGTTGTGAGTGGCTAGTTATGAATACTCTCCTCTACATGTTGTGAGTGCTAGTTATGAATACTCTCCTCTACATGTTGTGAGTGGCTAGTTATGAATACTCTCCTCTACATGTTGTGAGTGACTAGTTATGAATACTCTCCTCTACATGTTGTGAGTGACTAGTTATGAATACTCTCCTCTACATGTTGTGAGTGACTAGTTATGAATACTCTCCTCTACATGTTGTGAGTGCTAGTTATGAATACTCTCCTCTACATGTTGTGAGTGGCTAGTTATGAATACTCTCCTCTACATGTTGTGAGTGACTAGTTATGAATACTCTCCTCTACATGTTGTGAGTGACTAGTTATGAATACTCTCCTCTACATGTTGTGAGTGGCTAGTTATGAATACTCTCCTCTACATGTTGTGAGTGACTAGTTATGAATACTCTCCTCTACATGTTGTGAGTGGCTAGTTATGAATACTCTCCTCTACATGTTGTGAGTGACTAGTTATGAATACTCTCCTCTACATGTTGTGAGTGGCTAGTTATGAATACTCTCCTCTACATGTTGTGAGTGACTAGTTATGAATACTCTCCTCTACATGTTGTGAGTGGCTAGTTATGAATACTCTCCTCTACATGTTGTGAGTGGCTAGTTATGAATACTCTCCTCTACATGTTGTGAGTGCTAGTTATGAATACTCTCCTCTACATGTTGTGAGTGCTAGTTATGAATACTCTCCTCTACATGTTGTGAGTGGCTAGTTATGAATACTCTCCTCTACATGTTGTGAGTGCTAGTTATGAATACTCTCCTCTACATGTTGTGAGTGACTAGTTATGAATACTCTCCTCTACATGTTGTGAGTGACTAGTTATGAATACTCTCCTCTACATGTTGTGAGTGGCTAGTTATGAATACTCTCCTCTACATGTTGTGAGTGGCTAGTTATGAATACTCTCCTCTACATGTTGTGAGTGACTAGTTATGAATACTCTCCTCTACATGTTGTGAGTGCTAGTTATGAATACTCTCCTCTACATGTTGTGAGTGGCTAGTTATGAATACTCTCCTCTACATGTTGTGAGTGCTAGTTATGAATACTCTCCTCTACATGTTGTGAGTGGCTAGTTATGAATACTCTCCTCTACATGTTGTGAGTGGCTAGTTATGAATACTCTCCTCTACATGTTGTGAGTGCTAGTTATGAATACTCTCCTCTACATGTTGTGAGTGACTAGTTATGAATACTCTCCTCTACATGTTGTGAGTGACTAGTTATGAATACTCTCCTCTACATGTTGTGAGTGACTAGTTATGAATACTCTCCTCTACATGTTGTGAGTGACTAGTTATGAATACTCTCCTCTACATGTTGTGAGTGGCTAGTTATGAATACTCTCCTCTACATGTTGTGAGTGACTAGTTATGAATACTCTCCTCTACATGTTGTGAGTGACTAGTTATGAATACTCTCCTCTACATGTTGTGAGTGGCTAGTTATGAATACTCTCCTCTACATGTTGTGAGTGCTAGTTATGAATACTCTCCTCTACATGTTGTGAGTGCTAGTTATGAATACTCTCCTCTACATGTTGTGAGTGGCTAGTTATGAATACTCTCCTCTACATGTTGTGAGTGGCTAGTTATGAATACTCTCCTCTACATGTTGTGAGTGACTAGTTATGAATACTCTCCTCTACATGTTGTGAGTGACTAGTTATGAATACTCTCCTCTACATGTTGTGAGTGGCTAGTTATGAATACTCTCCTCTACATGTTGTGAGTGACTAGTTATGAATACTCTCCTCTACATGTTGTGAGTGACTAGTTATGAATACTCTCCTCTACATGTTGTGAGTGCTAGTTATGAATACTCTCCTCTACATGTTGTGAGTGGCTAGTTATGAATACTCTCCTCTACATGTTGTGAGTGACTAGTTATGAATACTCTCCTCTACATGTTGTGAGTGGCTAGTTATGAATACTCTCCTCTACATGTTGTGAGTGACTAGTTATGAATACTCTCCTCTACATGTTGTGAGTGGCTAGTTATGAATACTCTCCTCTACATGTTGTGAGTGGCTAGTTATGAATACTCTCCTCTACATGTTGTGAGTGGCTAGTTATGAATACTCTCCTCTACATGTTGTGAGTGACTAGTTATGAATACTCTCCTCTACATGTTGTGAGTGCTAGTTATGAATACTCTCCTCTACATGTTGTGAGTGACTAGTTATGAATACTCTCCTCTACATGTTGTGAGTGACTAGTTATGAATACTCTCCTCTACATGTTGTGAGTGCTAGTTATGAATACTCTCCTCTACATGTTGTGAGTGCTAGTTATGAATACTCTCCTCTACATGTTGTGAGTGACTAGTTATGAATACTCTCCTCTACATGTTGTGAGTGACTAGTTATGAATACTCTCCTCTACATGTTGTGAGTGGCTAGTTATGAATACTCTCCTCTACATGTTGTGAGTGGCTAGTTATGAATACTCTCCTCTACATGTTGTGAGTGGCTAGTTATGAATACTCTCCTCTACATGTTGTGAGTGACTAGTTATGAATACTCTCCTCTACATGTTGTGAGTGGCTAGTTATGAATACTCTCCTCTACATGTTGTGAGTGACTAGTTATGAATACTCTCCTCTACATGTTGTGAGTGGCTAGTTATGAATACTCTCCTCTACATGTTGTGAGTGGCTAGTTATGAATACTCTCCTCTACATGTTGTGAGTGACTAGTTATGAATACTCTCCTCTACATGTTGTGAGTGCTAGTTATGAATACTCTCCTCTACATGTTGTGAGTGACTAGTTATGAATACTCTCCTCTACATGTTGTGAGTGGCTAGTTATGAATACTCTCCTCTACATGTTGTGAGTGGCTAGTTATGAATACTCTCCTCTACATGTTGTGAGTGGCTAGTTATGAATACTCTCCTCTACATGTTGTGAGTGGCTAGTTATGAATACTCTCCTCTACATGTTGTGAGTGGCTAGTTATGAATACTCTCCTCTACATGTTGTGAGTGACTAGTTATGAATACTCTCCTCTACATGTTGTGAGTGACTAGTTATGAATACTCTCCTCTACATGTTGTGAGTGCTAGTTATGAATACTCTCCTCTACATGTTGTGAGTGGCTAGTTATGAATACTCTCCTCTACATGTTGTGAGTGACTAGTTATGAATACTCTCCTCTACATGTTGTGAGTGGCTAGTTATGAATACTCTCCTCTACATGTTGTGAGTGTCTAGTTATGAATACTCTCCTCTACATGTTGTGAGTGGCTAGTTATGAATACTCTCCTCTACATGTTGTGAGTGACTAGTTATGAATACTCTCCTCTACATGTTGTGAGTGACTAGTTATGAATACTCTCCTCTACATGTTGTGAGTGACTAGTTATGAATACTCTCCTCTACATGTTGTGAGTGGCTAGTTATGAATACTCTCCTCTACATGTTGTGAGTGCTAGTTATGAATACTCTCCTCTACATGTTGTGAGTGACTAGTTATGAATACTCTCCTCTACATGTTGTGAGTGCTAGTTATGAATACTCTCCTCTACATGTTGTGAGTGACTAGTTATGAATACTCTCCTCTACATGTTGTGAGTGACTAGTTATGAATACTCTCCTCTACATGTTGTGAGTGGCTAGTTATGAATACTCTCCTCTACATGTTGTGAGTGCTAGTTATGAATACTCTCCTCTACATGTTGTGAGTGACTAGTTATGAATACTCTCCTCTACATGTTGTGAGTGACTAGTTATGAATACTCTCCTCTACATGTTGTGAGTGACTAGTTATGAATACTCTCCTCTACATGTTGTGAGTGACTAGTTATGAATACTCTCCTCTACATGTTGTGAGTGACTAGTTATGAATACTCTCCTCTACATGTTGTGAGTGACTAGTTATGAATACTCTCCTCTACATGTTGTGAGTGACTAGTTATGAATACTCTCCTCTACATGTTGTGAGTGACTAGTTATGAATACTCTCCTCTACATGTTGTGAGTGCTAGTTATGAATACTCTCCTCTACATGTTGTGAGTGGCTAGTTATGAATACTCTCCTCTACATGTTGTGAGTGACTAGTTATGAATACTCTCCTCTACATGTTGTGAGTGACTAGTTATGAATACTCTCCTCTACATGTTGTGAGTGCTAGTTATGAATACTCTCCTCTACATGTTGTGAGTGACTAGTTATGAATACTCTCCTCTACATGTTGTGAGTGACTAGTTATGAATACTCTCCTCTACATGTTGTGAGTGGCTAGTTATGAATACTCTCCTCTACATGTTGTGAGTGCTAGTTATGAATACTCTCCTCTACATGTTGTGAGTGGCTAGTTATGAATACTCTCCTCTACATGTTGTGAGTGGCTAGTTATGAATACTCTCCTCTACATGTTGTGAGTGACTAGTTATGAATACTCTCCTCTACATGTTGTGAGTGACTAGTTATGAATACTCTCCTCTACATGTTGTGAGTGACTAGTTATGAATACTCTCCTCTACATGTTGTGAGTGGCTAGTTATGAATACTCTCCTCTACATGTTGTGAGTGACTAGTTATGAATACTCTCCTCTACATGTTGTGAGTGACTAGTTATGAATACTCTCCTCTACATGTTGTGAGTGGCTAGTTATGAATACTCTCCTCTACATGTTGTGAGTGACTAGTTATGAATACTCTCCTCTACATGTTGTGAGTGACTAGTTATGAATACTCTCCTCTACATGTTGTGAGTGACTAGTTATGAATACTCTCCTCTACATGTTGTGAGTGACTAGTTATGAATACTCTCCTCTACATGTTGTGAGTGACTAGTTATGAATACTCTCCTCTACATGTTGTGAGTGGCTAGTTATGAATACTCTCCTCTACATGTTGTGAGTGGCTAGTTATGAATACTCTCCTCTACATGTTGTGAGTGACTAGTTATGAATACTCTCCTCTACATGTTGTGAGTGACTAGTTATGAATACTCTCCTCTACATGTTGTGAGTGCTAGTTATGAATACTCTCCTCTACATGTTGTGAGTGACTAGTTATGAATACTCTCCTCTACATGTTGTGAGTGGCTAGTTATGAATACTCTCCTCTACATGTTGTGAGTGCTAGTTATGAATACTCTCCTCTACATGTTGTGAGTGACTAGTTATGAATACTCTCCTCTACATGTTGTGAGTGGCTAGTTATGAATACTCTCCTCTACATGTTGTGAGTGCTAGTTATGAATACTCTCCTCTACATGTTGTGAGTGGCTAGTTATGAATACTCTCCTCTACATGTTGTGAGTGACTAGTTATGAATACTCTCCTCTACATGTTGTGAGTGCTAGTTATGAATACTCTCCTCTACATGTTGTGAGTGACTAGTTATGAATACTCTCCTCTACATGTTGTGAGTGACTAGTTATGAATACTCTCCTCTACATGTTGTGAGTGGCTAGTTATGAATACTCTCCTCTACATGTTGTGAGTGACTAGTTATGAATACTCTCCTCTACATGTTGTGAGTGCTAGTTATGAATACTCTCCTCTACATGTTGTGAGTGGCTAGTTATGAATACTCTCCTCTACATGTTGTGAGTGGCTAGTTATGAATACTCTCCTCTACATGTTGTGAGTGACTAGTTATGAATACTCTCCTCTACATGTTGTGAGTGCTAGTTATGAATACTCTCCTCTACATGTTGTGAGTGACTAGTTATGAATACTCTCCTCTACATGTTGTGAGTGACTAGTTATGAATACTCTCCTCTACATGTTGTGAGTGACTAGTTATGAATACTCTCCTCTACATGTTGTGAGTGACTAGTTATGAATACTCTCCTCTACATGTTGTGAGTGCTAGTTATGAATACTCTCCTCTACATGTTGTGAGTGCTAGTTATGAATACTCTCCTCTACATGTTGTGAGTGACTAGTTATGAATACTCTCCTCTACATGTTGTGAGTGCTAGTTATGAATACTCTCCTCTACATGTTGTGAGTGACTAGTTATGAATACTCTCCTCTACATGTTGTGAGTGACTAGTTATGAATACTCTCCTCTACATGTTGTGAGTGCTAGTTATGAATACTCTCCTCTACATGTTGTGAGTGGCTAGTTATGAATACTCTCCTCTACATGTTGTGAGTGGCTAGTTATGAATACTCTCCTCTACATGTTGTGAGTGCTAGTTATGAATACTCTCCTCTACATGTTGTGAGTGACTAGTTATGAATACTCTCCTCTACATGTTGTGAGTGACTAGTTATGAATACTCTCCTCTACATGTTGTGAGTGGCTAGTTATGAATACTCTCCTCTACATGTTGTGAGTGGCTAGTTATGAATACTCTCCTCTACATGTTGTGAGTGGCTAGTTATGAATACTCTCCTCTACATGTTGTGAGTGGCTAGTTATGAATACTCTCCTCTACATGTTGTGAGTGGCTAGTTATGAATACTCTCCTCTACATGTTGTGAGTGGCTAGTTATGAATACTCTCCTCTACATGTTGTGAGTGGCTAGTTATGAATACTCTCCTCTACATGTTGTGAGTGACTAGTTATGAATACTCTCCTCTACATGTTGTGAGTGACTAGTTATGAATACTCTCCTCTACATGTTGTGAGTGGCTAGTTATGAATACTCTCCTCTACATGTTGTGAGTGGCTAGTTATGAATACTCTCCTCTACATGTTGTGAGTGCTAGTTATGAATACTCTCCTCTACATGTTGTGAGTGACTAGTTATGAATACTCTCCTCTACATGTTGTGAGTGGCTAGTTATGAATACTCTCCTCTACATGTTGTGAGTGGCTAGTTATGAATACTCTCCTCTACATGTTGTGAGTGACTAGTTATGAATACTCTCCTCTACATGTTGTGAGTGACTAGTTATGAATACTCTCCTCTACATGTTGTGAGTGACTAGTTATGAATACTCTCCTCTACATGTTGTGAGTGACTAGTTATGAATACTCTCCTCTACATGTTGTGAGTGGCTAGTTATGAATACTCTCCTCTACATGTTGTGAGTGCTAGTTATGAATACTCTCCTCTACATGTTGTGAGTGGCTAGTTATGAATACTCTCCTCTACATGTTGTGAGTGACTAGTTATGAATACTCTCCTCTACATGTTGTGAGTGCTAGTTATGAATACTCTCCTCTACATGTTGTGAGTGACTAGTTATGAATACTCTCCTCTACATGTTGTGAGTGACTAGTTATGAATACTCTCCTCTACATGTTGTGAGTGGCTAGTTATGAATACTCTCCTCTACATGTTGTGAGTGGCTAGTTATGAATACTCTCCTCTACATGTTGTGAGTGCTAGTTATGAATACTCTCCTCTACATGTTGTGAGTGACTAGTTATGAATACTCTCCTCTACATGTTGTGAGTGCTAGTTATGAATACTCTCCTCTACATGTTGTGAGTGACTAGTTATGAATACTCTCCTCTACATGTTGTGAGTGGCTAGTTATGAATACTCTCCTCTACATGTTGTGAGTGACTAGTTATGAATACTCTCCTCTACATGTTGTGAGTGACTAGTTATGAATACTCTCCTCTACATGTTGTGAGTGCTAGTTATGAATACTCTCCTCTACATGTTGTGAGTGACTAGTTATGAATACTCTCCTCTACATGTTGTGAGTGACTAGTTATGAATACTCTCCTCTACATGTTGTGAGTGGCTAGTTATGAATACTCTCCTCTACATGTTGTGAGTGGCTAGTTATGAATACTCTCCTCTACATGTTGTGAGTGACTAGTTATGAATACTCTCCTCTACATGTTGTGAGTGACTAGTTATGAATACTCTCCTCTACATGTTGTGAGTGACTAGTTATGAATACTCTCCTCTACATGTTGTGAGTGGCTAGTTATGAATACTCTCCTCTACATGTTGTGAGTGACTAGTTATGAATACTCTCCTCTACATGTTGTGAGTGCTAGTTATGAATACTCTCCTCTACATGTTGTGAGTGACTAGTTATGAATACTCTCCTCTACATGTTGTGAGTGGCTAGTTATGAATACTCTCCTCTACATGTTGTGAGTGCTAGTTATGAATACTCTCCTCTACATGTTGTGAGTGACTAGTTATGAATACTCTCCTCTACATGTTGTGAGTGACTAGTTATGAATACTCTCCTCTACATGTTGTGAGTGCTAGTTATGAATACTCTCCTCTACATGTTGTGAGTGACTAGTTATGAATACTCTCCTCTACATGTTGTGAGTGACTAGTTATGAATACTCTCCTCTACATGTTGTGAGTGCTAGTTATGAATACTCTCCTCTACATGTTGTGAGTGGCTAGTTATGAATACTCTCCTCTACATGTTGTGAGTGGCTAGTTATGAATACTCTCCTCTACATGTTGTGAGTGCTAGTTATGAATACTCTCCTCTACATGTTGTGAGTGGCTAGTTATGAATACTCTCCTCTACATGTTGTGAGTGCTAGTTATGAATACTCTCCTCTACATGTTGTGAGTGACTAGTTATGAATACTCTCCTCTACATGTTGTGAGTGGCTAGTTATGAATACTCTCCTCTACATGTTGTGAGTGGCTAGTTATGAATACTCTCCTCTACATGTTGTGAGTGACTAGTTATGAATACTCTCCTCTACATGTTGTGAGTGACTAGTTATGAATACTCTCCTCTACATGTTGTGAGTGACTAGTTATGAATACTCTCCTCTACATGTTGTGAGTGCTAGTTATGAATACTCTCCTCTACATGTTGTGAGTGACTAGTTATGAATACTCTCCTCTACATGTTGTGAGTGACTAGTTATGAATACTCTCCTCTACATGTTGTGAGTGACTAGTTATGAATACTCTCCTCTACATGTTGTGAGTGACTAGTTATGAATACTCTCCTCTACATGTTGTGAGTGACTAGTTATGAATACTCTCCTCTACATGTTGTGAGTGACTAGTTATGAATACTCTCCTCTACATGTTGTGAGTGCTAGTTATGAATACTCTCCTCTACATGTTGTGAGTGCTAGTTATGAATACTCTCCTCTACATGTTGTGAGTGGCTAGTTATGAATACTCTCCTCTACATGTTGTGAGTGCTAGTTATGAATACTCTCCTCTACATGTTGTGAGTGCTAGTTATGAATACTCTCCTCTACATGTTGTGAGTGACTAGTTATGAATACTCTCCTCTACATGTTGTGAGTGACTAGTTATGAATACTCTCCTCTACATGTTGTGAGTGACTAGTTATGAATACTCTCCTCTACATGTTGTGAGTGACTAGTTATGAATACTCTCCTCTACATGTTGTGAGTGACTAGTTATGAATACTCTCCTCTACATGTTGTGAGTGACTAGTTATGAATACTCTCCTCTACATGTTGTGAGTGGCTAGTTATGAATACTCTCCTCTACATGTTGTGAGTGACTAGTTATGAATACTCTCCTCTACATGTTGTGAGTGACTAGTTATGAATACTCTCCTCTACATGTTGTGAGTGACTAGTTATGAATACTCTCCTCTACATGTTGTGAGTGACTAGTTATGAATACTCTCCTCTACATGTTGTGAGTGCTAGTTATGAATACTCTCCTCTACATGTTGTGAGTGACTAGTTATGAATACTCTCCTCTACATGTTGTGAGTGACTAGTTATGAATACTCTCCTCTACATGTTGTGAGTGACTAGTTATGAATACTCTCCTCTACATGTTGTGAGTGACTAGTTATGAATACTCTCCTCTACATGTTGTGAGTGACTAGTTATGAATACTCTCCTCTACATGTTGTGAGTGGCTAGTTATGAATACTCTCCTCTACATGTTGTGAGTGACTAGTTATGAATACTCTCCTCTACATGTTGTGAGTGGCTAGTTATGAATACTCTCCTCTACATGTTGTGAGTGGCTAGTTATGAATACTCTCCTCTACATGTTGTGAGTGCTAGTTATGAATACTCTCCTCTACATGTTGTGAGTGACTAGTTATGAATACTCTCCTCTACATGTTGTGAGTGCTAGTTATGAATACTCTCCTCTACATGTTGTGAGTGACTAGTTATGAATACTCTCCTCTACATGTTGTGAGTGACTAGTTATGAATACTCTCCTCTACATGTTGTGAGTGACTAGTTATGAATACTCTCCTCTACATGTTGTGAGTGACTAGTTATGAATACTCTCCTCTACATGTTGTGAGTGACTAGTTATGAATACTCTCCTCTACATGTTGTGAGTGGCTAGTTATGAATACTCTCCTCTACATGTTGTGAGTGACTAGTTATGAATACTCTCCTCTACATGTTGTGAGTGGCTAGTTATGAATACTCTCCTCTACATGTTGTGAGTGACTAGTTATGAATACTCTCCTCTACATGTTGTGAGTGACTAGTTATGAATACTCTCCTCTACATGTTGTGAGTGCTAGTTATGAATACTCTCCTCTACATGTTGTGAGTGGCTAGTTATGAATACTCTCCTCTACATGTTGTGAGTGACTAGTTATGAATACTCTCCTCTACATGTTGTGAGTGACTAGTTATGAATACTCTCCTCTACATGTTGTGAGTGACTAGTTATGAATACTCTCCTCTACATGTTGTGAGTGACTAGTTATGAATACTCTCCTCTACATGTTGTGAGTGCTAGTTATGAATACTCTCCTCTACATGTTGTGAGTGCTAGTTATGAATACTCTCCTCTACATGTTGTGAGTGACTAGTTATGAATACTCTCCTCTACATGTTGTGAGTGACTAGTTATGAATACTCTCCTCTACATGTTGTGAGTGGCTAGTTATGAATACTCTCCTCTACATGTTGTGAGTGGCTAGTTATGAATACTCTCCTCTACATGTTGTGAGTGACTAGTTATGAATACTCTCCTCTACATGTTGTGAGTGCTAGTTATGAATACTCTCCTCTACATGTTGTGAGTGGCTAGTTATGAATACTCTCCTCTACATGTTGTGAGTGCTAGTTATGAATACTCTCCTCTACATGTTGTGAGTGACTAGTTATGAATACTCTCCTCTACATGTTGTGAGTGACTAGTTATGAATACTCTCCTCTACATGTTGTGAGTGGCTAGTTATGAATACTCTCCTCTACATGTTGTGAGTGCTAGTTATGAATACTCTCCTCTACATGTTGTGAGTGACTAGTTATGAATACTCTCCTCTACATGTTGTGAGTGACTAGTTATGAATACTCTCCTCTACATGTTGTGAGTGGCTAGTTATGAATACTCTCCTCTACATGTTGTGAGTGGCTAGTTATGAATACTCTCCTCTACATGTTGTGAGTGACTAGTTATGAATACTCTCCTCTACATGTTGTGAGTGGCTAGTTATGAATACTCTCCTCTACATGTTGTGAGTGCTAGTTATGAATACTCTCCTCTACATGTTGTGAGTGACTAGTTATGAATACTCTCCTCTACATGTTGTGAGTGCTAGTTATGAATACTCTCCTCTACATGTTGTGAGTGCTAGTTATGAATACTCTCCTCTACATGTTGTGAGTGACTAGTTATGAATACTCTCCTCTACATGTTGTGAGTGACTAGTTATGAATACTCTCCTCTACATGTTGTGAGTGACTAGTTATGAATACTCTCCTCTACATGTTGTGAGTGGCTAGTTATGAATACTCTCCTCTACATGTTGTGAGTGGCTAGTTATGAATACTCTCCTCTACATGTTGTGAGTGACTAGTTATGAATACTCTCCTCTACATGTTGTGAGTGCTAGTTATGAATACTCTCCTCTACATGTTGTGAGTGCTAGTTATGAATACTCTCCTCTACATGTTGTGAGTGACTAGTTATGAATACTCTCCTCTACATGTTGTGAGTGACTAGTTATGAATACTCTCCTCTACATGTTGTGAGTGACTAGTTATGAATACTCTCCTCTACATGTTGTGAGTGACTAGTTATGAATACTCTCCTCTACATGTTGTGAGTGACTAGTTATGAATACTCTCCTCTACATGTTGTGAGTGGCTAGTTATGAATACTCTCCTCTACATGTTGTGAGTGACTAGTTATGAATACTCTCCTCTACATGTTGTGAGTGACTAGTTATGAATACTCTCCTCTACATGTTGTGAGTGACTAGTTATGAATACTCTCCTCTACATGTTGTGAGTGACTAGTTATGAATACTCTCCTCTACATGTTGTGAGTGACTAGTTATGAATACTCTCCTCTACATGTTGTGAGTGACTAGTTATGAATACTCTCCTCTACATGTTGTGAGTGGCTAGTTATGAATACTCTCCTCTACATGTTGTGAGTGCTAGTTATGAATACTCTCCTCTACATGTTGTGAGTGCTAGTTATGAATACTCTCCTCTACATGTTGTGAGTGGCTAGTTATGAATACTCTCCTCTACATGTTGTGAGTGGCTAGTTATGAATACTCTCCTCTACATGTTGTGAGTGGCTAGTTATGAATACTCTCCTCTACATGTTGTGAGTGCTAGTTATGAATACTCTCCTCTACATGTTGTGAGTGGCTAGTTATGAATACTCTCCTCTACATGTTGTGAGTGGCTAGTTATGAATACTCTCCTCTACATGTTGTGAGTGGCTAGTTATGAATACTCTCCTCTACATGTTGTGAGTGACTAGTTATGAATACTCTCCTCTACATGTTGTGAGTGGCTAGTTATGAATACTCTCCTCTACATGTTGTGAGTGGCTAGTTATGAATACTCTCCTCTACATGTTGTGAGTGACTAGTTATGAATACTCTCCTCTACATGTTGTGAGTGGCTAGTTATGAATACTCTCCTCTACATGTTGTGAGTGACTAGTTATGAATACTCTCCTCTACATGTTGTGAGTGACTAGTTATGAATACTCTCCTCTACATGTTGTGAGTGACTAGTTATGAATACTCTCCTCTACATGTTGTGAGTGGCTAGTTATGAATACTCTCCTCTACATGTTGTGAGTGCTAGTTATGAATACTCTCCTCTACATGTTGTGAGTGACTAGTTATGAATACTCTCCTCTACATGTTGTGAGTGGCTAGTTATGAATACTCTCCTCTACATGTTGTGAGTGACTAGTTATGAATACTCTCCTCTACATGTTGTGAGTGGCTAGTTATGAATACTCTCCTCTACATGTTGTGAGTGGCTAGTTATGAATACTCTCCTCTACATGTTGTGAGTGGCTAGTTATGAATACTCTCCTCTACATGTTGTGAGTGACTAGTTATGAATACTCTCCTCTACATGTTGTGAGTGGCTAGTTATGAATACTCTCCTCTACATGTTGTGAGTGACTAGTTATGAATACTCTCCTCTACATGTTGTGAGTGGCTAGTTATGAATACTCTCCTCTACATGTTGTGAGTGGCTAGTTATGAATACTCTCCTCTACATGTTGTGAGTGCTAGTTATGAATACTCTCCTCTACATGTTGTGAGTGGCTAGTTATGAATACTCTCCTCTACATGTTGTGAGTGACTAGTTATGAATACTCTCCTCTACATGTTGTGAGTGCTAGTTATGAATACTCTCCTCTACATGTTGTGAGTGGCTAGTTATGAATACTCTCCTCTACATGTTGTGAGTGGCTAGTTATGAATACTCTCCTCTACATGTTGTGAGTGGCTAGTTATGAATACTCTCCTCTACATGTTGTGAGTGACTAGTTATGAATACTCTCCTCTACATGTTGTGAGTGACTAGTTATGAATACTCTCCTCTACATGTTGTGAGTGACTAGTTATGAATACTCTCCTCTACATGTTGTGAGTGCTAGTTATGAATACTCTCCTCTACATGTTGTGAGTGGCTAGTTATGAATACTCTCCTCTACATGTTGTGAGTGACTAGTTATGAATACTCTCCTCTACATGTTGTGAGTGGCTAGTTATGAATACTCTCCTC